>JALDNG010000167.1:600000-907500 GCA_024349245.1 Neodontobutis hainanensis | reverse complement strand
AGACAGATTTATAATTTAACAAGCAATGGTCAGGTTTTAATCCTTGCAAGGATGAGCAAAGCAGACACAGTAACAAGGGTACAGCGACAGGTTTGCTTAAAGATGTAAACATAACATGAGATTATATACAACACAGTGACGTCCTTGGTGAGAGGCGTTCACAATGGTCCAGGTGCAAGAGTCCCAGGACAAGCCATGTCTCAGTCCTGTTATGTCTACTTCCTGCTTGGATTAGCACGAAGGACATGACATGAATTTGACATGACCTGAAGAGAACTATAAGCCCCCAGTAACAATAAACATTAAAATTAAAATTTCTTATAACAAGGTGGAAAGTACAATAATAATTCCCTGCATCTCAATAATGTGTTTTTTTTAATTGAACACATTTCTACACTGAACGTTTTCGAATGCATGCCAATGTTCTTTCTCTACACTGCACTTAATCTATATTACAATCAGATATAAGAGTAAGCCATCTGAAAACCAAATCCCTGAAACAATTTCTTAAATTGGAAATATGACAGTTGCACTCTAAGATGTTTTAATACCGCAGTCTCTGATGTCACTACAAAGGAGTTACTCACTTCTGTGCAACACACCTAATTTTAACTTTAAGTTTAACTTTCCTTTATTTTTGTGTCAAGAACAGTTCATGTCATTTTCCAGTTTCAGGTTTGCTCCAGCACTGTGATGGATCATAGATTAAAGAGCAGTGTTAGATCTCAGCGAGGCTGGCTGCTGGATCAATAGGTTCGTTCAGAGGTTCTGTGCATGACTGAGTCAAACTCTCTCTTGGTCAAACTGCAGCCTCATCATAGAATCCTCCTCCGTAGCCCCCGACAACATACCTCCTTAGATCATTCGGGAACTCAAACCCCTCCACCACGATAAGGTGGCGGTCCCCTCCTCACACTCCTCACACTCCTTACACTCAGGTAACACTCAAAAATACTAATACAAAAAATTTGCTACTCTGAAATATTGTATGAAGGCATTATATAAATAAATAAAAAAAAAACATTAAAGCATCTCTGCAAATGCAATATTGAGACAGTTATGGTCCAAGAGGGCTAAAAATGTTCCATTTATGGTTTTGTTCAGTAATCAGAAGAATTAAAAAATTTGTCTTAAAGTGAATTGTGCAGAGCAAGGTTATAAAGATAATAAAATATTATAGATATTTGGGCCATCAGCTCAAACATAAAATAATGTTACCAGAAGAAATTGAAATGAACAAGTATGTATTTCTCTGGTTTGGTTCTGACAAAAGTGTTGGAGAAAATGGAAAACAACCAAGGTTAGATTTACAAGGAATGTGTCAACACAAGATAGCGGGGCCTTCGAGGCACCCTCCTTTTGCTCCTTCTGACAGGTCTGATACAAATATAGTCTACATTTGGAGTTGCTTTAATTTTTTTTTTTTTTGGTACGACCATGTTGTTTTTAGAAATATAAAACTAAACGACAACTGAGGTTGTTTGAGAAAAATATTGTCTAAGTAATTAGAGAAACTGAAATAAAGAGAATAAATAATAACCAATGGGTTTTTGAAATGGTCATTTCTAATAAAGGTATATATCTAAAACGAAATAATAGATGCTAAGAGGTGGCAACTTTACAATAAAGTTTTAAACTGCAAGATAAATTTGTAATCTGGGAATTGAAAACTTATCTAAGTTAAAACTATCTAAACAATCTTGCAGGATGGAGGTGGTTTATTTGAGAAGTTTGAAGTTGAAGTGTTGAACTGTAAAAAGGTTAAAGTTTAAGAGCATAAGACAAAGAGCTCACTGGGTTTAAAACTGCTTGAAGTGATTTAAAGAGAAAAAACATTTTTTTTGATGAATCTAATTTAAGGTTGGAACGTTTGAATTATTGATGATTGTGAGAAATAGAGACTAACACAATAGTCTGTCCTTTTGAACAGAATTGAATAATATTTTTGGTTAAACTTTAGAGGTGTTTATGGAAAACACTGAGTGAAATCTTTGGAAACTAAAGATTCAAATTTTAAGAGGTTTAATCTTTGCATGTTTTAAATTAACATTACTAACTATTACTGAGTTCAATGGTGGTGAATGTGAAGAAATGAAGAGATGTGGTTTGTTTTATTTATTGAACACCTGGTGTTGAGACTGAGTTTTACAGAGACAGTGTGGAACAATTCTAGACTGAACAAAAACCCTGAAGAATTGTTATTATAAAGGGTAAATGCAGATAAATTAACACAGAGCTTTGTTAATTTTATGAAAAGTCTTTCTTTTAAACGACAGTCACATGGTGATGGAGTTTTGGAGGAGAGAGAGACGAGGTGTTGGAGCAGCTGAAGGAGGCTGTCCTGTTACAAGGTTAACTCCCCAAGGGAGGGGTCTGACCCAAGAGTTTTGTTTTTGAGGATTTTTATTTCTAAAGGAATTAATTTGAAGTGATTGAATAATATTCTGAGGATTTTCTAATTAGATTGTGAATTTAAAGTCTTTGGCTAAAAGTTCTGTGACGATAGATCATGAGAAACTGGTTCTGATCTATTTTAAAGTTGTTTATGTTTGCATCAACTGAGTAAAATATTACTATGATTGTGGATGATACTACTTACAGTTACAGGTAAAGACCTACAACTAATGGTAACTAAAATTAAAACTGAACTGAACAAAATTAAGTTTTAAATATAACAGAAACAACAGTGATGCTGTTTGGAAAACATAAAGAAGACGAATAATTAGAAACGATAATTGATAGACTGAAATTTTAAAATGATCAATGGCACTGGCCTTTAATTTTATGATTTTAGGTTTATTTTTTATTTTTTTATTTTTTTTGAGCCATGGGTTTCCCAGGTCTCAAAAAAGAGAGGGAGAAAAGATTTAAACTAAATGTATTAAAGTGAAGAGGTGATGTGTGTAAAAGAGTAATGTAGTGATGTGTTAATACAGTAAAAGAGTTTAAATAAAAATAAATAAAGAAATAAAGTTGACATGATCGTTCTGGAGAAGCACTGTTTGGTCTGATTGAACCTTTCAGATTAAATTAGATTTCCAGCAGACCATATCTGTGGAAACAGGGTTTATCTGTGTTTCATTTTTATGGTTGATCATTTTAAGAGCTTGTATGGTTTCGTTTGACGAAAGCCTGAAGGGCACTTTCTATGGGTCTAAAAATGTCAGAGGACGTTTGATTTGTTTGTTTATATTTTGTTTTGATGGAAGCCAACCACAGAAGGTACCTGCTTAGAAAGGAGGAGTTGACAATTAATATAGCCACCAGTAAGAGCTAATATTAACATGGTTCTTTGAACTTATAATCATCTTGGTTTACACCTGGAGTACACCTGTGAGCAGGGCCAGTGACAGGACGTCCTGTAACATCACTTTGAACCTGACAAACAGAGAGATCAGGGACAGGTGCAGTGCAAAGCAGAAGTCTGGAGGTTTTGTGAAAGTAAGACCATTAGACCAGCATATCCTGCTGACCGGAAACATGCGTCCTTAAAGGATCCTGGTTTATTTGTTCACATACAATGTGACGAGAACATCGTGAGTAGAACCTCACACCTTAGGAACTAAACAGCAGTTCCATCAGGTTTATTTGAGAGCCCCATTTACATCGACAAGAGGGGGTCCTTCGAGGTGTCCTTAATGAATATAAGGCTAAAATTCAATTAGAATTTTACATTTGAGACAATTTATGCAAATGTGGATTAAATTAATTAGATTTATAACCAACAAAAGGTTTATGAATTACATGAGAGATGCTGTAACTGTGAATTAAAACTGGAAATGAATTAAAACTGGTCCAAGGACTGGACAGAACAAATAGCACTGGAGCTGCTTTGAGCTGAAAAGGTGAGATCTAAAACAGGATGTCATCCAAGGTAACACAGGTCTAGTTAACAGCACAACTAAAGCCTTTAAGAAAGAGCTTCACACTCTGCAGAGGAATTGACAGAGTATTCTGGAATAGAGTAATTGATTTTGACCTGGTTTTAAAAAATAATTACAAAATATTTGGAAAAGTGACTGAGATTTTAAATCTGTATTGAGATGTACTTGTGTGGCACTTCCATGTCTTATAACTTTTGTTTGTGTTGATTTCCATGTATCCGGAGCTTGTTGGTGAGACTGATGGATGTGGCCATTGCTGGGTCAACATTCCTGGACATGCACCTGCCCAACGACTGTGGTCGAGGCTTTGACCTCAGATGAACACTTTGATATCTGAGGGACGTTAACATCTGCATGTTCACCAACGGGACAACAGCTCCAGGACGGATCATACTACAGTCCTAAGGGCCGTATGGTTCATTGAAGTTATGATGCTTAAAAGAATTGGTTTTAATCATTATAAATGTGCATATGTCTCACTCCATGTGTTTTTTCTTTCCGTGACAGGGACAGGCCAGAGATCTTGAGTCCGATGGGCCGACCAGCTTAAACTCTGACATATTTTTCTACGTTATTTTGGAGTGACACTGTGTTTTGATTTATGGACTTTTACCAATTTGATTTTGAAGAATCAGTTACTTATATTTTATAGCGTAGCCTTGTTTGTGAATAGCCGCCTTTGGCAGAAGGGGCGTCAGGAGGTCTTTTTTTCCCGGCTATAGGTCATTTACCAAATGTACTTAGGCTCGGTCAACTGCCACCGGTTTTTCGCTCCTGACATAGTAAAATTCACATCAAGGTGGGTTATTTTGATTTATGCCCTTTATGGCATAAAGAGGGGGGAATGTTATAAGAATTTTAATTTTAATGTTTATTGTTACTGGGGGCTTATAGTTCTCTTCAGGTCATGTCAAATTCATGTCATGTCCTTCGTGCTAATCCAAGCAGGAAGTAGACATAACAAGACTGAGACATGGCTTGTCACGGGACTTCTGCTCCTGGACCATTGTGAACGCCTCTCACCAAGGACGTCACTGTGTTGTATATAATCTCATGTTATGTTTACATCTTTAAGCAAACCTGTCGCTGTACCCTTGTTACTGTGTCTGCTTTGCTTCTCCTTCAAGGATTAAAACCTGGCCATTGCTTGTTAAATTATAATCGGTCTCCGTGTCTCTCTGGTTAAATATAAGCATATAATATATTCCTATAACATAACAACCAAAACCCCTGCTCTGGCAGGGCAGCCTCTGACACAGTCTTTACTTAACATCTCCAGTTAGCTTGGGTTGTCCCACTTAACCCTGAATATTAAAAAACAATCTATATTTGTTTTTCAAATAGTACAAGGCCAATTAACAGCACTTTTGAGGTACGAATAAAACATTAAATAATTTAAGTTAAAATATCTAGGATCTATCTTGTTAATAATTTATTTAAAGTTTCAAAGTCAAATCAAAATGTACTGCAAGAAGGTCAAACCAAATCTTAACAGTTTTCTCTTCATTAGAAGGGATTTATCACATCAAGCTGCTTTGTTATACATGCATGCCATGATTTTCACACATCTTTCTTACTGTGTCACATCATGGTCACAATCCTTTTATCCAATCCAATTATTTCATAGTACAAGCAGACAATTAAGGTCTTGGATAGAAAACTTATGAGATGGCCTCATTGTGATATCTTAGAAAAAATACAAGCTTTTAACTTTTGAAAATTGTGTGTGAATGTGTAAAAGTGTGTTTTGTTTGCACTGGTCTAATTCCTATGTTCCTATTTTATTGCTTAAACACTATTGTGTACTTTTACTAAAAAGCCTCATATGGACAGGTGCTTAAAATTAGCATGTGTGCTATAAGACTTAAACAATGCATCTGGTTTGCTTCAGTTTATTTGTGTTGTCCATACTAAATAAAAATATAAAAGGAAAACTTTATATTGTAAGTTATAGCCTATCATCAAATGCAAAATTAGGGTTCCAATGCATGGACATTTAGACTTTCACATTGATTTAAATGTCCTGGAAATGCGTTGAGTGAGGACACTGGTCAAAACAAAATGTCTGTCTTTTCCAACAACTATTTCCATTAGTGTGATCATATGTCTGTGGCAGTTCTGAGTAATCAACACTTCTTTGGTTAATTAACAAGAATTATCGCAATTTGACCATATTTTAGGATATTTTGGAATCTTTTAAAGAACAAATTATGGATACAGAGACAAAATGCTGGAGCCTTGAGAAAAGAGATGGTTGTTGCTCTGTTACATGTTATTGCCTGAATTACCCAGCAGGTGGAGATGTTGTACACAGTAATGGTGATTACAAGATATGGTAATGCAATAAGAGAGTTAAAATAAAAAGAACTGCCACATTATTTTTCCCGCCAGCTTATTTTTATTTGTTAATCTGCAACACCACAGATGTCCTTAAAATATTTCCTAAACAGAGCTAAGACATTCAGCTACAATATCAGTGTATTATATTTTTTGTGCTCTATTTATGTCTTGTATTTAGCTCACATATTCTACCTGACATTATATTTCAGAAAAAATTGTGACTAAATAGAAATGGTGCCTTGAATACAGATATAACTCAGTATTACTTAACCTTTATAACTTTAAACTGTAATCCCACAAACGCAAACAAACACGTCTTAAACACATGCTTTTCTCGCGTTTAAAATAACTTTTTTTAAAGGAGCCTGTTCACCACAGCCTTACATATGTGGAACAATAATATAAACATATTTATAAAATAAAAAACAATGACTTTTTTGTTTTGTTTTGTTTTTTCTGCAGAAGAATCAATGTTATTTTGCTCTGCTAGTCAGTAATTTTTATAAATTAAATATGCAGTTCATGAACTTGAATTCATATTGTAAATATAATTAAACAAAGGTTAAAAAAAACAAACTTTTTTGCTACTGTTAGTGAATAAGATATAGATGAAATGTGTAACGCTTGCAACAGTGGAGGCTATAGTTTTGAACACAATTAGCATAGCCCCTAAACTAATTAAGGCCTAAGAAATTCACATGTCAAGCCAATTGAGTAAAAAAAAAAAAAAAGATGGGTAAGTAAATGTAGGCTGTGACAATGTAAGTCATACCTGACTAAAAACATTAATTTTTAAAACATTTTAATGATGCAGTTGACGTGCAATGCAAAGAACGAATCTGCTATTTTTTATGCCCAAACCTATAGGCTATTTATTATTAGTTGGTGAATAAGAAGGAAATTGTGACGTATATGCTTAATTGTACTAGAAAAGACGATGAAAAATGATTGATGTTGGGCTACTCCGTGGTTAGAGTAGCTAACAGCAGAATAAAACTTACTTGGAGAGTTCTAAAATATTTTTTAGATCAAAAGTAAAGCAGCAGATGAAAGGTATTGCTAACATGTTTACACAGACCAAAGAATCAATGACTATTGAGCGCGAGGCCTCTGTCTCGACCAATCAAAAGCCCGCAGCCTGTCCATTAGCAGCTCATTAAGACATCAGCAGCACCTGCGCTACTTGGGTTCTATTTAATGTCGCGTGAGGCAGACTGTGATGTTCTGTCGGAGCTGAGGATGAGGGCTGTGTGGACTTTGTGGTTCTACGTGCTCGCTGTCGGAGTGGCCGCAGGTCATCATAAGCTTTAAGAACACCAGCACATTTCTAATATGAATTGTTCAATATACTTAATTTAAAACATTTCTCCCTGTTTATCAGGTGGGAGCTCGGACCCCAGCTGGAGCGGATTAAAGGAGACCAGTAAACAAAAATTAACTCTATAAATTTATTTAATTTCTAAACGTGACTCAAACAAAGTTACTCTCTATTTCCACATACAGAACTGTCGGCTGATGAGATTTCCATGAAGAACGTTCAACTACTCCAGTCACAGGTTTCCAGGACAGACCACTATCCACATGAAGGTGAGTGGTTTTCTCTTTGTGTCTTAGCTTTAACTTGGTCAAAACCACTGAGACTAAATCAAACTTGAATGATAACTTGCAGGCAGTCCATTAAAATGCAGGGCCATGTGTCAGTTTTAACATTTTTGTGTTCTTCTAGTACAACTCCAGACCAATGAAGTGGAGGCTGTGACACAAATTAGTCAGCAAGTCAGTGAATCTTGCCACTCCACGACTGAGGCTGGAACCACGGTAAGCTCAATGAGTGCTTCTGGTACCACGGCTTGTACAATGGTGTTGCACAAGGACTCTTTAAAAACTAATAATATAAACGTAATTCCATATTGAAGGCTTCTGTGTTCTATTTTCTGAGACAAGGTCACCAGCCCATGTCTCTATATGCATAAGAGCACAGTAGGCTACTGTTACTAAAAACATCGAATAATATAGACTAAGGCTCATTTCAGTTCAGGTATTTAGTTTACTACATTTAAACTGCTTCAGGTATTTGAGTACAAGGCTCACACGTTGTGCTGTTCTCTGCTGAGATGAGCCGAGGCGCACGGATACGGGCGGAGTAAATGGAGCTGCGTGGTCGGACAGACATAAACCAGAGTCAAATGACACAGAGGTAGCGCTTGATATGTTTTGCTCTTTTGCAAGTAAAGTGTTTGGAACGTAAGTTTATAGCAGTGAGCTAAATGGAAGATAACTTCAAGCAACTCACCAATATGTTCTAGGTGTAACTAGTTAGTTTATATTAAGGCTTATGAATTTTATTTAGGCTTTATGTACAGAATAAAAAAATGGGGCGAGTAAAATATTGCAGCTCAATATTCAACCATGTGCATACCAATACATTTCAGTTAAGGTCAAGCTATGCTTGCGTTATACCAGTGGCCTCACTCAAACTAGTGAGGGGTCTCTATAGTTAAAAACAAATCCTTTCGGGGTTTGCACTTTGTGATAAGTGTTGGAATGTTAGGTTTCATAAATCTTTATCACATCAGTTTGTGCACTTTAGCCTCAGTTTATGCCCCAGTTTGGTACCTGTTCTGTTAAAATGCCTGCCTGACAATGGTGTCCTAAAATTGTTGAATATTTTAAACATGTGATCTCACAGTAATGTGCAAAGGCCCCCCCAAAAAAGCTCCTACCACATGTGTTGGCGGGCCAGATAAACCAGGCAAAGGGCTTTCTGGCCCCAAAGGAGCCTTTCTGTTTTTTTCCAATAGCCTTTGACTTTTTAAAAGCCTGTGTAAAATTTTACATGCAAACATTTTTGGGCTGCCACTTATGTATTTCCATGGCAACATTTATTTTGAGAAGGTGCTTGCTTGAAAGTTGACCAGTGGGGGATAATTTCTTTTAAATATTTTTGTCTACAGATGCATACAGGCAACTCCGGAACCCAAGAGAACCTGAACCAAACAACCATGGTGTGCGGGACTGTGGCCGACAACGGGACTGTGGCCGACAACGGGACTGTGGCCGACAACGGGACTGTGGCCGACAACGGGACTGTGGCCGACAACGGGACTGTGGCCGACAACGGGACTGTGGCCGACAACGGGACTGTGGCCGACAACGGGACTGTGGCCGACAACGGGACTGTGGCCGACAACGGACTGTGGCCGATAACGGGACTGTGGCCGACAACGGGACTGTGGCCGACAACGGGACTGTGGCCGACAACGGGACTGTGGCCGACAACGGGACTGTGGCCGACAGCGGGACTGTGGCCGACAACGGGACTGTGGCCGACAACGGGACTGTGGCCGACAACGGGACTGTGGCCGACAACGGGACTGTGGCCGACAACGGGACTGTGGCCGACAACGGGACTGTGGCCGACAACGGGACTGTGGCCGACAACGGGACTGTGGCCGACAACGGGACTGTGGCCGACAACGGGACTGTGGCCGACAACGGGACTGTGGCCGACAACGGGACTGTGGCCGACAGCGGGACTGTGGCCGACGCGGGACTGTGGCCGACAACGGGACTGTGGCCGACAACGGACTGTGGCCGACAACGGGACTGTGGCCGACAACGGGACTGTGGCCGACAGCGGGACTGTGGCCGACAACGGGACTGTGGCCGATAACGGGACTGTGGCCGACAACGGGACTGTGGCCGATAACGGACTGTGGCCGACAACGGGACTGTGGCCGACAACGGGACTGTGGCCGACAACGGGACTGTGGCCGACAACGGGACTGTGGCCGACAACGGGACTGTGGCCGACAACGGGACTGTGGCGACAACGGGACTGTGGCCGACAACGGGACTGTGGCCGATAACGGGACTGTGGCCGATAACGGGACTGTGGCCGACAACGGGACTGTGGCCGACATAACGGGACTGTGGCCGGCTAACGACTGTGGCCGACAACGGGACTGTGGCCGATAACGGGACTGTGGCCGATAACGGGACTGTGGCCGATAACGGGACTGTGGCCGAAACGGACTGTGGCCGACAACGGGACTGTGGCCGACAACGGGACTGTGGCCGGCTAACGACTGTGGCCGATAACGGGACTGTGGCCGACAACGGGACTGTGGCCAACGGACTGTGGCCGGCAACGGGACTGTGGCCGACAACGGGACTGTGGCCGACACGGGACTGTGGCCGGCAACGGACTGTGGCCGACAACGGGACTGTGGCCGACAACGACTGTGGCCGAACGGGACTGTGGCCGACACGGGACTGTGGCCGACAACGGACTGTGGCCGATAACGGACTGTGGCCGACATAACGGGACTGTGGCCGATAACGGACTGTGGCCGACATAACGGGACTGTGGCCGACAACGGGACTGTGGCCGATAACGGGACTGTGGCCGACAACGGACTGTGGCCGGATAACGGACTGTGGCCGACAACGGGACTGTGGCCGACAACGGGACTGTGGCCGATAACGGGACTGTGGCCGGACTGTGGCCGATAACGGGACTGTGGCCGACTGTGGCCGATAACGGACTGTGGCCGATAACGGGACTGTGGCCGGACTGTGGCCGACATAACGGGACTGTGGCCGACGACTGTGGCGACAACGGGACTGTGGCCGATAACGGGACTGTGGCCGATAACGGGACTGTGGCCGATAACGGACTGTGGCCGACAACGGGACTGTGGCCGATAACGGGACTGTGGCCGACAACGGGACTGTGGCCGATAACGCGGGACTGTGGCCGACAACGGGACTGTGGCCGGCTAACGGGACTGTGGCCGATAACGGGACTGTGGCCGAACGGGACTGTGGCCGGCTAACGGGACTGTGGCCGATAACGGGACTGTGGCCATAACGGGACTGTGGCCGACAACGGGACTGTGGCCGACAACGGGACTGTGGCCGACAACGGGACTGTGGCCGACAACGGGACTGTGGCCGATAACGGGACTGTGGCCGATAACGGGACTGTGGCCGACAACGGGACTGTGGCCGATAACGGGACTGTGGCCGACAACGGGACTGTGGCGAACGGGACTGTGGCCGATAACGGGACTGTGGCCGACAACGGGACTGTGGCCGATTAACGGGACTGTGGCCGACAACGGGACTGTGGCCGGCTAACGGACTGTGGCCGATAACGGGACTGTGGCCGATAACGGGACTGTGGCCGACAACGGGACTGTGGCCGATAACGGACTGTGGCCGACAACGGGACTGTGGCCGGCTAACGGACTGTGGCCGACACAACGGGACTGTGGCCGACAAGCTGAGAAGGGCTTTAAAATCATTGAAACGCTTTTGCAAGGGCTTTATGGACTGTCTGTTAAAACAGGGGATGGTTTGCATGTAGTCTTCCTGCTTTTATGCTGTTTAAAAATAAACATCTTAACTCAAACTGTTTTCTGAATACCTTGTTGTACAGGATATTTGAAGGACAAATTTAGAAATTGCAGCAAGTAGTCTTAACTTGAAAATCTGACTTTGCTTTTTGTAATACACTCTGCCATTGCCAAGTAAATTTTTCTTACACTAATTGCAAGATTTGCTACTGCCATTTTCAGACACACTTGACCAAGTAAAACCTCAAACGGGTTAAATTTAAGCTTGCTTTAAAAAGCATTGTTTAAATGCCTTTATCTAAGTTTTGAGGGCAAACCAAAATGATGGAAAAATCCTTGGTGTAAAGTCTGAGAAAACTTCTGGATTTTTACAGAATTGGTGTGATAAAGGTCATTGAATGAAGTGACTTGTCCCTAACTGCACAACTGGCAAGAAGCTTGCTCTAAAACTCGCACTCAGTCGTCTCAATGTTACAAAATGGCTGGTAAATGCAGCTGTGTTATACCTGCACAATAAGTGCCACATGGAAACACAGGATGTTCCAGTCCAATCGATTTACTAAAGCTCTGTAACTGCAAGGTGTATTTTAATTTTGTCAAAAGGAATGGACACTTGCACTCTAGAAGGAATCTTTTCAATGTGCATGTTTGTGAATAATTAAAAATGAAAAACTGCAAAATAACCCCAAAAACATTTGAATTAATATCCTTTTGGATAAAGGCAGCAGCACTTTAACATTTACCTGCACCAAACTTTATTCCTCTAATGTGAAACCAGAGATTTTATGAAATGTTAAGGCAGTCTCCATTTATAAATAAGGCAGCTTTTGGCACCACCCGTTTTTCTATGCTTGCTGTTTGGGGAAAATATAAAAGGCTTGTAGCTGAGTCTCAGCTGCTTTGTGGTGCCATTCTGTTTGACTTGTAGCTCTTGATCTGTATGAGGTTACTTTGTCAGCAGGACGTTTACACATTAATGGGGTGTAAGAGGCCCCTATCTCTAAAGCTTATAACCATTTCTGAACCATTGTCATTCCCCCAAATTAAGTTATTAAAACACATTGAAGCACATTTTGATAACAGTTACAGAAGAGAAAAACAAAACTGTTAGCTCTGTGATCTCAGGCTGCTGTAGAATGTAAAACAATTGTAGCAAATACATTTAAGCTCAATGTTTTTTATTTTTTGCATTTTAATATTTTATCATCAATAAAAACACATTTTCTTTAGATGAATAAGATGTTCAACACTTAAAATTATATTGTTTTACTAAAAGCTAAACTAGTTTAAATAGAAGTGTTTGTCCACTTAATTGTTCTTCTGCTTATTATATTGATGGAATAGAATGGTGTCTTCACTGCAGACCTCTCTTTAATCCACTTATTGTCTATTTTAGATTATCTTATCTTAGAACAGTTATTTGTTCTAACCAGGATGTTTTTTTGTTTTTTTTTACTTGTGTGATACTTTGCTGTTGCAAAATGTAATTTCCCCATCGTGAGACTAATAAAGCTTTCTGGACAGCGGGACAGTAAATGTTATGGTGACCTTTGTGCAACAGCAGGACACGTCATGTTCAACCAACAAAAGCTACTAAATACATGTATTTTTTTATTATCTTGCATTAGACTAATTATATCAATTGTATTGGTAGATATAATTTACTCGTTACTGTGTTGAACAATGCATTAAACATCTAAAGCAAGACATTTTGTCACTTAGTAATATTTTATTTTTATATTTTTGAAACAATCCTGATGCAAATGCCTGGGTATCACATAATTACCTCTAAAACGAATTCACTTTGTCTTGTTGAAGATTGAACTTTTGAAGCCTTATGTATTTTGTTTTGTCTCACAATTCTTAATGAAGTCTTGACCTCTGTCAGTTTTTCTTTGTTCGTTTTTCAACTAACTCACAAATTCTTGCAATAGCTTTTTTTCTAGCATTTATCCTTGTCCAAGAATCTAACCCAGAATCTGTTGCAGAACTTTGAACATATTTTCTTTCATTTCCAGAAAAAAGTGATCAATTTTGCTTCAGTCTCTCCAAAAGTTCTGATGCCTGTTTAGCTTTTTTAGTTTGGTTTTAATAAAGAACTAAGCTATTTCTAATTGATCCAATTTGGTGAGTATTTTGAATTAAGTTCTATATAATTGTGAAGCGAGACATACAAGAGTTTTTTAAAAAGGCTTTTTGAGCAGAAAGGTTTGTGTTGTTCTGTCAGTGTCATTGTTCATGCCACATAAATAATCTAATCAATGTTTTATAGCTCTGGCGTTTAAATATATTTAAGTAGCAAGACATTGTTTCCTAAAAGACCTAAACAGAAATGATACAAGAGTTAATAAATACAAAATGTTTGTATTTGTAAATGAATGTCATTTATTGACTTCTGAAACTATATTTAGTTCATCCCTTCATAAAATGCTGCTTGTGTTGTTGTATCTGGAGACACTGATGCACTGTTTGTTAGTCTTGATTTGAAGAAGGTGGGCTTCCTCCACTGGCTTCACAGGACCCTTCCCAGTGCTGCAGCCTTCCTTTGCAACTACAACAAAACAGTTATTAGTGGATAGAAAGTGGCTTCAGGACCACAAGAGAAAAATACTATATATTTTTTTCTTACCTCAACGGTTCCAGTGGATCTGAGTTCTTCTGGCTTTAGCAGACATCTGTTAAAACTGTTACTTCAGTGTAACAGCTGAGATAAGAGATTTGAGGTAGAAGGCCTTCTCACTTTTTTGGCTTTTATCCTCTTGTCCTGAACTGGATCATGTTGGGGACAGCTCACACTCTGGCAGGATTAGACTTCTTCTGTTTCAGGATGCTAAACGACAACGGGACTGTGGCCGACAACGGGACTGTGGCCGACAACGGGACTGTGGCCGACAACGGGACTGTGGCCGACAACGGGACTGTGGCCGACAACGGGACTGTGGCCGACAACGGGACTGTGGCCGACAACGGGACTGTGGCCGACAACGGGACTGTGGCCGACAACGGGACTGTGGCCGACAACGGGACTGTGGCCGACAACGGGACTGTGGCCGACAACGGGACTGTGGCCGACAACGGGACTGTGGCCGACAACGGGACTGTGGCCGACAAGCTGAGAAGGGCTTTAAAATCATTGAAACGTTTTGCAAGGGCTTTATGGACTGTCTGTTAAAACAGGGGATGGTTTGCATGTAGTCTTCCTGCTTTTATGCTGTTTAAAAATAAACATCTTAACTCAAACTGTTTTCTGCATACCTTGTTGTTGTACAGGATATTGGAAGGACACACCAAGTAGTCTTAACTTGAAAATCTGACTTTGATTTTTGTTCTACACTCAGCCATAGCCAAGTATATTCTTACCCTAAATGCAAGATTTGCTACTGCCATTTTCAGCCGCGCATGACCAAGTAAAACCTCAGATAACCGAGATGAATTTAATCTTGCTTTAAAAAGCATTGTTTAAATGCCTTTAACTAAATTGAGGGCAAACCAAAATGATGGAAAAATCCTTGGTGTAAAGTCTGAGAAAACTTCTGGATTTTTACAGAATTGGTGTGATAAAGGTCATTGAATGAAGTGACTTGTCCCTAACTGCACAACTGGCAAGAAGCTTGCTCTAAAACTCGCACTCAGTCGTCTCAATGTTACAAAATGGCTGGTAAATGCAGCTGTGTTATACCTGCACAATAAGTGCCACATGGAAACACAGGATGTTCCAGTCCAATCGATTTACTAAAGCTCTGTAACTGCAAGGTGTATTTTAATTTTGTCAAAAGGAATGGACACTTGCACTCTAGAAGGAATCTTTTCAATGTGCATGTTTGTGAATAATTAAAAATGAAAAACTGCAAAATAACCCCAAAAACATTTGAATTAATATCCTTTTGGATAAAGGCAGCAGCACTTTAACATTT
Organism: Neodontobutis hainanensis; assembly: GCA_024349245.1. NCBI lineage: Eukaryota > Metazoa > Chordata > Actinopteri > Gobiiformes > Odontobutidae > Neodontobutis > Neodontobutis hainanensis. The sequence goes on along the minus strand of JALDNG010000167.1, from coordinate 892,002 downwards.
ACCTGCACCAAACTTTATTCCTCTAATGTGAAACCAGAGATTTTATGAAATGTTAAGGCAGTCTCCATTTATAAATAAGGCAGCTTTTGGCACCACCCGTTTTTCTATGCTTGCTGTTTGGGGAAAATATAAAAGGCTTGTAGCTGAGTCTCAGCTGCTTTGTGGTGCCATTCTGTTTGACTTGTAGCTCTTGATCTGTATGAGGTTACTTTGTCAGCAGGACGTTTACACATTAATGGGGTGTGAGAGGCCGCTATCTCTAAAGCTTATAACCATTTCTAAACCTTTGTCATTTCCCAAATGAAGTTATTAAAGCACATTTTGATAAGTTACAGAAGAGAAAAACAAAACTGTGTTAGCTCTGTGATCTCAGACTGCTGTTGAATGTAAAACAATTGTAGCAAATACATTTAAGCTCAATGTTTTTTATTTTTTGCATTTTAATATTTTATCATCAATAAAAACACATTTTCTTTAGATGAATAAGATGTTCAACAGTTAAAATTATATTGTTTTACTAAAAGCTAAACTAGTTTAAATAGAAGTGTTTGTCCACTTAATTGTTCTTCTGCTTATTATATTGATGGAATAGAATGGTGTCTTCACTGCAGACCTCTCTTTAATCCACTTATTGTCTATTTTAGATTATCTTGTCTTAGAACAGTTTTTAAGTTTTTGTTTTGGCCAGGATGTTTTTACTTGTGCGATACTTTGCTGTTGCAAAATGCAATTTCCCCATCGTGAGACTAATAAAGCTTTCTGGACAGCGGGACAGTAAATGTTATGGTGACCTTTGTGCAGCAGCAGGACACTTCATGTTCAACCAACAAAAGCTACTAAATACATATGTTTTTTTATTATCTTGCATTAGACTAATTATATCAATTGTATTGGTAGATATAATTTACTCGTTACTGTGTTGAACAATGCATTAAACATCTAAAGCAAGACATTTTGTCACTTAGTAATATTTTATTTTTATATTTTTGAAACAATCCTGATGCAAATGCCTGGGTATCACATAATTACCTCTAAAACGAATTCACTTTGTCTTGTTGAAGATTGAACTTTTGAAGCCTTATGTATTTTGTTTTGTCTCACAATTCTTAATGAAGTCTTGACCTCTGTCAGTTTTTCTTTGTTCGTTTTTCAACTAACTCACAAATTCTTGCAATAGCTTTTTTTCTAGCATTTATCCTTGTCCAAGAATCTAACCCAGAATCTGTTGCAGAACTTTGAACATATTTTCTTTCATTTCCAGAAAAAAGTGATCAATTTTGCTTCAGTCTCTCCAAAAGTTCTGATGCCTGTTTAGCTTTTTTAGTTTGGTTTTAATAAAGAACTAAGCTATTTCTAATTGATCCAATTTGGTGAGTATTTTGAATTAAGTTCTATATAATTGTGAAGCGAGACATACAAGAGTTTTTTAAAAAGGCTTTTTGAGCAGAAAGGTTTGTGTTGTTCTGTCAGTGTCATTGTTCATGCCACATAAATAATCTAATCAATGTTTTATAGCTCTGGCGTTTAAATATATTTAAGTAGCAAGACATTGTTTCCTAAAAGACCTAAACAGAAATGATACAAGAGTTAATAAATACAAAATGTTTGTATTTGTAAATGAATGTCATTTATTGACTTCTGAAACTATATTTAGTTCATCCCTTCATAAAATGCTGCTTGTGTTGTTGTATCTGGAGACACTGATGCACTGTTTGTTAGTCTTGATTTGAAGAAGGTGGGCTTCCTCCACTGGCTTCACAGGACCCTTCCCAGTGCTGCAGCCTTCCTTTGCAACTACAACAAAACAGTTATTAGTGGATAGAAAGTGGCTTCAGGACCACAAGAGAAAAATACTATATATTTTTTTCTTACCTCAACGGTTCCAGTGGATCTGAGTTCTTCTGGCTTTAGCAGACAATGTTCTCATCAGAAAACACATGTTTAGGTTTCCTGCAGAAAACAAAAGACACATCTGTTAAAACTGTTACTTCAGTGTAACAGCTGAGATAAGAGATTTGAGGTAGAAGGCCTTCTCACTTTTTTGGCTTTTATCCTCTTGTCCTGAACTGGATCATGTTGGGGACAGCTCACACTCTGGCAGGATTAGACTTCTTCTGTTTCAGGATGCTAAACGTACAGACATAAGAGAAAATTATTATTTTATATAAATTATACAGTTATTTATTATTTACAGATAATGACTTACCGGGACAAGTTACACCTGAGATAACTTCAGCCACAGAATAGACACATCTCTGAACAAAAACTAAACACAGAAATAATTCATTAGACAGAGTAAACTATAACAATGTGACTCTATCCAGCGCTGTTCATTTCATCAGACACCTTTCTTTTGTCTGTCACAGCCTTTGATTTGAAAAAAAGACAAAACTGGAGTGAGACTTCCTGTCAAGAGGAAATAAATAACAGTGTTGATAGAAATCTGAGGACATTTCTTACCTTTGGTTTTAAAAACATTAAGAGATGAGCTGGGAATTGCACCAGCCACCCTTCAGTTAGTGGACCATCTGCTCGAGCTCCTTGGCACTGCTGCCTCTATAACTTAGAACTTACACAACATTAGAGGGACATGTTGTGATCTTTGACAGATCACCCACTCTACCCCTGAACCACTGCTGCACTTCTCACTTTACTTTGGCCTAAGAGTTCCTGCTGAATATGTTCTCTGCAGTTTGGGTGAAGTCAAGAGAACAATGTTGGAAAGAACCGTCTGGGTCTTTACCCACTTGTATAGCATTACAATACTTACTGAACAGAAAAGTGGGGATTGCAACATCAACCCTCCAGTGGGTGGAAGACCCCTCTCTCTCATGACCTGCCTCATACAGAACCAGTTCTCCCAATGTGGGACGAATAAAGAATGCATTCACTTTTACGTTTAAACAAGTGCAAGACGAGCTTTTCCCATGACGAATGCGCTGTGCACTTTAGAGTCTTTAGTTCTTGACAGTAAGTAAGTCACTGTTCCATAGCCATTCTCACTGGCATCACAGAAGTGGTGTAGCTGTACTGTACAAACTTCTCCAAACTCTGGGGGTTTCAAACATCTACTGACCTCAAATTTGTCCTGCAAATGTAACTGTTGCAGCCATTATACCCAGTCTTTGGCAACTGACTCGGGTACTGTCTCATCCCAACCGATTCCTCTTCTGCACAGGTCTCTCAGGAGTTTCTTTGATGTTAAGATCACAGGGCTCAACATTCCTAGCGGATTGTAGATAGAGGCAATGGTCGAGAGGATTCCTCTTCTGGTCTGCGGTCTTTCTTTCAACCTAATTTTAAACTTAAAGGCTTCTGATTTAATACACCACTCCACACCCAGCACTCTTTCCACAGGTAGAGAATCCAGCTCCATGTTTAACTCTTCCATGCCTTTTGCTCTGTGACTTTCCGGGATGGCTTCCAACACTCCAGGTCTGTTGCTCATCCACTTTGTAAGTGAAAATCCTCCCTTTGAGCACAAAGAGATCAGTTCTTGGTAAAGTAACACTGCTTCTTCTGTGGCCACCGGCAGTCATCAACATAAAAACAGTGTAGGAGCTTTTCGATGGTTTGCTTCATGTACTGATAACCATAGTCCACTGCACACCTTCTGAGGGCAAAATTAGCACAGCTGGGAGAAGACGTGGCCCCAAACAGATGCACTCTCATCCGGTATTCAGCAGGCTGTGTCTCCAGGTTTCCTGTTAGCTTGCTTTAAAGGTAGGCTGATCTGGTAGTGTCCATCTAGATTTTGTACTGAGTTGATGACTAATTCCAAGAACCTCTGATCTTCTCTTGACATTGCAGGTTGTTCATCCAAGCTGCTTTCAGGAAAGTCATGTTTGTATTGTTGCTGCCAAAGCTCTTCCAGGTTCACAACTGGTTCTGTTGACAGTTAAGGAACTGTCTCTCCACTGCTTCCTGTCAGTGGCTCATTTACTGTCCAACCCAGCATGGTCCTTATGGCAAATGGTCCATCATTTCACCACGTACCACCTCCAATAGTTCCAGGGCTCTTGGAACATTGGTCCCTATCAGAAGTTCGATGTCTGCATCAATGTAAGGTAAGTGAATGTGTTTAAAATGAGGCCATTTTTTAATATCTCCTTTGGTTGGAAAATTTCCTTTATTTACTGGCATGGACTTTTGTGTATATGTCGTTGGCAGCTCAAGAAATTCGCCCCCATCCAGCGCCGCAACCTCTAGTTCTGACACCATGTTGCTGCTCACAACCTTCTCTTGACCCATGGTCCTTAGAAGAATGTGTCCTTTCCTTCCTGTGAGATGAAGCTTGTTCATAAGGCTGAGTTATTAACACGTTCCTTGTGGAGTACAGTGGGATGTTTCAGGCTACACTTTGAGCAGGAAATCCTTTGGTGACAGTTTTTATTGATGTGTCCTGTACACAAACAGCCAAAGCAGACACCTTTTTCCTTTAAGAAGCCTATCTTCTTCTCATGTACCATTTTTCCCAACATTGCACACATTGCTAGTGCATGTCCTCCTCCACAGCAAATACATGTTTTCCTTTGAATGAGCTTAATTTCCTTTTCTCTCGTTGCAGACTGAGGCCTAGTCTCTGCAGGGCAAACAGTGGTGGCAAAACTGGTTCCTTTAGTTCGAGGCTGTAACTTTGGTTTTGTTGTTGTATGAGAGTCTTGTATATTGCCAAAAACAGGATCCGTTAATATTTTCACTTGTCTTTCAATGAAATCTGTGATGTCACTTTGGCTCTCCTGTGTTGTCGTTCTTGTAACTCACAAGCTAGGCTCCTCCATCGGTCTCTGAACTTATAGGACAGTTTCCTTATAATATTCATCATGTTGGTGGGCATGTCCAGATCAAGGAGATACTGCACCTCTTCCATGGCGTTATAGCAGCCTATAAGAAAGAGGCTATAGTCATGCAGTGCTTTCACATCATCGTTTCTAATGGCAGGCTAGGATAGAGCTTTATCCATGTACGCAAAAGCAACCTTTTGTTCATTTCCAAAGTGTTCCTTTAATAAAGTTCTTGCTTTCAAATATCCTTGGTCTGAGTTAATGTGTTGACAACTCCTTACTAGCTCTCTGCATTACCTTTTGTATATTGTTCCAAGAAGTAGGAACGATCTGAATTGTTGTTTGTGTTTCTCTCCACTCCATTCTTAAAGGCTTTAATGAAAGTATGGTATTTTAATGGATCACCATCGAAAATTGGGATCTCCCTCTTTGGTAAAGCTGCAAGTCATTGTTGCTGTATTAATAAAGTTGCTATTTCATTCTGTTTGCGCATAATGCCAAGAACATCATTGGTTGTATCCACATCCACTGCAGCATTTGTATTAAACGAGTAAGGTCTGTACTCTTGTGTATTGATCAGGTCCATATTGTATGTTAATTGTGTTGTTTCATTTCTTAAGGGCTGTATGTTTTCAATCACAGTTGTTGATTTATTCAAGTGATTTTCAATTTTATTCATCACATTTTTTTACAGGAACTATTGGAATGAATTCCTGTGCATTGATATTAAGTAACGGTTGAAAATGTCCCTTTTCCAAATATGAATTCTTGCCATTTGAAACCTTTGATGTACCTTTTCCACTTGTTGTACTTCGTGTTTTGAGAATTCTCAGTTTTTCCATTTTGTCATCTATTTCAGAGTCCAATTTCAACTTCTCTTTCCTTTTGCGCAGAAGTTCCTCCTCAACTTCCAGTGTATGTCTTTCCTGTTGTAGTTTTTGTCTCATTGTTAATGCAGCCAACTCAGCTTAGCCAAAAGGTTAATTTGTATCATTTGGTCCTACAAAGCATGCACCTTCATTCATTTCTGTTAAAGGTTATTCCTGTGAGTTCTTGTGATATTGTTCAGTTTCATTAATCCATTTTTCAGTGTCCTTTTGAAATCTTTCTGTATATTTCATTACACTTGAAAACCATTAATTTTGTTTTACAATTTCCTCCTCTGGCAGTAGTAGTACTTCATTGTGAGCATTGAGTCATACAATTCCTTTACTTGAGACACATTTTCCTCTTGTTTTATCAGTTTATTAATTTCTGGTATCAAACCTTTTATTGTATTGACCCCACCTTTGCGTTCATATTGCAGTTTTTCAATTTTGTACACCAAGGCCTTTTCAGTAAGTTTTCGTTCCCGTCTTTTCCCAGACTCCATTTAAGAGCATGAGGCAGAAATACTTGTTTGACTCATTTTTTCACTGTTGTTTCCTCAGTGAACCATTACATTTATTCCATCCACATTGCATTATAAATCGAAGCAAGCAACAGCAAAACAATTTGTTTCAACAAAGCATAGGTTTTCATTGAAACTGAAATCAGAACAATGCCTTTTTTTTTTTTTTTTTAATCCACACAATGCAGAAGCCAATCAAAGCACACTATTAACACGGACATTCCTTATCCGTCGAACTATTCCAAACTGAGACACTTCAGCAAGATACTTCAGCATGAATGCCATCCGGATTCATTATCCGCATACACACAGCAGCAGGTAAGCTTACCTGAGTTCCATGAAAATGCACTGCTGAATATGGCACGTTGCTGACCTTCCTAAGACGCCAATACGGTCCTTGGCGTCTTCCTAATTCCTCTGTGCTTTGATGTTGCGATGCGATAGCTTTCCTCAAATGCCGTATTTGTTGACTACTGTAGCAGCGACTCCTTAGTTTCCTTTGTCGCTTGGAGAGCCCGAGTACGGGTCCTGTATATTGCATGACGCGCTGCGGCTTAAACACATTGACACCGAGTCCCAGAATGTGTGCTTTACGGTTTATTTAATTGACTGCTCAGTTGGCACATCTACACAGTTGTAAAATGCTTCAGAGGGTGAATGTTTATCAAACGCTTGCGGTCAAAAAATATTACGGCTACCCCGCTTCCCTCTCTCCTCCTATACCTGAGTGACAGTGAGTGAGTGCCACCTTTGAAACCAAGCGCTGTCACCGCCTGCACCCACGTGACCCACACATCACCCCAGCAACCAGACAAAAGCAATCCGTAGACGAACAACATAGCACTCTGGCTCCTACACATACTGTGAAGGAAATCCTGGGAAAAGTAAAACTGAACAGGTTTAGTTTCTCAGATTAACTATAGTTTAGTCAAGTTTTAATTGCTTCTTTTAAAGATTTACTGTATTTGTTTATGTTTTCAATGTTAATAAAGACCCTACATAGCATTTGTTGTGTTTTGTCACATTATTATTATTATTATTATTATTATTATTATTACATCAATTACATACAGCGCTTTTCCGGGGAATCAAAGACGCTTCACTCCACAGTCACACACTGATGGTTTTAAGCTACAACTGTAGCCACAGCTGCCCTGGGACAGACTGACAGACGTGGCAGATATTTTGCGCCTACGGACTCTCCAACCATCACCAAATACCTTCACATTCTTACACATTCATTCAAGGCAAGGTGGGTTAAGTGTCTTGCCCAAGGACACAACGACAGTATGACCTGTGGGTAGAACGGGAATCAAACCGCCTATTTCCGGTTGAAGGACGACCGCTCTGCCATTGAGCCACTGACGCCACATACACATTAATACTATAAAATCGCCTCTAGTTTAAAAGTGTAAAATATTGGCGTTGTTGTTGCCAAAAATCCAGCTTCAAAGATGTATCAGCAGCCGCTGATACTGAAGTCAGTCGGAGTCCGAGTCTTCCGAGTCCAGGTGGTGGTGGAAGTAGCGGGTGAAGCGACTGGTGCCGGACGTCCCAGCAGAGGTCGATGGAGAAGGACCGTCTGTGCTTTCGTCGGGCGGGTCCAAACGTGGCCTCTTGGAGGAAGGCACCTCAGCGTCCTCTTTATCCCAGGTCCGTTTGGTGGATACGCTGAGGGCCAAGGAGGAAGGAGGAGGAGGAGCAAAAACCTCTCCAAGCATACTCTGGAGAGAGCTGAACGCCGGAGAAGGACTCCCTGCTGGTTGCTGAAGAACGAAAGCCAGGGGCCGACTCACCTGTTCTTCAGCTTCAGCAGGAGGCTCCCTCTGGCGCCAGCCATCCCAAAACCCCTCCAGAGGAAACTGCTGGTCATCTTCTTCATCATCAGAAGCACTCTCGTAACCAGAGTCCTTATCATCCCAATCTTCCTCCTCCTCCTCTTCATCAGATGGTTCAGGTGTGAGGCCACGATGGAAAAACACAGGACGACCTACCTCGTACTCACCTATGTCCTCCTCGTCCGAGGAGATGTAGATAAGAGCGTCCACACCACCAGGACCCACACCTTCAGCGGGAGAGACATCCATAGGCTCAGGGAAGTCGTCTGTGGAGAATATAATAATATAGACTTTGTTTTATTATAACATTAAAGACCAAAACATACAAGCTAAATAACACAGGTTTCATAACACCAACTAACACTTCCACTGTCATGTCGTTCTTATTATACCTCATCCATTTAAACTGTCTTAGTTACACTTTTATTAAAATGCAAGTGATACATGTGATTTACTTTATTTAAAAGTGGAAAAAATGCTATATTTGTTCTATTTCTCTTTAAAATAAATAGATTAAAATCGACTCTGGACCACAACATTTGCAGTTTTAGCTTTAACTTTCCTGTTGTTAGTGTTCAACCCACACACAGGGATGCACCTGACATCTACTGACAGTTAAACCCTGACAAGTACTGTCTCCATGGAGATCATTTTTATTGCATTCCCATTTAGAACGTCATCTCGGGCGCCATTTTTTCCTAAGATTTCACTGCAACGTTTGTGAAATACGACGCCCAGAAACTAAAATGCAATCATTTATTGACATATTCTTGGGTTAAATTAAAGTGTGCACCTCTCTCGACAGATTTAATCCACTTTTACTACAAATTTATCAGAACAGACGGAGAAATCCTCGAGTGAATATCAGTTTTTAGCAAACCTGTTTTTCTTAAATAGACTATTTCAGATTTGGTATTTATCGGTAAAAAAAGACTTTACTTTCATCCAAACGGTTATATTAAACATCAAACACATTATATGGACAGAAAATATTATAAACACAATCTTAATGCAGTTTTAATTTACTTTACCTCCAGCAAGTAAATCCAAGTGGTCGATGACCGGGCGGTCAAAAGCACGTGCCATCTTTCAGGGTTTGGCAAACTTTAAACATATGATAATAACAAAATATTAAAATATGTTTATGTTTTACCAAGAGATAATTGTAGTAGCTTATGCAGCGTTTTGTTTTTCTGGGAGAAGTCAAAATGAAATTCTGTCCAGTATCGCACTTGAGAGTCCAAGTAAGAAGAAAGATTCTAACTGTGCACCGTCTTTTATAGCCCCGACCTGGACGCTCTGTTGCTATGGCACTGACGCACGTACGTCAAGCGTGACTGTTAAACCTTATTGCTTTACCATATGGCTATTATATTTTAGCTATAGGGCTAGATTATATTACTGTGTAGCCCATATGTCTAATTATAGCGTAGGTCTATGAAGCCACGTTTACCTGTTGTAGGCTATAAGCATCAATAATGGATTAATATCAGTTCAGTGTTTTAACATTCACCACATCCTGCCGTTAAGGATTGTCAGACAAAATTTGATTATTTTAAATTCTCTTTAAAATGATCAAAAAATAACCAGACCTATAAACACCCTATTGTCTATTCTGTAAAGCCACTTCAGGTCCTTTTTTTTGTATTTTGTCTTATTCTCGCCTCTGGTTAGCCGACATTTTCCATCGCCTCAGTCAGATGTCAGAATGCCCCATCATTCAGCTTCACATTTCGATGAACTTCAAAGATGTTGGACGCTGTGGCTCATTGGTAAAATCCTGCCTGACGAAGGTGTAGCTCCGAAACAATTCCATGAGTGGAAATTAAATGATTTCTGCAAAAGTTCATGTTGTCCAGTTGACTTGTTGGTTAAAAAATGCAGACAGAAAACTTCCCCATTTTGATATTCCCCTTTCTTGTTAATCAAGTCCAGAGAAAACTCTTGTACTTTTAATCTCTTCAAATGTTCGCCACAAACAAATGTTTTTAAGTTAGCTGTGTCTAATTCTACTGTTAAAACAGCTGCAATAACAATACAATAATGGCGCTCCCTAGTGGTCAAAGACACAATCATCCATGCTTAGGACTTATCGCGGTCTCAAAGCATCTGACACGTGACTGTGAACCAAACACTGATTGGTTTATTTCCCTGGCAGGAGTGCTTAAAATAATTATTAATGTAACACAGAATGTACTCACAAAATATCCAGAGAGATGGTGAGCCCAGTAAGGTTTAAGAATAATATTCTGTGTAGGTCATAGATACTCATTGTATCAGCTGTTCTCAGTGTTTACCAAATTAACCAGCTGCATATAGCCCTACTTGTGTATTATACACAGATCTAAATGATAAAAAGCTTATAAACTTCCTCATGATTTCCTTAACAGTTTTTTCTCTCAGTAATGAATTTCACATGTACCCCACTCATAGTCCCCATCTTCTCAGGCCGCCTTACTCTCAATCTCAGAGGTCCAAAATATGGAACAGCCTACCTGTATCTTTCTTGGATCGTTCCCTACAGCAGATCAGATAAGCATTCAAACCTCTGCTTCTGAATAATTGTAATTTTCCATATGGTTTATGCTGGCTATGTTGGAACTGTCATTTATCCTTTATTTATGTATTTTATTTATTTTACTTGTTGCCTTACATGATGGAGCACTATTGGTATTTTATTTTATTTTTATTGTATTCTGATTTTAGCTAAGCTACTGTTTGCAGTAAGATTTATTTGCCTTTTGGAGAGTTCCACTTGTTAAGGCCCCCATTGTTTTATTTGTGTAAAAAAATTACACTAAAACAAAAAACACAGCACGTCTCTGTGGACTATTCAGTATTAACCTCCGGGTTTCATTTAAGCTTAATTAGTAAGTAATGGAAAAGTTACTACTGGTATGCTACAAATAAAATCAATAAGTGGCACTTTTTATTATTATTATTATTATTAGTTTTATTTTTTCATAAGGTAAGTTTTTTTTCATTTTGATCTTTTCATTATTTTAAACCAGATTTAAACACTACTATGCCCTACATGTAGTACACTGCAGTTACTAGACTCAGGTATCACCTTCTAAGATCAGCTTTGTAAAGGTAAACTATATTGATGTATGATCTGTTTTAACAATAAAAGAACATCATCAACGTCAAATCTGGTTGAAAGAAGACAAAAAAGTAGAGGTTTCTGATGCAAACTTCTGGAACTAAATCCTCAATAACATCTACGCCATGTTAAAAAATGCAAATCTTCAATTCATGCAATACAAGATAATACACAGAACTCGTCTCACGGGACAGAAAATCGCAAAACAACTCCTAACAAATGTACTAACTGCAAAACACCACAGACAGCTACATGCACACCCTATGGCACCGCACACCTGTTCACCAATTCTGGAAACAGGTAAGAAACTCACTCTCCACTATCGCCTTCACTCTGCTCAGAGACACACCTAACATAGCCATAAACCCATCAGACAGTAAACTATTGCTGGTAGCTCTAACTAACCCCGAGAACACCATACTCATGAACTGAAAAAAAAAATAACAAACTCTTCTAATGGAAAAATGCACTCTTTGACCGTATCTCCATAAAACATCTGACCACATCCATCAAATTTACTACAATAAAACCCCCCTCAATCTGGACCCCACTCAGTTGTTTGCTCTCAAATAACACATTTTCTTGTATAACAAGAGTATTTTGACATTCATCAATCTGGTTTTAGGCTCACCACATTACAGAGACCGCTCTTATGAAAGTACTTAATGGCACAAATGCTGACTTGGATTCTGGTAAAGTTTCAATTCTGGTTTAACTGGATCTCACTGCAGCATTTGACACGACGGACATTTCTTAGTTTTCAGGCATGGTTCTAAACTGGTTTAAATCCTATCTCAGTGACAGAGATTACTTTGTGTTGATTGGCGACTGATCATCTGAGCGTTTATCAGTAAACTGATTGAGTCCCTCAAGGTTCAAGCTTCAATCCTCTGTTATTTTATCTCTCTTAATCTACATACAGCCTTTAACTAATATAATTGAAAAATGTTTCTTATTTAATGTATACAGATGATACACAAATCTGTGTAAGCGTCACTCCAGATGATCTCAATTCTATTGATTCTCTCTTATTGTGCACAAAATAAATTAGTCATTGGATGCATCAAAATATCCTCAATAACTGGTTAAACGAGGATAAAACTGAAATGATTGTTTTTGGATCTATAAAAGAAAGACAAAAGTTCTATAAACACCTTCAGACTCTGTCTTTGATAAGAAAAACACTTTAGGCTAAAAGCCTTGGTGTTATCCTCAATTCTGACCTGAACAAAATCCATTTTTTCATTTGAAAAATATGAAGCTTCTCAGAAACTTTAGGTCCAGACCTGGAAAAAGCAGCCTTTACTACAGTAACAGAGTCACAGGTCTTTCAAAGGCAGCCATTAGACAGCTACAACTAATACAAAATGGAGCAGCCAGAGTAATTACAAAAAACAAAAAGAGTCACCATATGACTCCACTAGGTCTAAAGTATTTATCTGAGCTAATACCTTGATACGAACCTCACAGGATCCTAAGATCAACTGGTACTGGACTAAAATTGTAGAAGCATCATTCACTTTTTATGCTGCCAGTCTGTGAACTTTCTGCTTGAAATATTCAAATTTATATTGTTGCTCTGTACTTAATTGTAAAAAAATATCTTTAGAGTCACCTTTTGAAAATAGTGTACCATTATATTTTTATCTCTTTAACATCATTGCTCTATTCAGGTGCAGAGCTGTCAGGACCAAACTAGAGCCTTGGCTTAATGACACCACCCGCGCCCTTAGACGGAGGTGCAGGCAGCCCGAGCGCAAGTGTAAAAAGGACAAGTTGCATGTTTCACTGGGTATATTGAGAGACAGTCTTACTGAATATCAAAATGCTGTCAAAGCAGCTAAATGTCAGAATCTGTCAAATGTAATTTCCACAAGCTCTAATCGTCCTAGAGCGCTATTCAATACAATTCAGTCTTTTATAAACCCATCTAGTAATGCTCTACAGCATGTGTCAAGGTTAAACTGTGATGATTTCCTCCATTATTTTGTTGATAAAGTAGCCTCTGTTAAACAGAGCTTTAAGAACATGACAGTTTTGACTTGTGCTCTTCTCTTGTCCTCTCTGTGTTTAATGTGTTTGAGCCAGTATCACTCTCTCTTCTTTCTGAGGTGGTCCAGGGGCTGAGACTGACCGTCCTCTGGACATTATCTCATCTAAAGTGCTTAAATAGAAATAATAATTTTAACACAGTGGGCACATGTCTCCTCTCGTTCATAAACAGCTGCCTCAGTTTAGGTTTTGTCCCTCCTGTATTCAAGCACGCTGCGGTCAGGCCTCTGCTAAAAAAACAACAACAAATTATTCTCTCTCAGTTACATTCTTTTCTGGAGAACAATCAGATCTTTGAAAAGTTCTAGTCTGGTTTCAGACACGACACAGCACTGAGTCTGCTCTCCTCAAGGTACAGAACGACATTCTCTTGTCCCTTGACGAGAAAAAGCCAGTGCTGCTTGTAATGTTGGATCTTACTGCAGCATTTGACACCGTGGACCACTCAGTCCTCCTGACACCTCTGGAACAACAGGTAGTGCTTCAGGGACCTGTGCTGCAGGGCTTTGGGTCATATTTAGTGATTTCAACGCACACAATGTTCTTTCATCTGTTCGCAGACGACCTTCAGTCCATCAACAGATGTTCAGATCAAACTGTGGCTGTCTCAGCATTTCCTCTGTTTGAATGAGGTTAAAACTTAACGTATTGTGTTCGGCACGTCGTACCTGCCCAGTGTCTCAGCTCCTGGTCCTGTTGCCTTTGCCCCCATCTTAACCATGTTGTCAAAAAATTGTGGGTGAAACTGGACCAGCAGTCTAGAATTTGACAAATAAATAGATTCTGTGGTTAGAGCAAGCTTTTTTCAGCTTAACCTTCTATCAGAGGTTAAACCCTTCTTAAGTCGCGCTGACCTGGAGAAAGCCATCCAGGCTTTTATTAGCTCCTGCATAGATTACTGCAATGCACTCCATTTGGGAGTGAACCAAACTGGTCTTCACCGTTTGAAGCTTGTGCAAAACACTGCTGCCCGACTGCTAACTAACAGTCGTAAACACGAGCACATAACACCTGTCCTGTACTCCCTGCACTGGCTCCCTGTTCAGTTTAGAATTCATTTTAAAATCTTGACCCTTTAAAACTGAGCCTGTTTTTTGGTGTGTCTACTCAAAAAGGACATGTCCACAGTAAATTGACTGTGTCTCTGTAACTGCAAGATGTATTTCAATAATTCTTGTGTCAAAATGAAGGGGGCACTTGTGATATTTCACAGAAGGGAATCCTTTGAATGTGCATGTTACAGTTTCAGAATAAATCAGGATGGAAAATGGCAAAATATCTTCCAAAACAGCCTAAAAAATATTTATTGGGATTAATATCCCTTTAGATGAAGGCAGTTTCAGCCCAAACACTTTTAAAATACAGCCACACATGTCAACATTTACCTGCAACAAATATAATTCTTCTAATGTGAAACAAACCAAAACTATTAAAAATATTAAATATATATAAATATTTTATGAAATGATTAGGAAAAGTCTCCCTTATAAAGAATAGGGCAGAATTTGCCACATTTTGGCACCACCTGTTTTTGTTTTGGTTCTGTGGTTGTTTTGTTCTGTTTGGTCTGTGTTTGGAGTAAATGTAAAAGGCTCAGATGTGCTTGTAGCTGAGTCTCAGCTGATCAATTTGATGTGCTGCTTTTGTCATCATTTGATGAATGTCTCAAGTCAAGCCCCAGAGTCCCCAAATTGTGTTTTTTTTATGCACCTTCTTTGTGTGAGGTTCTGACCCCTCACCAACCCAGCAGAGCTCTACGTTCTGCGGAGCAACATCTGCTGAAGGTGCCCCGGTCCCGGTTCAAACAGTGGGGTGATCATTCTTTTGCAGTGGCTGGTCCTAGACTCTGGAACTCTTTGCCCATTGAGTTACGATCCACTGACCGATTGATTGATTGATTGATTGATTGAAGATTAAGCACAACACTGCTGTAAAGTTAAGCAGAAACAGGTCAATAAAATCCTTGAAAGCACTAAATTGAAAATTGAAAATGGAAAAGGTGATAAAATTGTATGAAAAACATGCAAATAAATTTTTTTTAGAAAAGAATTTTTAGAAAAAATCTAGATAAAGCATGGATGACCAAGGGAATAAAAAATGCTTGTAAAAAGAAAAACAATTTATACAAAAATGTATACAAACAAAATCAAAATAAGCTGTATACAATTATATATAGATATAAAATCTAACATTCACATTAAAAACAAATCCTTCTATGAAATCTCAAAAGTGCCCCCTTCATTTTGACACCAGAACTATTAAAATACACAGTTAAAGAGATACAGTCAATTTACTTTGGACATGTCCTTTTTGAGCATACACACCAAAAAAACAGGCTCGGGTTTAAAGGGTTAAAACCAGACCTTCTTCAAATCCATGTTTGAGATGCTTAGAAACCGTCCCAAACCAGTCTTGGCTCTCTTCTTGGTGTCCAGTGATGTGATGAAAAGTCCTTGTTGGTTATAATTTCAAATCCAGAGTCTTCTGTGTTTCACACAAGTAAAAACTAATATCATTTTAAGATAAAACCAAAGCTTAGAGAGACTTGAAATTATCACAAAAAGATCATTTAGAAAATGTGTTGTATGTAGAAAATTCACAACATTTTTACTTTGATTTGAAATGTGGTAAAAACAATCAGATTGTCAAATGAAAATAGCCATTTCTCGTTTATTACCTCTGATATGTATTGTTTATTATAAACACATTATAGTGATAGTGGCGGAATACTTACAGACTTGGATTTCTACAGCAAGTCAGTGGATAATAAACTGAATAGATATACAGCTGTGCTCATAAGAATACCCTGGCAGAATCTGTCATTTTTTGGCAACAAAAAACTTTTTTGTTAGTAGTTGGGTGAAGCCATTAATTGTCAAACAATTGTGTTTAATCTTTTGAAGTCATATAACAACAGAAACTGAGCAAATGACCCTTATCAAAGTTTACATTCCCCAGTCTTTATTACCCTCAATTTGTCAATTAAAATATGTATATTATTTGATATGATGCTTTATGTGCATGGACTGCATATTTTATTCATACACTAAAATATTTGGACATATTGACAGATCCTAACTAACCGGACAAAATAGCACTGAGTCTTCTGCAAAAAGAAAAATAACAAAAAGACATGTAAAAGTCTGTTTTTATTATTCTATAAGGCTGTGCGTAATGAGTTTATGTCTTTGAGGGAAATACTATGCTCTGTTAATATACTATTTAGCAAAAAATTTAATTATACAGTTTACGTCCATGGCAAAAAATAAATGTGTTAATTTTCAAAAATGATTATAGCCTACCTGTATTTATTATTGGTTGGTGAAAAAATTATGACGTGTGATTTATTAAAGTCAATGTAAAATTGATTGAGTGCTGACAACACATAAATTGCAGAAATAAATATAATAATAATAAATTGCAGAATAAAACTAACTGAGAGTTTTAAAAACATTTTTAGGTCAAAAGTAAAACTAAATTTTCATCGTAAATGAAAGATATTGTGCTAACATCATCACACCGACAGAGACCAATGAATCAATGACTATTGAGCGCGAGGCCTCTGTCTTGGCCAATCAAAAGCCCGCAGCGCTCATTAAGACATCAGTAGCACCTGCGCTACTTGTGTGCTATTTAATCTGTGCATGTGGCAGAGGTGTGTTTCTGAGGAAATGGCAGCAGTTTGGGGTTTGTGTGCCTACGTGCTTTCTGTCGGGGTGGCCACAGGTCCTTACAATCTTTAAAAAAATAAAAAATCATTTCTAATACAGATTGTTCAGTAGGCCTATGCTTCATATGTCTTTTCCCTGTTGTTTATCAGTTAGCAGCTCGGACCCCAGCTGGACCGGATTAAAGCAGAGCGAGACCAGTAGTTAAACAAAAATAAATCTATAAATGTGTTGAATTTCTGAACCTGACTCAATTAAATTTACTTCTTATATTCATATAGCCTACAGAACTGTCGGCTAATGATATTTCTATGAAGAATGTCCTTCTCGAGTCACTGGTTTTCAGGCCAGAGCGATATGCTAAAGAAGGTGAGTAGTTTTCTTTCTTTTTAATTTAGTCAAAGCCATTGAGAGTAAACAGTAACTGGCTAAAAGGTTGGTGCTGACACCTTGAAATGCAGTGCCATGTCTCCGTTTCAATAATTGTGTCGTCTTCTAGTACAACTGGACACCAATGAAGTGGAAGCTGTGACACAAGTGAGTCAGCCAGTCAAAGGCTCTTGCCACTCCACGGCTGAGGCTGGAACCGACGGCGAGGTAAGTTGCGCTGCACAAGGATTGACAAAGAACGTAACTGCATATTAAAGACTCATAGGTGTTATATTCTGAAGGTCACCTGGCCAAGCCGCTATGTAGCCTACATGGATGCACAGTCGACACAGCTCTGTGTCCTGTGTCTGTGAGCACTCAGCTGTGTGTCCTGTGTCTGTGAGCGCTCAGCTGTGTCCTCTGTGTCTGTGAGCGCTCAGCTGTGTGTCCTGTGTCTGTGAGCGTGCAGCTGTGTGTCCTCTGTGTCTGTGAGCGCTCAGCTGTGTCCTGTGTGTCTGTGAGCGCTCAGCTGTGTGTCCTGTGTGTCTGTGAGCGCTCAGCTGTGTGTCCTCTGTGTCTGTGAGCGCTCAGCTGTGTCCTGTGTGTCTGTGAGCGCTCAGCTGTGTGTCCTGTGTGTCTGTGAGCGCTCAGCTGTGTGTCCTCTGTGTCTGTGAGCGCTCAGCTGTATGTCCTCTGTGTCTGTGAGCGCTCAGCTGTGTCCTGTGTGTCTGTGAGCGCTCAGCTGTGTGTCCTGTGTGTCTGTGAGCGCTCAGCTGTGTGTCCTCTGTGTCTGTGAGCGCTCAGCTGTGTCCTGTGTGTCTGTGAGCGCTCAGCTGTGTGTCCTCTGTGTCTGTGAGCGCTTAGCTGTGTCCTGTGTGTCTGTGAGCGCTCAGCTGTGTGTCCTGTGTGTCTGTGAGCGCTCAGCTGTGTGTCTTCTGTGTCTGTGAGCGCTTAGCTGTGTCCTGTGTGTCTGTGAGCGCTCAGCTGTGTGTCCTGTGTCTGTGAGCGCTCAGCTGTGTGTCCTCTGTGTCTGGGAGCGCTCAGCTGTGTCCTGTGTGTCTGTGAGCGCTCAGCTGTATGTCCTGTCTGTGAGCGCTCAGCTGTGTGTCCTCTGTGTCTGTGAGCGCTCAGCTGTATGTCCTCTGTGTCTGTGAGCGCTCAGCTGTGTCCTGTGTCTGTGAGCGCTCAGCTGTGTGTCCTCTTTGTCTGTGAGCGCTCAGCTGTGTCCTGTGTGTCTGGGAGCGCTCAGCTGTGTCCTGTGTCTGTGAGCGCTCAGCTGTGTGTCCTCTGTGTCTGTGAGCGCTCAGCTGTGTGTCCTCTGTGTCTGTGAGCGCTCAGCTGTGTCCTGTGTCTGTGAGCGCTCAGCTGTGTGTCCTCTGTGTCTGTGAGCGCTCAGCTGTGTGTCCTCTGTGTCTGTGAGAGCTCAGCTGTCTGTCCTCTGTGTCTGTGAGCGCGTTGCTGGGTGTCCTGGGTCTGTGAGCGTTCAGCTGTGTCCTGTCTGTGAGCGCTCAGCTGTGTGTCCTCTGTGTCTGTGAGCGCTCAGCTGTGTGTCCTCTGTGTCTGTGAGCGCTCAGCTGTGTGTCCTCTGTGTCTGTGAGCGCTCAGCTGTGTCCTGTGTCTGTGAGCGCTCAGCTGTGTGTCTGTGTCTGTGAGCGCTCAGCTGTGTCCTGTGTCTGTGAGCGCTCAGCTGTGTCTGTGAGCGCTCAGCTGTGTGTCCTCTGTGTCTGTGAGCGCTCAGCTGTGTCCTGTGTCTGTGAGCGCTCAGCTGTGTGTCCTCTGTGTCTGTGAGCGCTCAGCTGTGTCCTGTGTGTCTGTGAGCGCTCAGCTGTGTGTCCTCTGTGTCTGTGAGCGCTCAGCTGTGTCCTGTGTGTCTGTGAGCGCTCAGCTGTGTGTCCTGTGTGTCTGTGAGAGCTCAGCTGTGTGTCCTCTGTGTCTGTGAGCGCTCAGCTGTGTCCTGTGTGTCTGTGAGCGCTCAGCTGTGTGTCCTGTGTCTGTGAGCACTCAGCTGTGTGTCCTGTGTCTGTGAGCGTGCAGCTGTGTGTCCTGTGTCTGTGAGCGTGCAGCTGTGTGTCCTGTGTCTGTGAGCGCTCAGCTGTGTGTCCTGTGTCTGTGAGCGCTCAGCTGTGTCCTCTGTGTCTGTGAGCGCTCAGCTGTGTGTCCTGTGTCTGTGAGCGTGCAGCTGTGTGTCTTGTGTGTCTGTGAGCGCTCAGCTGTATGTCCTGTCTGTGAGCACTCAGCTGTGTGTCCTCTGTGTCTGTGAGCGCTCAGCTGTGTCCTGTGTGTCTGTGAGCGCTCAGCTGTGTGTCCTCTGTGTCTGTGAGCGCTCAGCTGTATGTCCTGTCTGTGAGCGCTCAGCTGTGTGTCCTCTGTGTCTGTGAGCGCTCAGCTGTGTCCTGTGTGTCTGTGAGCGCTCAGCTGTGTGTCCTGTGTGTCTGTGAGCGCTCAGCTGTGTGTCCTCTGTGTCTGTGAGCGCTCAGCTGTGTCCTCTGTGTCTGTGAGCGCTCAGCTGTGTGTCCTGTGTCTGTGAGCGCTCAGCTGTATGTCCTGTCTGTGAGCGCTCAGCTGTGTGTCCTCTGTGTCTGTGAGCGCTCAGCTGTGTCCTGTGTGTCTGTGAGCGCTCAGCTGTGTGTCCTGTGTGTCTGTGAGCGCTCAGCTGTGTGTCCTGTGTCTGTGAGCACTCAGCTGTGTGTCCTGTGTCTGTGAGCGTTCAGCTGTGTGTCCTGTGTCTGTGAGCGTGCAGCTGTGTGTCCTGTGTCTGTGAGCGCTCAGCTGTGTGTCCTGTGTCTGTGAGCGCTCAGCTGTGTCCTCTGTGTCTGTGAGCGCTCAGCTGTGTGTCCTGTGTCTGTGAGCATGTACTGGGTGTCTTGTGTGTCTGTGAGCGCTCAGCTGTATGTCCTGTCTGTGAGCGCTCAGCTGTGTGTCCTCTGTGTCTGTGACCGCTCAGCTGTGTCCTGTGTGTCTGTGAGCGCTCAGCTGTGTGTCCTGTGTGTCTGTGAGCGCTCAGCTGTGTGTCCTGTGTGTCTGTGAGCGCTCAGCTGTGTGTCCTCTGTGTCTGTGAGCGCTCAGCTGTGTGTCCTCTGTGTCTGTGAGCGCTCAGCTGTATGTCCTGTCTGTGAGCGCTCAGCTGTGTGTCCTCTGTGTCTGTGAGCGCTCAGCTGTGTCCTGTGTGTCTGTGAGCGCTCAGCTGTGTGTCCTGTGTGTCTGTGAGCGCTCAGCTGTGTGTCCTCTGTGTCTGTGAGCGCTCAGCTGTGTCCTGTGTGTCTGTGAGCGCTCAGCTGTGTGTCCTCTGTGTCTGTGAGCGCTTAGCTGTGTCCTGTGTGTCTGTGAGCGCTCAGCTGTGTGTCCTGTGTCTGTGAGCGCTCAGCTGTATGTCCTGTCTGTGAGCGCTCAGCTGTGTGTCCTCTGTGTCTGTGAGCGCTCAGCTGTGTTCTGTGTGTCTGTGAGCGCTCAGCTGTATGTCCTGTCTGTGAGCGCTCAGCTGTGTGTCCACTGTGTCTGTGAGCGCTCAGCTGTATGTCCTCTGTGTCTGTGAGCGCTCAGCTGTGTCCTGTGTCTGTGAGCGCTCAGCTGTGTGTCCTCTGTGTCTGTGAGCGCTCAGCTGTGTCCTGTGTGTCTGTGAGCGCTCAGCTGTGTCCTGTGTCTGTGAGCGCTTAGCTGTGTGTCCTCTGTGTCTGTGAGCGCTCAGCTGTGTGTCCTCTGTGTCTGTGAGCGCTCAGCTGTGTCCTGTGTCTGTGAGCGCTCAGCTGTGTGTCCTCTGTGTCTGTGAGCGCTCAGCTGTGTGTCCTCTGTGTCTGTGAGCGCTCAGCTGTGTGTCCTCTGTGTCTGTGAGAGCTCAGCTGTGTGTCCTCTGTGTCTGTGAGCGCGTTGCTGGGTGTCCTGGGTCTGTGAGCGTTCAGCTGTGTCCTGTCTGTGAGCGCTCAGCTGTGTGTCCTCTGTGTCTGTGAGCGCTCAGCTGTGTGTCCTCTGTGTCTGTGAGCGCTCAGCTGTGTCCTGTGTCTGTGAGCGCTCAGCTGTGTCTGTGAGCGCTCAGCTGTGTCTTTGAGCGCTCAGCTGTGTGTCCTCTGTGTCTGTGAGCGCTCAGCTGTGTCCTGTGTCTGTGAGCGCTCAGCTGTGTGTCCTCTGTGTCTGTGAGCGCTCAGCTGTGTCCTGTGTGTCTGTGAGCGCTCAGCTGTGTGTCCTGTGTGTCTGTGAGAGCTCAGCTGTGTGTCCTCTGTGTCTGTGAGCGCTCAGCTGTGTCCTGTGTGTCTGTGAGCGCTCAGCTGTGTGTCCTCTGTGTCTGTGAGCGCTTAGCTGTGTGTCCTCTGTGTCTGTGAGCGCTCAGCTGTGTGTCCTCTGTGTCTGTGAGCGCTCAGCTGTGTGTCCTGTGTCTGTGAGCGCTCAGCTGTATGTCCTCTGTGTCTGTGAGCGCTCAGCTGTGTCCTGTGTGTCTGTGAGCGCTCAGCTGTGTGTCCTGTGTGTCTGTGAGCGCTCAGCTGTGTGTCCTGTGTGTCTGTGAGCGCTCAGCTGTGTGTCCTCTGTGTCTGTGAGCGCTCAGCTGTATGTCCTGTCTGTGAGCGCTCAGCTGTGTGTCCTCTGTGTCTGTGAGCGCTCAGCTGTGTCCTGTGTGTCTGTGAGCGCTCAGCTGTGTGTCCTGTGTGTCTGTGAGCGCTCAGCTGTGTGTCCTCTGTGTCTGTGAGCGCTCAGCTGTGTCCTGTGTGTCTGTGAGCGCTCAGCTGTGTGTCCTCTGTGTCTGTGAGCGCTTAGCTGTGTCCTGTGTGTCTGTGAGCGCTCAGCTGTGTGTCCTGTGTCTGTGAGCGCTCAGCTGTATGTCCTGTCTGTGAGCACTCAGCTGTGTGTCCTCTGTGTCTGTGAGCGCTCAGCTGTATGTCCTGTCTGTGAGCGCTCAGCTGTGTGTCCTCTGTGTCTGTGAGCGCTCAGCTGTGTTCTGTGTGTCTGTGAGCGCTCAGCTGTATGTCCTGTCTGTGAGCGCTCAGCTGTGTGTCCACTGTGTCTGTGAGCGCTCAGCTGTATGTCCTCTGTGTCTGTGAGCGCTCAGCTGTGTCCTGTGTCTGTGAGCGCTCAGCTGTGTGTCCTCTGTGTCTGTGAGCGCTCAGCTGTGTGTCCTCTGTGTCTGTGAGCGCTCAGCTGTGTGTCCTCTGTGTCTGTGAGAGCTCAGCTGTGTGTCCTCTGTGTCTGTGAGCGCGTTGCTGGGTGTCCTTGGTCTGTGAGCGTTCAGCTGTGTCCTGTCTGTGAGCGCTCAGCTGTGTGTCCTCTGTGTCTGTGAGCGCTCAGCTGTGTGTCCTCTGTGTCTGTGAGCGGTCAGCTGTGTCCTGAGTCTGTGAGCGCTCAGCTGTGTCTGTGATCGCTCAGCTGTGTCTGTGAGCGCTCAGCTGTGTGTCCTCTGTGTCTGTGAGCGCTCAGCTGTGTCCTGTGTCTGTGAGCGCTCAGCTGTGTGTCCTCTGTGTCTGTGAGCGCTCAGCTGTGTCCTGTGTGTCTGTGAGCGCTCAGCTGTGTGTCCTCTGTGTCTGTGAGCGCTCAGCTGTGTCCTGTGTGTCTGTGAGCGCTCAGCTGTGTGTCCTGTGTGTCTGTGAGAGCTCAGCTGTGTGTCCTCTGTGTCTGTGAGCGCTCAGCTGTGTCCTGTGTGTCTGTGAGCGCTCAGCTGTGTGTCCTCTGTGTCTGTGAGCGCTTAGCTGTGTGTCCTCTGTGTCTGTGAGCGCTCAGCTGTGTGTCCTCTGTGTCTGTGAGCGCTCAGCTGTATGTCCTCTGTGTCTGTGAGCGCTCAGCTGTGTCCTGTGTCTGTGAGCGCTCAGCTGTGTGTCCTCTGTGTCTGTGAGCGCTCAGCTGTGTGTCCTCTGTGTCTGTGAGCGCTCAGCTGTGTGTCCTCTGTGTCTGTGAGAGCTCAGCTGTGTGTCCTCTGTGTCTGTGAGCGCGTTGCTGGGTGTCCTGGGTCTGTGAGCGTTCAGCTGTGTCCTGTCTGTGAGCGCTCAGCTGTGTGTCCTCTGTGTCTGTGAGCGCTCAGCTGTATGTCCTCTGTGTCTGTGAGCGCTCAGCTGTGTGTCCTCTGTGTCTGTGAGCGCTCAGCTGTGTCCTGTGTCTGTGAGCGCTCAGCTGTGTGTCCTCTGTGTCTGTGAGTGCTCAGCTGTGTCCTGTGTCTGTGAGCGCTCAGCTGTGTCTGTGAGCGCTCAGCTGTGTGTCCTCTGTGTCTGTGAGCGCTCAGCTGTGTCCTGTGTCTGTGAGCGCTCAGCTGTGTGTCCTCTGTGTCTGTGAGCGCTCAGCTGTGTCCTGTGTGTCTGTGAGCGCTCAGCTGTGTGTCCTCTATGTCTGTGAGCGCTCAGCTGTGTCCTGTGTGTCTGTGAGCGCTCAGCTGTGTGTCCTGTGTGTCTGTGAGAGCTCAGCTGTGTGTCCTCTGTGTCTGTGAGCGCTCAGCTGTGTCCTGTGTGTCTGCGAGCGCTCAGCTGTGTCCTCTGTGTCTGTGAGCGCTTAGCTGTGTCCTGTGTGTCTGTGAGCGTTCAGCTGTGTGTCCTCTGTGTCTGTGAGCGCTCAGCTGTGTCCTGTGTGTCTGTGAGCGCTCAGCTGTGTGTCCTGTGTCTGTGAGCACTCAGCTGTGTGTCCTGTGTCTGTGAGCGTGCAGCTTTGTGTCCTGTGTCTGTGAGCGCTCAGCTGTGTGTCCTGTTTCTGTGAGCGCTCAGCTGTGTCCTCTGTGTCTGTGAGCGCTCAGCTGTGTGTCCTGTGTCTGTGAGCGTGCAGCTGTGTGTCTTGTGTGTCTGTGAGCGCTCAGCTGTATGTCCTGTCTGTGAGCACTCAGCTGTGTGTCCTCTGTGTCTGTGAGCGCTCAGCTGTGTCCTGTGTGTCTGTGAGCGCTCAGTTGTGTGTCCTGTGTCTGTGAGCGTGCAGCTGTGTGTCTTGTGTGTCTGTGAGCGCTCAGCTGTATGTCCTGTCTGTGAGCGCTCAGCTGTGTGTCCTCTGTGTCTGTGAGCGCTCAGCTGTGTCCTCTGTGTCTGTGAGCGCTCAGCTGTGTGTCCTGTGTCTGTGAGCGCTCAGCTGTATGTCCTGTCTGTGAGCGCTCAGTTGTGTGTCCTCTGTGTCTGTGAGCGCTCAGCTGTGTCCTGTGTGTCTGTGAGCGCTCAGCTGTGTGGCCTGTGTCTGTGAGCACTCAGCTGTGTGTCCTGTGTCTGTGAGCGCTCAGCTGTGTGTCCTGTGTCTGTGAGCGTGCAGCTGTGTGTCCTGTGTCTGTGAGCGCTCAGCTGTGTGTCCTGTGTCTGTGAGCGCTCAGCTGTGTCCTCTGTGTCTGTGAGCGCTCAGCTGTGTGTCCTGTGTCTGTGAGCGTGCAGCTGTGTGTCTTGTGTGTCTGTGAGCGCTCAGCTGTATGTCCTGTCTGTGAGCGCTCAGCTGTGTGTCCTCTGTGTCTGTGAGCGCTTAGCTGTGTCCTGTGTGTCTGTGAGCGCTCAGCTGTGTGTCCTCTGTGTCTGTGAGCGCTCAGCTGTGTCCTCTGTGTCTGTGAGCGCTCAGCTGTGTGTCCTGTGTCTGTGAGCGCTCAGCTGTATGTCCTGTCTGTGAGCGCTCAGCTGTGTGTCCTCTGTGTCTGTGAGCGCTCAGCTGTGTCCTGTGTCTGTGAGCTCAGCTGTGTGTCCTGTGTCTGTGAGCGCTCAGCTGTGTGTCCTGTGTGTCTGTGAGCGCTCAGCTGTGTGTCCTCTGTGTCTGTGAGCGCTCAGCTGTGTCCTGTGTGTCTGTGAGCGCTCAGCTGTGTGTCCTGTGTGTCTGTGAGAGCTCAGCTGTGTGTCCTCTGTGTCTGTGAGCGCTCAGCTGTGTCCTGTGTGTCTGTGAGCGCTCAGCTGTGTGTCCTCTGTGTCTGTGAGCGCTTAGCTGTGTGTCCTCTGTGTCTGTGAGCGCTCAGCTGTGTGTCCTCTGTGTCTGTGAGCGCTCAGCTGTGTGTCCTGTGTCTGTGAGCGCTCAGCTGTATGTCCTCTGTGTCTGTGAGCGCTCAGCTGTGTCCTGTGTCTGTGAGCTCTCAGCTGTGTGTCCTCTGTGTCTGTGAGCGCTCAGCTGTGTGTCCTCTGTGTCTGTGAGCGCTCAGCTGTGTCCTGTGTCTGTGAGCGCTCAGCTGTGTGTCCTCTGTGTCTGTGAGTGCTCAGCTGTGTGTCCTCTGTGTCTGTGAGCGCTCAGCTGTGTGTCCTCTGTGTCTGTGAGAGCTCAGCTGTGTGTCCTCTGTGTCTGTGAGCGCGTTGCTGGGTGTCCTGGGTCTGTGAGCGTTCAGCTGTGTCCTGTGTCTGTGAGCTCAGCTGTGTGTCCTCTGTGTCTGTGAGCTCAGCTGTGTGTCCTCTGTGTCTGTGAGCGCTCAGCTGTGTCCTGTGTCTGTGAGCGCTCAGCTGTGTGTCCTCTGTGTCTGTGAGCGCTCAGCTGTGTCCTGTGTGTCTGTGAGCGCTCAGCTGTGTGTCCTCTGTGTCTGTGAGCGCTTAGCTGTGTCCTGTGTGTCTGTGAGCGCTCAGCTGTGTGTCCTGTGTCTGTGAGCGCTCAGCTGTATGTCCTGTCTGTGAGCGCTCAGCTGTGTGTCCTGTGTCTGTGAGCGCTCAGCTGTATGTCCTCTGTGTCTGTGAGCGCTCAGCTGTGTCCTGTGTCTGTGAGCGCTCAGCTGTGTGTCCTCTGTGTCTGTGAGCGCTCAGCTGTGTCCTGTGTCTGTGAGCGCTCAGCTGTGTGTCCTCTGTGTCTGTGAGCGCTCAGCTGTGTGTCCTCTGTGTCTGTGAGCGCTTAGCTGTGTCCTGTGTGTCTGTGAGCGCTCAGCTGTGTGTCCTCTGTGTCTGTGAGCGTGCAGCTGTGTGTGCTCTGTGTCTGTTGCTGCTGCAACCTTGAAACCATGCCCAGGTGGTCTCTGTGAGAGCGTCGACATTAAAACCAACAACACAGCCCCAAACTATAGTGAACTGGTTCTAGTAGGAAGAGTATTTATTTCATCAAGTGAAAAATAGTGTATTGAAATGAAATCAACATTTAAAATAAATGTAATGTCATAATGTTCTCTGTTCAACCTTCACTAAATATATTGAAATAAATACAATGATCCAGACTCTTTGCTGACTAATAAAACTTTTTTTAATTGTTATTTTCTGACAGTCCTAAAGAGTTGTGGTTAGTATCAATTTCAATTTCCCCTCACACTCTCCAACATGTCAATAAAGTTTGAGTTCAGCACTTTGGTTGTTATTTTTAAGGTGTGTTGAGACATGTTTGGCTGTTTAGGTGTAACTAACAACCTTCATGAATATTATGTGTCTGTATAATTTTGTGAAGGAAAGTTACAACAAAGTATTTCAATTAGACTTCTCAGCACAGAAAGATATACTTCAAATAATTAGGATTGTATTCAGACCATTTATTGTGTACAACATGTAATTTTAAAATAAAAACAGAATGGTTGAGTTACTTTAGTTCATGTTATTTATTTTTAAATAATTTATATTAAAATCTTCTGTGTAATCTTCTGGTCCTCCTTTCTTCTCTTTATGCTTTCTTCGTCTTTCTTCTTCTCCGTATGCTTTCTTCTTCTTCTTTCTTCTTTCCACCGTCACATGCTGTGTTTGTTGTTGTGTCGTCTGGAGACGCTGATGCAGAGGAGGTCGTCTTTGATGTGAAGAAGGGCACAGGACCCTTCAACTTGGAACTACAACAAAAACAGGTGCACCAAGACCACATTAGAAAATACAATACTACAAAACATATTCTAACAGCATTAAACCAAGCTTTTTTCTTACCTGTGAGTCTGGGTTCCTCTGGCTTTAGTAGATGGGCTTTTCATCAGGAAAGGTGTTTTTTTCTTCCTGGCTGCAAAATGCGCAAATCTTGGTAAAATATACTGCTTTGATTAAACTTAAACCATATAGATTCACAGATAAAATACTTACTGGGGCATTGGTTGTCCTCAGCCACATCTCTGAAGAAATACCTAAATCAGAGAATTACTTCATTAGAGTGCAAACAATACATTATTTGCAAATTAAGTGCAAATTATACACTGTATATATATATATATCAAAAAAAGGATCAAAATGAAAAAAACTTGCCTTATGAAAAAATAAAACTAATAATAATAATAATAAAAAAGTGCCACTTATTGATTTTATTTGTAGCATACCAGTAGTAACTTTTCCATTACTTACTAATTAAGCTTAAATGAAACCCGGAGGTTAATACTGAATAGCCCACAGAGACGTGCTGTGTTTTTTGTTTTAGAGTATTTATTTTACACAAATAAAACAATGGGCCTTAACAAGTGGAACTCTCCAAAAGGCAAATAAATCTTACTGCATACAGTAGCTTAGCTAAAATCAGAATACAATAAAATGTTCATAAAATACCAATAGTGCTCCATCATGTAAGGCAACAAGTAAAATAAATAAAATACATAAATAAAAGATAAATGACAGTTCCAACATAGCCAGCATAAACCATATGGAAAATTACAATTATTCAGAAGCAGAGGTTTGAATGCTTATCTGATCTGCTGTAGGGAACGATCCAAGAAAGATACAGGTAGGCTGTTCCATATTTTGGACCTCTGAGATTGAGAGTAAGGCGGCCTGAGAAGATGGGGACTATGAGTGGGGTACATGTGAAATTCATTACTGAGAGAAAAAACTGTTAAGGAAATCATGAGGAAGTTTATAAGCTTTTTATCATTTAGATCTGTGTATAATACACAAGTAGGGCTATATGCAGCTGGTTAATTTGGTAAACACTGAGAACAGCTGATACAATGAGTATCTATGACCTACACAGAATATTATTCTTAAACCTTACTGGGCTCACCATCTCTCTGGATATTTTGTGAGTACATTCTGTGTTACATTAATAATTATTTTAAGCACTCCTGCCAGGGAAATAAACCAATCAGAGTTTGGTTCACAGTCACGTGTCAGATGCTTTGAGACCGCGATAAGTCCTAAGCATGGATGATTGTGTCTTTGACCACTAGGGAGCGCCATTATTGTATTGTTATTGCAGCTGTTTTAACAGTAGAATTAGAAACAGCTAACTTAAAAACATTTGTTTGTGGCGAACATTTGAAGAGATTAAAAGTACAAGAGTTTTCTCTGGACTTGATTAACAAGAAAGGGGAATATCAAAATGGGGAAGTTTTCTGTCTGCATTTTTTAACCAACAAGTCAACTGGACAACATGAACTTTTGCAGAAATCATTTAATTTCCACTCATGGAATTGTTTCGGAGCTACACCTTCGTCAGGCAGGATTTTACCAATGAGCCACAGCGTCCAACATCTTTGAAGTTCATCGAAATGTGAAGCTGAATGATGGGGCATTCTGACATCTGACTGAGGCGATGGAAAATGTCGGCTAACCAGAGGCGAGAATAAGACAAAATACAAAAAAAAGGACCTGAAGTGGCTTTACAGAATAGACAATAGGGTGTTTATAGGTCTGGTTATTTTTTGATCATTTTAAAGAGAATTTAAAATAATCAAATTTTGTCTGACAATCCTTAACGGCAGGATGTGGTGAATGTTAAAACACTGAACTGATATTAATCCATTATTGATGCTTATAGCCTACAACAGGTAAACGTGGCTTCATAGACCTACGCTATAATTAGACATATGGGCTACACAGTAATATAATCTAGCCCTATAGCTAAAATATAATAGCCATATGGTAAAGCAATAAGGTTTAACAGTCACGCTTGACGTACGTGCGTCAGTGCCATAGCAACAGAGCGTCCAGGTCGGGGCTATAAAAGACGGTGCACAGTTAGAATCTTTCTTCTTACTTGGACTCTCAAGTGCGATACTGGACAGAATTTCATTTTGACTTCTCCCAGAAAAACAAAACGCTGCATAAGCTACTACAATTATCTCTTGGTAAAACATAAACATATTTTAATATTTTGTTATTATCATATGTTTAAAGTTTGCCAAACCCTGAAAGATGGCACGTGCTTTTGACCGCCCGGTCATCGACCACTTGGATTTACTTGCTGGAGGTAAAGTAAATTAAAACTGCATTAAGATTGTGTTTATAATATTTTCTGTCCATATAATGTGTTTGATGTTTAATATAATAACCGTTTGGATGAAAGTAAAGTCTTTTTTTACCGATAAATACCAAATCTGAAATAGTCTATTTAAGAAAAACAGGTTTGCTAAAAACTGATATTCACTCGAGGATTTCTCCGTCTGTTCTGATAAATTTGTAGTAAAAGTGGATTAAATCTGTCGAGAGAGGTGCACACTTTAATTTAACCCAAGAATATGTCAATAAATGATTGCATTTTAGTTTCTGGGCGTCGTATTTCACAAACGTTGCAGTGAAATCTTAGGAAAAAATGGCGCCCGAGATGACGTTCTAAATGGGAATGCAATAAAAATGATCTCCATGGAGACAGTACTTGTCAGGGTTTAACTGTCAGTAGATGTCAGGTGCATCCCTGTGTGTGTGTTGAACACTAACAACAGGAAAGTTAAAGCTAAAACTGCAAATGTTGTGGTCCAGAGTCGATTTTAATCTATTTATTTTAAAGAGAAATAGAACAAATATAGCATTTTTCCACTTTTAAATAAAGTAAATCACATGTATCACTTGCATTTTAATAAAAGTGTAACTAAGACAGTTTAAATGGATGAGGTATAATAAGAACGACATGACAGTGGAAGTGTTAGTTGGTGTTATGAAACCTGTGTTATTTAGCTTGTATGTTTTGGTCTTTAATGTTATAATAAAACAAAGTCTATATTATTATATTCTCCACAGACGACTTCCTGAGCCTATGGATGTCTCTCCCGCTGAAGGTGTGGGTCCTGGTGGTGTGGGCGCTCTTATCTACATCTCCTCGGACGAGGAGGACATAGGTGAGTCGAGGTAGGTCGTCCTGTGTTTTTCCATCGTGGCCTCACACCTGAACCATCTGATGAAGAGGAGGAGGAGGAAGATTGGGATGATAAGGACTCTGGTTACGAGAGTGCTTCTGATGATGAAGAAGATGACCAGCAGTTTCCTCTGGAGGGGTTTTGGGATGGCTGGCGCCAGAGGAGCCTCCTGCTGAAGCTGAAGAACAGGTGAGTCGGCCCCTGGCTTTCGTTCTTCAGCAACCAGCAGGAGTCCTTCTCCGGCGTTCAGCTCTCTCCAGAGTATGCTTGGAGAGGTTTTGCTCCTCCTCCTCCTTCCTCCTTGGCCCTCAGCGTATCCACCAAACGGACCTGGGATAAAGAGGACGCTGAGGTGCCTTCCTCCAGAGGCCACGTTTGGACCCGCCCGACGAAAGCACAGACGGTCCTTCTCCATCGACCTCTGCTGGGACGTCCGGCACCAGTCGCTTCACCCGCTACTTCCACCACCACCTGGACTCGGAAGACTCGGACTCCGACTGACTTCAGTATCAGCGGCTGCTGATACATCTTTGAAGCTGGATTTTTGGCAACAACAACGCCAATATTTTACACTTTTAAACTAGAGGCGATTTTATAGTATTAATGTGTATGTGGCGTCAGTGGCTCAATGGCAGAGCGGTCGTCCTTCAACCGGAAATAGGCGGTTTGATTCCCGTTCTACCCACAGGTCATACTGTCGTTGTGTCCTTGGGCAAGACACTTAACCCACCTTGCCTTGAATGAATGTGTAAGAATGTGAAGGTATTTGGTGATGGTTGGAGAGTCCGTAGGCGCAAAATATCTGCCACGTCTGTCAGTCTGTCCCAGGGCAGCTGTGGCTACAGTTGTAGCTTAAAACCATCAGTGTGTGACTGTGGAGTGAAGCGTCTTTGATTCCCCGGAAAAGCGCTGTATGTAATTGATGTAATAATAATAATAATAATAATAATAATAATAATAATAATAATAATGTGACAAAACACAACAAATGCTATGTAGGGTCTTTATTAACATTGAAAACATAAACAAATACAGTAAATCTTTAAAAGAAGCAATTAAAACTTGACTAAACTATAGTTAATCTGAGAAACTAAACCTGTTCAGTTTTACTTTTCCCAGGATTTCCTTCACAGTATGTGTAGGAGCCAGAGTGCTATGTTGTTCGTCTACGGATTGCTTTTGTCTGGTTGCTGGGGTGATGTGTGGGTCACGTGGGTGCAGGCGGTGACAGCGCTTGGTTTCAAAGGTGGCACTCACTCACTGTCACTCAGGTATAGGAGGAGAGAGGGAAGCGGGGTAGCTGTAATATTTTTTGACCGCAAGCGTTTGATAAACATTCACCCTCTGAAGCATTTTACAACTGTGTAGATGTGCCAACTGAGCAGTCAATTAAATAAACCGTACAAGCACACATTCTGGGACTCGGTGTCAATGTGTTTAAGCCGCAGCGCGTCACGCAATATACAGGACCCGTACTCGGCCTCTCCAAGCGACAAAGGAAACTAAGGAGTCGCTGCTACAGTAGTCAACAAATACGGCATTTGAGGAAAGCTATCGCATCGCAACATCAAAGCACAGAGGAATTAGGAAGACGCCAAGGACCGTATTGGCGTCTTAGGAAGGTCAGCAACGTGCCATATTCAGCAGTGCATTTTCATGGAACTCAGGTAAGCTTACCTGCTGCTGTGTGTATGCGGATAATGAATCCGGATGGCATTCATGCTGAAGTATCTTGCTGAAGTGTCTCAGTTTGGAATAGTTCGACGGATAAGGAATGTCCGTGTTAATAGTGTGCTTTGATTGGCTTCTGCATTGTGTGGATTAAAAAAAAAAAAAAAAAAAAGGCATTGTTCTGATTTCAGTTTCAATGAAAACCTATGCTTTGTTGAAACAAATTGTTTTGCTGTTGCTTGCTTCGATTTATAATGC
Organism: Neodontobutis hainanensis; assembly: GCA_024349245.1. NCBI lineage: Eukaryota > Metazoa > Chordata > Actinopteri > Gobiiformes > Odontobutidae > Neodontobutis > Neodontobutis hainanensis. The sequence goes on along the minus strand of JALDNG010000167.1, from coordinate 860,019 downwards.
AATGTGGATGGAATAAATGTAATGGTTCACTGAGGAAACAACAGTGAAAAAATGAGTCAAACAAGTATTTCTGCCTCATGCTCTTAAATGGAGTCTGGGAAAAGACGGGAACGAAAACTTACTGAAAAGGCCTTGGTGTACAAAATTGAAAAACTGCAATATGAACGCAAAGGTGGGGTCAATACAATAAAAGGTTTGATACCAGAAATTAATAAACTGATAAAACAAGAGGAAAATGTGTCTCAAGTAAAGGAATTGTATGACTCAATGCTCACAATGAAGTACTACTACTGCCAGAGGAGGAAATTGTAAAACAAAATTAATGGTTTTCAAGTGTAATGAAATATACAGAAAGATTTCAAAAGGACACTGAAAAATGGATTAATGAAACTGAACAATATCACAAGAACTCACAGGAACAACCTTTAACAGAAATGAATGAAGGTGCATGCTTTGTAGGACCAAATGATACAAATTAACCTTTTGGCTAAGCTGAGTTGGCTGCATTAACAATGAGACAAAAACTACAACAGGAAAGACATACAGGGTTAGGGTTAGGAAGACGAGGAGGAACGTCTGCGCAAAAGGAAAGAGAAGTTGAAATTGGACTCTGAAATAGATGACAAAATGGAAAAACTGAGAATTCTCAAAACACGAAGTACAACAAGTGGAAAAGGTACGTCAAAGGTTTCAAATGGCAAGAATTCATATTTGGAAAAGGGACATTTTCAACCGTTACTTAATATCAATGCACAGGAATTCATTCCAATAGTTCCTGTAAAAAAATGTGATGAATAAAATTGAAAATCACTTGAATAAATCAACAACTGTGATTGAAAACATACAGCCCTTAAGAAATGAAACAACACAATTAACATACAATATGGACCTGATCAATACACAAGAGTACAGACCTTACTCGTTTAATACAAATGCTGCAGTGGATGTGGATACAACCAATGATGTTCTTGGCATTATGCGCAAACAGAATGAAATAGCAACTTTATTAATACAGCAACAATGACTTGCAGCTTTACCAAAGAGGGAGATCCCAATTTTCGATGGTGATCCATTAAAATACCATACTTTCATTAAAGCCTTTGAGAATGGAGTGGAGAGAAACACAAACAACAATTCAGATCGTTCCTACTTCTTGGAACAATATACAAAAGGTAATGCAGAGAGCTAGTAAGGAGTTGTCAACACATTAACTCAGACCAAGGATATTTGAAAGCAAGAACTTTATTAAAGGAACACTTTGGAAATGAACAAAAGGTTGCTTTTGCGTACATGGATAAAGCTCTATCCTAGCCTGCCATTAGAAACGATGATGTGAAAGCACTGCATGACTATAGCCATGGAAGAGGTGCAGTATCTCCTTGATCTGGACATGCCCACCAACATGATGAATATTATAAGGAAACTGTCCTATAAGTTCAGAGACCGATGGAGGAGCCTAGCTTGTGAGTTACAAGAACGACAACACAGGAGAGCCAAAGTGACATCACAGATTTCATTGAAAGACAAGTGAAAATATTAACGGATCCTGTTTTTGGCAATATACAAGACTCTCATACAACAACAAAACCAAAGTTACAGCCTCGAACTAAAGGAACCAGTTTTGCCACCACTGTTTGCCCTGCAGAGACTAGGCCTCAGTCTGCAACGAGAGAAAAGGAAATTAAGCTCATTCAAAGGAAAACATGTATTTGCTGTGGAGGAGGACATGCACTAGCAATGTGTGCAATGTTGGGAAAAATGGTACATGAGAAGAAGATAGGCTTCTTAAAGGAAAAAGGTGTCTGCTTTGGCTGTTTGTGTACAGGACACATCAGTAAAAACTGTCGCCAAAGGATTTCCTGCTCAAAGTGTAGCCTGAAACATCCCACTGTACTCCACAAGGAACGTGTTAATAACTCAGCCTTATGAACAAGCTTCATCTCACAGGAAGGAAAGGACACATTCTTCTAAGGACCATGGGTCAAGAGAAGGTTGTGAGCAGCAACATGGTGTCAGAACTAGAGGTTGCGGCGCTGGATGGGGGCGAATTTCTTGAGCTGCCAACGACATATACACAAAAGTCCATGCCAGTAAATAAAGGAAATTTTCCAACCAAAGGAGATATTAAAAAATGGCCTCATTTTAAACACATTCACTTACCTTACATTGATGCAGACATCGAACTTCTGATAGGGACCAATGTTCCAAGAGCCCTGGAACTATTGGAGGTGGTATGTGGTGTAAATTATGGACCATTTGCCATAAGGACCATGCTGGGTTGGACAGTAAATGAGCCACTGACAGGAAGCAGTGGAGAGACAGTTGCTTAACTGTCAACAGAATCAGTTGTGAACCTGGAAGAGCTTTGGCAGCAACAATACAAACATGACTTTCCTGAAAGCAGCTTGGATGAACAACCTGCAATGTCAAGAGAAGATCAGAGGTTCTTGGAATTAGTCATCAACTCAGTACAAAATCTAGATGGACACTACCAGATCAGCCTACCTTTAAAGCAAGCTAACAGGAAACCTGGAGACACAGCCTGCTGAATACCGGATGAGAGTGCATCTGTTTGGGGCCACGTCTTCTCCCAGCTGTGCTAATTTTGCCCTCAGAAGGTGTGCAGTGGACTATGGTTATCAGTACAGGAAGCAAACAATCGAAAAGCTCCTACACTGTTTTTATGTTGATGACTGCCGGTGGCCACAGAAGAAGCAGTGTTACTTTACCAAGAACTGATCTCTTTGTGCTCAAAGGGAGGATTTTCACTTACAAAGTGGATGAGCAACAGACCTGGAGTGTTGGAAGCCATCCCGGAAAGTCACAGAGCAAAAGGCATGGAAGAGTTAAACATGGAGCTGGATTCTCTACCTGTGGAAAGAGTGCGGGGTGTGGAGTGGTGTATTAAATCAGAAGCCTTTAAGTTTAAAATTAGGTTGAAAGAAAGACCGCAGACCAGAAGAGGAATCCTCTCGACCATTGCCTCTATCTACAATCCGCTAGGAATGTTGAGCCCTGTGATCTTAACATCAAAGAAACTCCTGAGAGACCTGTGCAGAAGAGGAATCGGTTGGGATGAGACAGTACCCGAGTCAGTTGCCAAAGACTGGGTAAAATGGCTGCAACAGTTACATTTGCAGGACAAATTTGAGGTCAGTAGATGTTTGAAACCCCCAGAGTTTGGAGAAGTTTGTACAGTACAGCTACACCACTTCTGTGATGCCAGTGAGAATGGCTATGGAACAGTGACTTACTTACTGTCAAGAACTAAAGACTCTAAAGTGCACAGCGCATTCGTCATGGGAAAAGCTCGTCTTGCACTTGTTTAAACGTAAAAGTGAATGCATTCTTTATTCGTCCCACATTGGGAGAACTGGTTCTGTATGAGGCAGGTCATGAGAGAGAGGGGTCTTCCACCCACTGGAGGGTTGATGTTGCAATCCCCACTTTTCTGTTCAGTAAGTATTGTAATGCTATACAAGTGGGTAAAGACCCAGACGGTTCTTTCCAACATCTTGACTTCACCCAAACTACGGAGAACATATTCAGCAGGAACTCTTAGGCCAAAGTAAAGTGAGAAGTGCAGCAGTGGTTCAGGGGTAGAGTGGGTGATCTGTCAAAGATCACAACATGTCCCTCTCATGTTGTGTAAGTTCTAAGTTATAGAGGCAGCAGTGCCAAGGAGCTCGAGCAGATGGTCCACTAACTGAAGGGTGGCTGGTGCAATTCCCAGCTCATCTCTTAATGTTTTTAAAACCAAAGGTAAGAAATGTCCTCAGATTTCTATCAACACTGTTATTTATTTCCTCTTGACAGGAAGTCTCACTCCAGTTTTGTCTTTTTTTCAAATCAAAGGCTGTGACAGACAAAAGAAAGGTGTCTGATGAAATGAACAGCGCTGGATAGAGTCACATTGTTATAGTTTATACTGTCTAATGAATTATTTCTGTGTTTAGTTTTTGTTCAGAGATGTGTCTATTCTGTGGCTGAAGTTATCTCAGGTGTAACTTGTCCCGGTAAGTCATTATCTGTAAATAATAAATAACTGTATAATTTATATAAAATAATAATTTTCTCTTATGTCTGTACGTTTAGCATCCTGAAACAGAAGAAGTCTAATCCTGCCAGAGTGTGAGCTGTCCCCAACATGATCCAGTTCAGGACAAGAGGATAAAAGCCAAAAAAGTGAGAAGGCCTTCTACCTCAAATCTCTTATCTCAGCTGTTACACTGAAGTAACAGTTTTAACAGATGTGTCTTTTGTTTTCTGCAGGAAACCTAAACATGTGTTTTCTGATGAGAACATTGTCTGCTAAAGCCAGAAGAACTCAGATCCACTGGAACCGTTGAGGTAAGAAAAAAATATATAGTATTTTTCTCTTGTGGTCCTGAAGCCACTTTCTATCCACTAATAACTGTTTTGTTATAGTTGCAAAGGAAGGCTGCAGCACTGAGAAGGGTCCTGTGAAGCCAGTGGAGGAAGCCCACCTTCTTCAAATCAAGACTAACAAACAGTGCATCAGTGTCTCCAGATACAACAACACAAGCAGCATTTTATGAAGGGATGAACTAAATATAGTTTCAGAAGTCAATAAATGACATTCATTTACAAATACAAACATTTAGTATTTATTAACTCTTGTATCATTTCTGTTTAGGTCTTTTAGGAAACAATGTCTTGCTACTTAAATATATTTAAATGCCAGAGCTATAAAACATTGATTAGATTATTTATGTGGCTTGAACAATGACACTGACAGAACAACACAAACCTTTCTGCTCAAAAAGCCTTTTTAAAAAACTCTTGTATGTCTCGCTTCACAATTATATAGAACTTAATTCAAAATACTCACCAAATTGGATCAATTAGAAATAGCTTAGTTCTTTATTAAAACCAAACTAAAAAAGCTAAACAGGCATCAGAACTTTTGGAAAGACTGAAGCAAAATTGATCACTTTTTTTCTGGAAATGAAAGAAAATATGTTCAAAGTTCTGCAACAGATTCTGGGTTAGATTCTTGGACAAGGATAAATGCTAGAAAAAAAGCTATTGCAAGAATTTGTGAGTTAGTGGAAAAACGAACAAAGAAAAACTGACAGAGGTCAAGACTTCATTAAGAATTGTGAGACAAAACAAAATACATAAGGCTTCAAAAGTTCAATCTTCAACAAGACAAAGTGAATTCGTTTTAGAGGTAATTATGTGATACCCAGGCATTTGCATCAGGATTGTTTCAAAAATATAAAAATAAAATATTACTAAGTGACAAAATGTCTTGCTTTAGATGTTTAATGCATTGTTCAACACAGTAACGAGTAAATTATATCTACCAATACAAATGATATAATTAGTCTAATGCAAGATAATAAAAAAATACATGTATTTAGTAGCTTTTGTTGGTTGAACATGACGTGTCCTGCTGTTGCACAAAGGTCACCATAACATTTACTGTCCCGCTGTCCAGAAAGCTTTATTAGTCTCACGATGGGGAAATTACATTTTGCAACAGCAAAGTATCACACAAGTAAAAAAAAACAAAAAAACATCCTGGTTAGAACAAATAACTGTTCTAAGATAAGATAATCTAAAATAGACAATAAGTGGATTAAAGAGAGGTCTGCAGTGAAGACACCATTCTATTCCATCAATATATTTAAGCAGAAAAACAAATAATTGGACAGACACTTCTTTTTAAACTAGTTTAGCTTTTATTTAAACAATATAATTTTAAGTAACATCTTATTCATCAAAAGAAAATGTGTTTTAATTGATAAAATATTAAAATTCAAAAAATAAAAAAAAACATTGAGCTTAAATGTATTTGCTACAATTGTTTTACATTCTACAGCAGCCTGAGATCACAGAGCTAACAGTTTTGTTTTTCTCTTCTGTAACTGTTATCAAAATGTGCTTCAATGTGTTTTAATAACTTAATTTGGGGAAATGACAATGGTTCAGAAATGGTTATAAGCTTTAGAGATAGCGGCCTCTCACACCCCATTAATGTGTAAACATCCTGCTGCAGACAAAGTAACCTCATACAGATCAAGAGCTACAAGTCAAACAGAATGGCACCACAAAACAGCTGAGACTCAGCTACAAGCCTTTTATATTTTCCCCAAACAGACCAAACAGCAAGCATAGAAAAACAGGTGGTGCCAAAAGCTGCCTTATTTATAAATGGAGACTGCCTTAACATTTCATAAAATCTCTGGTTTCACATTAGAGGAATAAAGTTTGGTGCAGGTAAATGTTAAAGTGCTGCTGCCTTTATCCAAAAGGATATTAATTCAAATGTTTTTGGGGTTATTTTGCACTTTCATTTTTAATTATTCACAAACATGCACATTGAAAAGATTCCCTTCTAGAGTGCAAGTGTCCATTCCTTTTGACAAAATAAAAATACACCTTGCGGTTACAGAGCTTTAGTAAATTGATTGGACTGGAACATCCTGTGTTTCCATGTGGCACTTATTGTGCAGGTATAACACAGCTGCATTTACCAGCCATTTTGTAACATTGAGACGACTGAGTGCGAGTTTTAGAGCAAGCTTCTTGCCAGTTGTGCAGTTAGGGACAAGTCACTTCATTCAATGACCTTTATCACACCAATTCTGTAAAAATCCAGAAGTTTTCTCAGACTTTACACCAAGGATTTTTCCATCATTTTGGTTTGCCCTCAACTTAGTTGAATGCATTTAAACATAATCTTGCTTTAAAAAGCAAGATTAAGTTCATCCCGTTTCTGAGGTTTTACTTGGTCATGCGTGTCTGAAAATGGCAGTAGCAAATCTTGCAATTAGGGTAAGAAAAATATTCTTGGCTATGGCTGAGTGTTTTACAAAAAAGTCAGATTTTCAAGTTAAGACTACTTGGTCTGTCCTTCAAATATTCTGTACAACAACAAGGTATGCAGAAAACAGTTTGAGTTAAGATGTTTATTTTAAACAGCATAAAAGCAGGAAGACTACATGCAAACCATCTTTTTTAAAAGTGAGCCACTGCATGAAACCATTCCCCGTTGTCGGCCACAGTCCCGTTGTCGGCCACAGTCCCGTTGTCGGCCACAGTCCCGTTGTCGGCCACAGTCCCGTTGTCGGCCACAGTCCCGTTGTCGGCCACAGTCCCGTTGTCGGCCACAGTCCCGTTGTCGGCCACAGTCCCGTTAGTCGGCCACAGTCCCGTTGTCGGCCACAGTCCCGTTATCGGCCACAGTCCCGTTGTCGGCCACAGTCCGTTGTCGGCCACAGTCCCGTTATCGGCCACAGTCCCGTTAGCCGGCCACAGTCCGTTGTCGGCCACAGTCCCGTTATGTCGCCACAGTCCCGTTGTCGGCCACAGTCCCGTTGTCGGCCACAGTCCCGTTGTCGGCCACAGTCCCGTTGTCGGCCACAGTCCCGTTGTCGGCCACAGTCCCGTTGTCGGCCACAGTCCGTTGTCGGCCACAGTCCCGTTATCGCCACAGTCCCGTTATCGGCCACAGTCCCGTTGTCGGCCACAGTCCGTTATCGGCCACAGTCCCGTTGTCGGCCACAGTCCCGTTGTCGGCCACAGTCCCGTTGTCGGCCACAGTCCCGTTATCGGCCACAGTCCCGTTGTCGGCCACAGTCCCGTTGTCGGCCACAGTCCGTTGTCGGCCACAGTCCGTTGTCGGCCACAGTCCCGTTGTCGGCCACAGTCCCGTTGTCGGCCACAGTCCCGTTGTCGGCCACAGTCCCGTTATCGGCCACAGTCCCGTTGTCGGCCACAGTCCCGTTGTCGGCCACAGTCCCGTTCGGCCACAGTCCCGTTGTCGGCCACAGTCCCGTTAGCCGGCCACAGTCCGTTATCGGCCACAGTCCCGTTGTCGGCCACAGTCCGTTGTCGGCCACAGTCCCGTTATCGGCCACAGTCCCGTTGTCGGCCACAGTCCCGTTGTCGGCCACAGTCCGTTATCGGCCACAGTCCCGTTATCGGCCACAGTCCCGTTGTCGGCCACAGTCCCGTTGTCGGCCACAGTCCCGCACACCATGGTTGTTTGGTTCAGGTTCTCTTGGGTTCCGGAGTTGCCTGTATGCATCTGTAGACAAAAATATTTAAAAGAAATTATCCCCCACTGGTCAACTTTCAAGCAAGCACCTTCTCAAAATAAATGTTGCCATGGAAATACATAAGTGGCAGCCCAAAAATGTTTGCATGTAAAATTTTACACAGGCTTTTAAAAAGTCAAAGGCTATTGGAAAAAAACAGAAAGGCTCCTTTGGGGCCAGAAAGCCCTTTGCCTGGTTTATCTGGCCCGCCAACACATGTGGTAGGAGCTTTTTTGGGGGGGCCTTTGCACATTACTGTGAGATCACATGTTTAAAATATTCAACAATTTTAGGACACCATTGTCAGGCAGGCATTTTAACAGAACAGGTACCAAACTGGGGCATAAACTGAGGCTAAAGTGCACAAACTGATGTGATAAAGATTTATGAAACCTAACATTCCAACACTTATCACAAAGTGCAAACCCCGAAAGGATTTGTTTTTAACTATAGAGACCCCTCACTAGTTTGAGTGAGGCCACTGGTATAACGCAAGCATAGCTTGACCTTAACTGAAATGTATTGGTATGCACATGGTTGAATATTGAGCTGCAATATTTTACTCGCCCCATTTTTTTATTCTGTACATAAAGCCTAAATAAAATTCATAAGCCTTAATATAAACTAACTAGTTACACCTAGAACATATTGGTGAGTTGCTTGAAGTTATCTTCCATTTAGCTCACTGCTATAAACTTACGTTCCAAACACTTTACTTGCAAAAGAGCAAAACATATCAAGCGCTACCTCTGTGTCATTTGACTCTGGTTTATGTCTGTCCGACCACGCAGCTCCATTTACTCCGCCCGTATCCGTGCGCTCTCGGCTCATCTCAGCAGAGAACAGCACAACGTGTGAGCCTTGTACTCAAATACCTGAAGCAGTTTAAATGTAGTAAACTAAATACCTGAACTGAAATGAGCCTTAGTCTATATTATTCGATGTTTTTAGTAACAGTAGCCTACTGTGCTCTTATGCATATAGAGACATGGGCTGGTGACCTTGTCTCAGAAAATAGAACACAGAAGCCTTCAATATGGAATTACGTTTATATTATTAGTTTTTAAAGAGTCCTTGTGCAACACCATTGTACAAGCCGTGGTACCAGAAGCACTCATTGAGCTTACCGTGGTTCCAGCCTCAGTCGTGGAGTGGCAAGATTCACTGACTTGCTGACTAATTTGTGTCACAGCCTCCACTTCATTGGTCTGGAGTTGTACTAGAAGAACACAAAAATGTTAAAACTGACACATGGCCCTGCATTTTAATGGACTGCCTGCAAGTTATCATTCAAGTTTGATTTAGTCTCAGTGGTTTTGACCAAGTTAAAGCTAAGACACAAAGAGAAAACCACTCACCTTCATGTGGATAGTGGTCTGTCCTGGAAACCTGTGACTGGAGTAGTTGAACGTTCTTCATGGAAATCTCATCAGCCGACAGTTCTGTATGTGGAAATAGAGAGTAACTTTGTTTGAGTCACGTTTAGAAATTAAATAAATTTATAGAGTTAATTTTTGTTTACTGGTCTCCTTTAATCCGCTCCAGCTGGGGTCCGAGCTCCCACCTGATAAACAGGGAGAAATGTATTAAATTAAGTATATTGAACAATTCATATTAGAAATGTGCTGGTGTTCTTAAAGCTTATGATGACCTGCGGCCACTCCCACAGTGAGCACGTAGAACCACAAAGTCCACACAGCCCTCATCCTCAGCTCCGTCAGAACATCACAGTCTGCCTCACGCGACATTAAATAGAACCCAAGTAGCGCAGGTGCTGCTGATGTCTTAATGAGCTGCTAATGGACAGGCTGCGGGCTTTTGATTGGTCGAGACAGAGGCCTCGCGCTCAATACAGTCATTGATTCTTTGGTCTGTGTAAACATGTTAGCAATACCTTTCATCTGCTGCTTTACTTTTGATCTAAAAAATATTTTAGAACTCTCCAAGTAAGTTTTATTCTGCTGTTAGCTACTCTAACCACGGAGTAGCCCAACATCAATCATCATCGTCTTTTCTAGTACAATTAAGCATATACGTCAATTTCCTTCTTATTCACCTACCAATAATAAATAGCCTATATGTTTGGGCATAAAAAATAGCAGATTCGTTCTTTGCATTGGACGTCAACTGCATCATTAAAATGTTTTAAAAATTAATGTTTTTAGTCAGGTATGACTTACATTGTCACAGCCCACATTTACTTACCCATCTTTTTTTTTTTTTACTCAATTGGCTTGACATGTGAATTTCTTAGGCCTTAATTAATATTATTATATTAACATAAAAGCATAGTACATCTGCAAAGTAGCACAATAGTTTAGGGGCTATGCTAATTGTGTTCAAAACTATAGCCTCCACTGTTGCAAGCGTTACACATTTCATCTATATCTTATTCACTAACAGTAGCAAAAAAGTTTGTTTTTTTTAATCTTTGTTTAATTATATTTACAATATGAATTCAAGTTCATGAACTGCATATTTAATTTATAAAAATTACTGACTAGCAGAGCAAAATAACATTGATTCTTCTGCAGAAAAAACAAAACAAAACAAAAAAAGTCATTGTTTTTTATTTTATAAATATGTTTACTATAGTTCCACATATGTAAGGCTGTAGTGAATAAGCTCCTTTAAATCTGAAAAAAATTAATAATTGTTTTTTTAAACGCTAGAAAAGCATGTGTTTAAGAGGTGTTTGTTTGCGTTTGTGGGATTACAGTTTAAAGTTATAAAGGTTAAGTAATACTGAGTTATATCTGTATTCAAGGCACCATTTCTATTTAGTCACAATTTTTTTCTGAAATATAATGTCAGGTAGAATATGTGAGATAAATACTAGACATAAATACAGCACAAAAAATATAATAAACTGATATTGTAGCTGAATGTCTTAGCTCTGTTTAGGAAATATTTTAAGGACATCTGTGGTGTTGCAGATTAACAAATAAAAATAAGCTGGTGGGAAAAATAATGTTGTAGCAGTTCTTTTTATTTTAACTCTCTTCTTATTGCATTACCATATCTTGTAAACACCATTACTGTGTACAACATCTCCACCTGCTGGGTAATTCAGGCAATAACATGTAACAGAGCAACAACCATCTCTTTTCTCAAGGCTCCAGCATTTTGTCTCTGTATCCATAATTTGTTCATTAAAAGATTCCAAAATATCCTAAAATATGGTCAAATTGCGATAATTCTTGTTAATTAACCAAAGAAGTGTTGATTACTCAGAACTGCCACAGACATATGATCACACTAATGGAAATAGTTGTTGGAAAAGACAGACATTTTGTCTTGACCAGTGTCCTCACTCAACGCATTTCCAGGACATTTAAATCAATGTGAAAGTCTAAATGTCCATGCATTAGAACCCTAATTTTGCATTTGATGATAGGCTATAACTTACAATATAAAGTTTTCCTTTTATATTTTTATTTAGTATGGACAACACAAATACACTGAAGCAAACCAGATGCATTGTTTAAGTCTTATAGCACACATGCTAATTTTAAGCACCTGTCCATATGAGGCTTTTTAGTAAAAGTACACAATAGTGTTTAAGCAATAAAATAGGAACATAGGAATTAGACCAGTGCAAACAAAACACACTTTTACACATTCACACACAATTTTCAAAAGTTAAAAGCTTGTATTTTTTCTAAGATATCACAATGAGGCCATCTCATAAGTTTTCTATCCAATACTTTAATTGTCTGCTTGTACTATGAAATAATTGGATTGGATAAAAGGATTGTGACCATGATGTGACACAGTAAGAAAGATGTGTGAAAATCATGGCATGCATGTATAACAAAGCAGCTTGATGTGATAAATCCCTTCTAATGAAGAGAAAACTGTTAAGATTTGGTTTGACCTTCTTGCAGTACATTTTGATTTGACTTTGAAACTTTAAATAAATTATTAACAAGAATGACTCCAAGATATTTTAACTTAAATTATTTAATGTTTTATTCGTACCTCAAAAGTGCTGTTAATTGGCCTTGTACTATTTGAAAAACAAATATAGATTGTTTTTTAATATTCAGGGTTAAGTGGGACAGCCCAAGCTAACTGGAGACGTTAAGTAAAGACTGTGTCAGAGGCTGGTGTCAGGGGTTTTGGCAGACACATAAATGACTGTGTCATCTGCATATAGTTGGCAGTTGTCATCATGACAACAGTTCAGAAGGTCATTTATGTACATTGCAAATAGCAATAGACCTAAAACTGATCCTTGTGGCACTCCCATGTCATTAGGACAAAGATTTTATTCAAACATATTGTTGTCTTCTCTCCAAATAAAATGTAATAATTTTGATAATATTTTGAAGAGCGGCAATTTGTAAATTAAAATACTGCAATCCACAGTGTCCAATGCCTTTCTCAGGTTTAGAAATACTGCACCAACAACATGACCTATGTCTAGTGAGCCTTTGATCTTTTCCATCAAGTAGCAATTAGCAGTTTCTGTGCTATAGTTTTGTGTGAACCCAAACTGCTGAGGATGCAGCAGCTGGTTTGACTCCAGCTGTTCTGTTAGTTGTTCTGCAATAACCTTCTCCAGAACTTTAGACACTACAGGGAGAAAAGCAATAGACCTTGCTATATCCTTTTCCACTGACTTGTCAATTGCAGCGCTTGTCGATCGGTGTGATTACAGCAGTTTTTTCAGCTTTGTAGGAATACGCAATATTTGAGCTTATTGAGAGATTTACTAGAAACAAGTTAAAGTAAAAGTTACTGTGTTTTTTAAGTAATGCTGCATTAAGGTTTTGGAAGTCCTTTGACATGGAATTGCGATTGTGATTGTGATTCTCTTTTTGACTTTGTCATTTCAAACTTCTTTAATGTTAAAAAACCAAGTGTTATTATTCTAAATTTATTTGATTGGGACAGTGCATGTTAATGAACATACATGAGACACAACCACACGAATGTAAACATGCCAGATTGTAGCCGTAAGATAATTTCTATCTGTTGTCCCAACATTCTCACACATTCAGACACCAGTGCTGTGTCTCTGGAGGTAAGGAGGGTTGCCCAAGGACACAACGACAGTATGAACTGTGGGGAGAGCGGGAATCGAACTGCTTACCTTCCAGTTGAAGGACGACCGCTATGGAGCCCATTGAGCCTTTGGGCTTTGGATTTGCGGTCTCTGCACTCCCACCTTACCTCATCTGCATCTGTTTCATGTGGCTTTGCAGAAGTGAATAGAAAGCCACCAAACATTATGTGGAAAGAAAGATTGGAGAGAGATTAAAAGGGAGTCAACTATTAAATGTGTCAACAGTAGGAACAGCAAACTCCTACTTTTCAACTCAAGGGCCCCATCTCTTCCCACATACTGGACAAGCCTCACATTTTTCTCTGTTGAGACAGTGAAGCACTCCATCGACAACACTCACTTTTCACTTTTGTTCTTCCCCATGAGTTTGGGTGTGCTTAGGCTCTTGTCCCGACAAGCCGCTCGGTCTCTTGTATTAAGTGACAGAAGGGATACTAGGTGCACTTTCATCACTCCAAGCCTTTGATTCCACTGCCTTTCAGCCATGTTTATTCTCATTCTGTTCATATTGTGACTGCAACTGCTTGAAAGATTTCCCTTATGGTTTGAACATGTCATCCATTCACTCTTCACACGACTCCAACCTCTGGCCTTTTCAGATGTGGCATATTTTCATTTTTGTCATTTGTTTTAAAGGTAAGAGTTCCAGAATGGAGGGATCTTTTTGTTCCATTGGGGCATAGGAATGCAAGTTTAAGACATTAACGTACAGATTTAGATTTATATATTCTTTTTATGTTGGTGGCAAAAGTGCAGACTGCAACTCAAACCCAGTTCAAAAATGAGGCTTAAGGCTATGTCCAGAGAAAAAGAATATTCTAAACAATTTATTAGGTGGGACAATGCTAAATTGCCTGGACAATTCCCACCTCTACGTAATGGTGGACCAAAAGTCAAATATGCAGCAATCTCTGTGGAAAGATAATCTGATTAACCTTCCCGCCCTCAACCCTTCTATAATCACACTCATTTTACCATTTAAGTCTCACAGATTTTCTTTGACAGCTGAAGAAGGATTTTGTCATGAGTCACAGATTCCTAACCAAGGACTCACACAGTAACACCTGCTTTTTGATTATGTAGGCCTCTGTCGGCACCTGCCTGGCCATAGCCAGACTGCTTGTGCACTGAACTACAGGCAATTCTCCAGGCCTTACTTTAAAAATGCCAGAATTCACTTTAAAAATAATTTTATTTAGACTTCAATGTTCAGTTAACGACTTTGTTTTAGAATCACCCAAGACTCTTTGGCTGTGTAAATGTAAATGGCATACATTTTTACACAGGCTTGTATTTTGGGCATTTTTTTGGGATTTTGTGTTTTTTTTTTTTTTTTTTAATAATGTAAAATGAAAAAAGGAACACCTATAGCCTTTGTTATTTTTTTGTGCCATTGACTTCCATTAAAACAAGTTTTTTTGAATACACTGCCAAGGACAAATTGGACAAATTAAAATTTCTATAAATGTTTTTATGGATTTGTGATAGTGAGGGACTGGAATTATAGCTTCTAGTGTTTTCCACCAAATGGCGCCATTTTCTCATATTTGAGAGAGTTCGAAATGGGGCAATTGCTCCATAGATAGGTGTATATATTATCATGCCTATAGGGCCAATTCAATAAATATTAAAAACTGAAATGATTTGGGTGTATTTTAGGGACATCATAATGTTGTGTGCATGTGTGTGTTTAGAAATTAGTGTAAATGCGTGGTGCGCATCCAAAATGCTGTCTTTACTTAGAAATGCATATTACTGTTCCCAACAAGTTTATTTGATAATGTGCACAAAGTTCAAAGCTTCTGCCCCCATCAAAGCCTCATCATACCTCCACAAAACACTCCTCCACTTGAGGCAGGAGCTCTCCACCAACCTGAATAAGACAAGCCACCCTTTTTCCGAATGAGAACCATGGTCTCAGACTTGGAGGTGCTAATCCTCATCCCAGCCACTTCACACTCGGCACCAAACTGCCCCAGTGCACACTGAAGGTCCTGATTTATGAGGTCAACAGGACAACATCATCGGCAAAAAGAAAAACAAGATCCTGTGGGCCCCAAACCCAACTCCCTCCAGCCCCTGGTTGCACCTAGAAATCCTGTCCATAAAGATAATGAACAGGACTATCCAAACATCCCTGAGCATAGGGTCCTGGACCTCATACTCCCAGAGCACCCCCCACAAGACGCTGTGAGGGACACAGTTGAATGCCTCCAGAGCCACAAAAAAAATCATTGTTCTTTCTGGATCCGAGGTTTGACTATTGGCTGATTTCTCCTCTCCAGTACCCTAGCACAGACTCTCACCTATGGTCATAACCTTTGGGTCATGTCCGAAAGGACAAGATCCCCAATACAGGCAGACAAAATGAGTTTTTCCCACAAGGTGGCTTGGTGCACCCTTAGAAATAGGGTGAGGAGCTGGGTCACTTAGGAGGCAAGGCAAGGCAAGTTTATTTATATAGCACAATTTATAGCAATTCAAAGTGGCTTAGAAAAGAAGAAAGAAGAAAGTTTAAAATACAACAATTATCAATAAAATAAATTCAAATTAAAATTAAATATATCAATAAAAAAAAAAACTAAAAGAGAAGAGTGCAGATAAAATACTTTCAGTTGTTATATGCACAGTCAAACAGAACCATTTTCAGCCTGGACTTGAACTTTTTGAGTAGAGGCCTGTCTCACCTCCTCTGGAAGACTGTTCAAGATTTCAAATTAATAAATCTGAATAAAAGCTGAATAACACTAAAACTCTCCCTCACTGTGTTTAGTCCTGACCCTAGGCACCAGCAGGAGACCTGTCCCTGAGGTCCTCAGAGTCCCAGATGGTTTATATGGGACTAACATGTCAGAGATGTACTATACACCAGCAGAGCTGCTTTAAACTCTATCCTCTGAGAGACAGGAAGCCAGTGTTGAGACCTGAGGACAGGACTAATATGGTTGTACTTTCTGGTACCTAGTCAGGACTCGAGCAGCAGCGTTCTGTTTGTACTGCAACTGTCTTACAGCTCACTTAGTGAGTCCAGTGAGCAGACCATTACAGTAGTCTGACCTGCTGGAGAGAAACGCATAGAGAAGTCTCTCGAAGTCTGCTTTAGACACAATACCCTTGATTCTGGCAATGTTTTTGAGATGGTAAAAAGCTGTTGATGTTATTGTTATGTTATTGTTAATGTGGCTGTTAAAATTCAAGTCTGAGTCCATTATTAACCCAAGATTTCTGACTTCAAGCATCTGTCCCGGATGCCTTCTGGATGCTCCCTGGGGAGGTGTTCTGGGCATGTTCCCGAGGGGAGGCCCCAGGAAAGTCCAAGGACACACTGGAGGGTCTATGTCTCTCAGCTGGCCTGGGAACATCTTGGCAAGAGCAGGAGGAAGTGTCTGGGGAGGAGGAAGTGTCCAGGAAGTGGGAAGTCTGGGTGTCTCTGCTCAGACTGCTGCCCATGCAACCTGGACCTGGATAAGCGGGAGAAAATGGATGGAAGTTCTAAACAAAAAACTGGCATTTAGGGGTTAAAATTTAGAACCACAATATTTTTTGTTATGTATTTTGAGGACAGAATCTAGTAATAGTATCTATAAATAAAATTGTATTATAAATTATTAGATAATAATTCTATAGCTTTTTTTTGGCGCATTTGGCGCTTAGGCCACAGATGTAACACAAATCCTAGGTGTGTAGGAGTGTAAAATATTACAGGTTGCGGGCTAAACTAATTTTAAAAACTCGTACCATCTGGTAAAGATGAATCAGCAGCTGGTCAGAAGAAAGTGCCAATTGTACAGAGACAATAGTGGGTGTAATTAGCTAATGCTATTGGAGAGCAGAAGAACTGTGATCTCCATCTACGGAGGAGGATTCTGTGATGAGGCTGCAGTTTGACCAAGAGAGAGTTTGACTCAGTCATGAACATAACCTCTGAATGAACCTATTGATCGAGCAGCCAGCCTCGCTGAGATCTAACACTGCTCTTTAATCTATGATCCATCACAGTGCTGGAGCAAACCTGAAACTGGAAAATGACATGACCTGTTCTTGACACAAAAATAAAGGAAAGCTGAACTTTTTAAGTATTGCGCAAAGTAAAATGAGAATTAGGTGTGTTGCACAGAAGTGAGTAACTCCTTTGTAGTGACATCAGAGACTGCTGTATTAAAACATCTTAGAGTGCAACTGTCATATTTCCAAATTAAGAAATTGTTTCAGGAATTTGGTCTTCAGATGGCTTACTCTTATATCTGATTGTAATATAGATTAAGTGCAGTGTAGAGAAAGAACATTGGCATGCATATGAAAACGTTCAGTGCACTTACATAAGTAGAAGATAGAAAAAAACACATTATTACGGTGGCCGAGACAGCTCAACACGCTGCAAATGAAGAAAGCACCAGCAAATAAAGAAAACATCTTCATCAGTTTGACAACGCGCGCGCTGCAAAAGTTCACAACACATACAAATACAAAAACGCGCTGCAAATTCAAAAACGCGCTGCAAATAACACAGACCACAACGGAAATTTTTTAAGGGGACTCCTTTGAGTGATGAACCCCTAATGGGACCTGCTTATTGTTTGCTCGCCTGTCGCGTTGTTGTCAGTGTTGTTGTCACTGACCTGAAAGGTGAGTTTTTTTTTTTTACTTTTATATTATGATCGTATAATTGCTTCGCCGTTTGGATATTGTTGGCCTAAATATATTGTTCGTCACTCAAAGGAGTCCCCTTCAAACATTTCCGTTGTGGTCTGTGTTATTTGCAGCACGTTTTTGTATTTGCATGTGTTGTGAACTTTTGCAGCGCCCGCGTTGTCAAACTGATGAAGATGTTTTCTTTATTTGCTGGTGCTTTCTTCATTTGCAGCGTGTTGAGCTGTCTCGGCCACCGTACCTTAATCATTTTGTAACCCTAAATGTGAGTTCAAGCTCACCAAATTTGGCATGAACATCAATTCTGACAAAAACATTTGTGATAGTAAATCTATAAAGATCCTATAAAGGGGGGTGGGCGACCCTAGCTCAGTCGGGACGCAAATACACAGGAGACCTGGTTCAAGTCTGGCTTGGGTGGTTTTCCCAATGTTGTTCTCTTCTGTCAGTCACTCTGTTTCCTGTCGACCTACTGTCTGTGCCTTCTGTCATATCCCCATCTGGGAAGTGCTTGGGTGTAGCTCCTGCTCCTGGCTTAGCTGACACACCTGATCCCAATAAACATTACTGCAGTACAAAAGACTGGTCCTTTCTCCACTTCGGAATCAGTTTGTCAGTGGTGAACACATGCTTAGGCCTCCTAGTGTATAAACTTTTTCTGCGTTGTTCTTCTGCTTTATGCTCCAGTTCTCTGTTCCAGCCGGATCCACTTCTCCCCATTTGTTCATCTCCTTGCTCTGTCAACTACCTGGTTTCTGCTTCCCGGCCACTGCATCATCTTACTGTCAAAGTCCCAGACTATTTCTGTGTTGTTGTTTTTTTTGTGAATTTAATGAATTCCTAATTTTTCCTTGGTTCCAATCTGCACTTGGGTCCGTTCCTTTGTTCAACTCGCAACACAGTACGGGTAACCCTTTTTTTCTTCTTGTGTCTTTGGGCAGTCTAGACACTACTGCCGTACTGCTGCCTTTCTCTGGTCTCTTCTTGTGGAGGGTTGTCACAAAATAAACAATGATGATATTGCAAAGTTCTCATAGTTTTTTGTTTAGCGTCCAAGGCTAGATGTGCGTGCCAAATTTAATTTATACAACAAACTAATTGTCAAAGTCCCACACAAAAATTGTAGGGGGCACTGGAGAGCCTTTTTAAAAGGTAGCCATTATAATCGCACATTGTGTTCAAGGCTTCATTGGGACTGACTAAATCCATTAATCTTTGAGAAAGGTGCATCACAGATTCCAGGCATTGCCATGGCAACACGGTTGCAGGTTTGGGCGAGTCCTTTTATGTTCAGGGGGCTATGGGGGATGTGTGTACCAAATTTATTCATTTACAACAAACTCAATTTTAGATTTAAGATTTGCAGGGGCACAGCAGAGCCCTTTTAAAAGATTGCCATTATAATGACACGTGCATTTCTTCAGGGCATCATTGTGCAAACCTTCTTCAATAGGTCAGACTAAATCTAAATAAATACATTTTTCAGAGAATGACCACCCCAAAATGGTCCAAAAATACTGAATTTCCAGGGGGCACTGTAGGACCATTTAAAAAGATAACCATTATTTTGGCATATCTATGTGTTCAGTCCATTATTGTGCACAATAATAATAACTAATAATACTAACTAATAATAATTTCTTTTTCTGTGACTTTACTCAAAGATGGCCGCCTTTACTGTTGAGTTGAGAGTGAAGCCATAGTATATTTTTGTATTTGCCTTGACATAGCCCATGTACCCTGCAAGTTTGGTGTGCCTAGGATTAAAAAATGTCACTTTCAATTCCGAGGGTGCACGTGGCAGAGTGGTTAGCACTCCTGTCCTACAGCAAGAAGGTCGTGAGTTCAAAACCCGCCGACTCAAATATTCTCTCGGCCGTCTCCGGTCTTTCTGTGAGGAGTCTGCATGTCCTCCGCGTGTTACCGTGGGTTCTCTCCGGGTACTCCGGCTTCCTCCCACCGTCCAAAGACATGTATGTATAGGTTAATTGGCAACTCTAAAGTGTCCCTAGTGAATGAATGTGAGAGAGAATCTGTTGTCTGTCTCTATATGTTAGCCCTGCGATTAACTGGCCACTGTCCAGGGTGTACCCTGCCTCAGGCCCAAAGCTGCTGGGATAGGCTCCAGTCTCCCACGACCCCTAACGGGACAAAGCGGTTGAAAATGAATGAATAAACTTTCAATTCCCCTTGGCCTAATGTTATTTGATTTCTCAGTTATAATAATAACCTGAGCAAATATATGTATAATAGCATACATAATAAACTAATCCTAAAGCTGCATCAATGTTCTATAATTAATGGTCTTGCTATTTAATAACACAGGTTCTGCTTGTTTTTAATACAATATAGTTTCACAACGTTTGGTAAACATTTGGTAATTGAAACTTATCCAACTGGACTGATCCAGTGGAAACAAGGCAAAAGACCAAGCCTTATCCTTAAGGATTTATAAAACAGTGATAAACAACTGTGTATTAATGGCATTGGTTTAAATATAATACAATATCTCCTAAGAAAATATCCACATAATTAAAGCACATATAATACTAAATCATTTGGAATCTGTCAGGTTTTGATCTTTCTGTATTGGAGCAGGGGGGCATTGGCGTGGACTCATTTTCTAATGGACTCCAGCGAGCCCCTGCCAAATAGTGCGCTGGCAATGAATGAGCAGGATCCATTAGGTAGAATGGCCGATGAAGAATTGTTGCCGCGCTGCAAAAATGAGGCGGTGGGTGGGGGGATGTGTAAGGAGATAGATGGCTCTTTCTGTAAAAAGCCAAGAGTCACTCTCATCATTGACTCACTGCTGTCTGTCTGCGTGGGCATAAGCACTCAATGACTGACTTTAATTAGAATGACTTGGGGAAAATATTTGGTGCTCCGAGAATTCCATTTAACCTTGATTTTAACTTTTTGATTTTGAGTTTCCTTAAGCAGATATGACGCGACAGTAAGTCATCTTCAAAAATGTGGGGTTACAGCTGCACATTTTTGAAGTAGCATAATGTCAAACCAAATTTCAATGATGGAAATGATTGTACATGTGGGGCTTACTTTCAGTGACACCTTTGCAAAGTGGAGAACAAAAAACAATTGGGAATGTACTTTTTACAGTTCTGCTTTGTTCCTTTTGTTGGTTTAGGTTACAACTACTACATTAGATAATAAACAGTGCGCTGATCTGGACCATGGCCTACTATATAGACACCTTAGGTCAGCTGGGTGTGTTGGTGGCTGGTGATTGGCAGCCACTAGGACAGTAGCTGACGTGGATGGGCCCAGATGCTAACTTTGTAGGCTGGATAAAGCTGGAATGGAAGACACAAAAACACAGAAACTAGAAATATGAGACATTGTCCTTGATTTTCCTTAATAGTTGTGCTATCCTATTATCAAGCCAAAATATCTTAAACTTTTGCTTTCCACTGCCAATTTGATGAGGCGAATAACATAAAAATACAATCTCGAGCAACCCTGACTTAATTGACTTTCCAAGCTGTTGTTTCGACTTTAGCAGGCGTTCATGTTTTCAGTTTAAACTCGTTGTTCCGGGTTCCCAAAGTCCACATGAATGCACTAAAAGTCACATCTCTTCTAAGTGACCCAACAGCTCCCGAAAGGTTCACTTAAATATCTTTTTATACCATTTATTCTATACTGCATTAAAAATTGATAATGGTCTAGTATACTTACTTTTCTTTTACTTTTTATTTGTATAGCTTTATATACATATTATAAATGTATAACTTACCATACAGTAGGGGGAGCATTGTGTAGTCCATAGATAAAAATAGAAATGGCTGACTATGCTTTGTATTGTATATTGGGATTTAATCAAATATAAATCTAAACTATGTTTGGTCCCAGCGGAATCATGTTTTATTTTGGTTTGCATGTAATCCCTCACTGTAATCAATCCTGGTGTGATGAGTGTGACACGACACATGAGGATCTATCAGTGTTTCCATCTTCACATAAAGCTCAACTCTACATGACTTTTTCTACTTTACTTCATTTTCTGCTTTTTAATGAAACGCAAGCCTGTTCCATATACAAGGTTATATTTATTGTCTCTTTTTTGGGGGGAATGTGGTAATGTAAATAAAATGGCTTTGGATAACTGGTGTCTACCATGCATCCCTTGCTTATTTGAATTTTAGACAAAAAGGAAATGGCCCGGGTCTGTACCAAATCAAAAATGATCAAATCTGTTCAAATTTCTGGACATGAAGGCCTGGAAAGAAAGTGGAAGACACAGTGCACCGAGAGAGGCTTAAAAGCTGCTCAACTATCTGACATTCCTTGTGAATTTACGTGGATAAAACCAGGTGTGAAGAGACCGCTCCTGTTTAGACTTGATGCCACAAAGCACAAAGCCACCTGGCATACAGTCAGACCGCTAAACACACACTCTTCACGACAGCTCCTCCACTGTTTGTCTTGGGAAAGCCGGACTACAATTGAGGGTGTAAACAATGTGGTAAGCACTGCGTTTCAGTGTATAGAGTGTTTCCTCACTCTATACACTGTAAACACTAAATGTTACAGAACATTAAATCTCAGCATGTTTTTATTGACATTGTCTACTTTTGAGCGAATAAGTGCCCATACATAAACAGCTTTAGTGCCTTTTTTTCTGAGTTTGCTGAGACTAGATTTGAATAGTGCAGTTGTGACTTACAGTAAATGCATCATGAGGGACTGTGTCTTACTCTGAACCCTTGCATAGCAGTTCATTTGAGTCCAGGACAGTGAAATACAGTATGTCTACAGTATTCACACAGAGCTTTACAGTATGCAGTGAATAAAGAAGCCTTATTTCCCTGCAGCAGGTTAAACATACTGAGAGTTCTTCTACTCAGACCAAGACAACTTTAAAGTAACTTCTGTCAACTTTGAGTCTGTTCAGAGAAACATTGTCAATGGAGCCAAAATAAAAACAATTCACTGTTTCAACATTAATCAAAAGTCTTGACTTACAAAGAAATGGAGAGTCTGTTCAATTTTCACATAGAAACAGTAGTAGCTGCAGCTGCTGTAGTTTGGTGACTACTAACTACATTTCTTATTTGGTCATATTTTCAACAGTCAACACTTTTATATTATTATTATTATTAAAGCAGTATTTGTGTAGTCTCTTGTAAGAAACACATACTCTATACCAGCTCTACGTATTCATGCATCTGCTTTTAGTTTAGATGTAAAGTGAATTAGGAAAATCAAATTTACCTAAGACTTTAGATTAGACTATAATCTCTGCAGAGACCAAGTTAGGTTTCAAATATGATTCTGAATATTACATGATTCATCTTTGTATTTGTTACATGTACCTGTGTCATTTAAATCTGCTTTAGATAACTACAGCCTTAACTCTGTTTACACTGTTATGTGTGCATTGAAAATATATTTAAACCAAATTTTTATTTTTCCCAAGTTTATAAAAGATGTATAAAGATCTAATTTTCTAGAAAAGAAAATCCCATTAACTAAACCAAGCTTGTTCAAAACAAAAAATATTCAAAACAGCAATTGCTTTCTGCTCACAAATCTGGAGACAATAAAAAAAACAATAATTATGGTTGTACATTATGACGAGAGTGAGTGCATTGAAAAGGCAGTGCTATTTTGTAAAGACAGAAGGCCATGTGTGGTACTGTTAATTTATTTCTAGGTTATATATATTAATGAGTTAAGTACCCTAGGCCTATTACAAACATCTTTCTATGGGTAAATGTTCAAACTGTCAGACTAAAACACATGTTGCAAACATCTATCCAACTTGTAGGAAAGTAATCCAAAAATAAAATCAAACAGATGCTTAGAGCACTTTAGTGTAACCTCATACTCATCAGGGACATGTGGAATTTTAGAAAACAATGCTCTTATGCCTGGAATGTTTAATACTTAAAATACTCAATCTTGAGGGTGGCTCTGGTTGGAAACAAATCCAGAGTAAAGCATCCAAAGTTTTGAATCATACAGTATCATTTACTAATTTAAGCACCAAAAACGATTTCACAAGCTAAGTACAACACCAGACATGTTCTTCTATGTTGAGAGGCAGAGACCTGATGTAGGACACTGGACACTGTGTGAGACCTGATAAAGGCCTTTCTTCACAAACAAGGACTGTAGCAGCTTCTTATCACTGCACTGGAATGTCCGAGCATAAATGGATTCAATGCATGAGTTTTTTCAGTAAACAGGGTATCTACAGTATTTTGTATACAAGGGAATTGTTTTTTGCAAGTAACCAGACTGAAATATCACACCATTTTGTTTCAGGTGGAAGACTGAGAGGACAAACTACTTTTCTATAGAGAGCCCTTTTGGAAAAGTTTGTGGAGAACAGCAATCTATTTGGATTCCTGTTGGATTATACGGTTATTGCCACATGATGCCAAAACACATGTAGTTTGATAAAAAATTTAAGGAAATACTCAAATGTATATACTACGCAAACAATGAATCGTGACATATAGCATGCTTTCAGATATGTTGGGAGTCATGGATGGCCGTTAATACCAGGTATGACCTTGTATTTACAGTAAAGCTTGTTGAATGTGTTCACAGATCCTTAGATACTGTTGACTGGATCTCTGTGCTGTATTAAAAGAAAATTGCGCTCCACTATTGTCATGTATCTCATATATTGTAGCATTCTTGCCTACGCTTGCTAATCCCTGATGCTAACATCTTGTTACATCTGATTCAACAGATGTGAGACCTCACAAATGTAAAACACATGCATATAATATAACTTTTCATTCTCCTTATTGTAAAAGATTACATTTATGAACACTGCCGATTTTACTGTCCCATAAATGCAATGCAAAAGCAAGTTTTATTTCATTTGTAGGTAATATTCTATGATATTGATCTAGTTAAACAAAAAGCTGTGGATTTTTAGCACATTTGAGTGGAGGCATTACTTTGGACATAATAGTGTTCATGCAACAGAAATACTAATCTTCACTCACAGACTGATGCTAAATAAGCTCAGCACTGATGCATTATTTATGTGACATGTTTTGGAGGATATCACTTACACGACTGAACACAAGCCGGGCGCTGGATCGGTTTCCACTGCAGCACAGTGAATCTTTGATGACAATGCAGTGATACATGGATGCACAGTGATGCAGCTGGTTCTGCTGAAACATCGCCCAGGGCTCTCTCTACAGTTCTGCCTCAAATATTTCCGTTCGGATTACAGCTTTGTTCTTTCCTGTGACGCATGCCTGAATGCCGAGTCAACTTACAGTGCATTCTTCGCCACAGCCATAAACCTGAGCAAATAAAATGAACATGTATTTGATAAAAAATTATGAGTCTCTGGAGATTCTCAGTCATCCAGGTCATTGTACAATGAAAAAGAAGTTAAAGACACATTTGGATGTAGGTTGACAGCAGATTCCATGACAAAGTTAAATGAGGGATGAAACATTTAGCCACTGGAACAGTAAATACAGATGTTTTAGATCCTGAATAAGCTAGGGTTTGAGAATTTTAAATTAAAAAAAGGATATCATACATGAGTATAGAAAGTACAGTATTCAACCATTTTAAGATGTAGGTGCTAAACTTCTTTTTTTTATTAAGGTCTTTGGGTAAAATCCTCTTTGATTTTGGATTTTTTTCAAAAAGGAAGCATCTACAGGTGGAATCAGCAACTGACACAGGCACTTCTCTGAACACACTCTCTTTCCAGCAACAGTAATTGTAATTTTTGTTTTTTCTTTAAGTTACTCTTCTAGGCGTCTTTTCTAGACTGCATTGAACTTTTTCCTGTAATACCACAACTGGCCACTAGACCACCATACTCAGGTCTTATAATACATTGGTGATTAATACACTTATCAGTATCAACATTGAACCTGCAGCAGGGCAGTATTATGACAGTATTATGACATTTGTACTTTAATTTTAAATTGTTAATAAAGGGCTAATAATAAACTATTCCTTCATTAATTTACTTCCGTTTAGTTCAGTTATGGGGTTGCAGGTAACTAGGGCCTATCCCAGCAACTTTGGGCCTTAGGTGGGGTACAACCTGGATAATGCCCAGTTAGTTGTAGGGCTTACACTTGACAATTACAATTAACCTATTTATGCATATGTTTGGGCGGTAACCCAGTACCCAGAGAGAAGTCACAGTAACACGGGGAGGACATGCAGACTCCTCACAGAAAGGCCGAGGATGTTTGAGTCAGCTAGAGTTTGAACTCACAACACTTCTTGCTGTGAGCCAGGACCAACCACTCTGCCTAATAATAAACTAATGCCAGCTAAGTACTGATTTAAGTTTACCCACAATACGACTGCTCATCTGAGGTTTTAGGTTTCAATTTGAGCTAACTATTGCAAACTTACAAGAGGATGCGTTACCTGACATAAGACCTGGTGTCAGTAAAGGGCCCAAGAGAGAATCTGGAGCGATGTGGGACAGTGGAGAAGTTAGGAGGATGTTCCAGCTTTGTACCCGGTCTTTATCTGCTGCTGTAATTGCATCTGGCAGCACTTGGACTTACAATGGTGCCAATGAAATATGTGTTGTCACACAAATACCAGTAAAAGCTTGCTTACTTTGTGTGGCTTTTGTGTTCAAATATTTGTGGGAGGCGGAGCGCTGTCGGAAAAAAAGCCGGAGAGACTATGGTTTTCACTGAGTGTCTGTGTGCCCATGATAATACACTGACTCATGAGGTACAGCACTAGTTTACCTCTTGAAAGTCACGTTTCACTGAAGACTAAACTGCTCAATGTAGATTTTAAATACATGTATCCTTTAGATAGCTTTTAAGAGTTGAGCACTTTTTTTTCAGATTAGCCTCAAAATACATTTGGGGAGAAGAGCCACTCTCAAAGTCAAAACCTTACCTCCCAGTTTTTTCACTAACCTATTTTGCGTTAAACCATTAAATAACTGTTAATATAATATAAAATATACAGCCAGGTATTTTATATGAAACTGCCAGAATAAACTTGGTATTTAGATTCATAGCCTATGTGCCAATAACCTGGTTAGTTTACAACCATTTCCTTAAAGCCTGCATATTATGTCTTTTATCACACAAAGAACACGCAGCTGTAAGAAGATGTTGCCACTGTTTCAAAGATATCTCTTGTTGTCTGTAGCATTATGCCTCCATCAATAACATCAATTCAAATAATGTCCGAAGTTGTCTTTTTCTTGTTACCGTCTACAGTTTGGAACTTACAATGTCCAAATGACATTTTAAGGGACTTCATGGAATTTAAATAGGCTTATTTTGTTTGCAGTTAAAACCCTGTTGGGGCATGGGATTGGAGGTGCTGGGGAAGCGTCTGGGGAGTGGGGAAGACTGGGCCTTTCTGCTTAGACTGCTCTGAAGAAACAGAGCACCGGGTCTTATCATAAACTCAAGGACAATGATTAATAGTCTACACGTAACAAAAACAAAATGGTTGAACATATTTTATTTGATGTTTTTTATTTTATTTTAATCCAACTTTATGTTTGTCAGTACATGCACACTGTGTGACAGCTTTACAACTAGGATCCAGTGCATATGACCAAAGTCAAACTGAATTTAACCATTTTTTTCACTGCCATGTGAATTAATGCAATGTTCTGATTTTAAGTTGTCACTGCAGCTGTGGAAAAGGACTCATCTGGAGTTGCATGTCCATAAACCCACAGAGCCACTCCTCTTCTCACTGTGACTGGAGTGCTCTTTTCCACAGTAGTGCCTTGTTAAGCTTTTGACTGCATCTAACCAAAAGAGATGCTTTGTAATGTGTAATCTGAATAAAACCCATGAAAAGACCCGACAGGAAAATGTCTTTTTCTCAAATGGAAGTTGTCTGTTTGCATCAAATCGTCTGTCAGCGCTGAGGCCTACCCGAAGAAAATGCTGCAAGTATCACTCTCCAGCAACGGTGGAGAGGCAAGCCTGTCATTTTCCCAGGAATAGAAAGGGAGTTAAAATTACAGCGTTTGAGGAGTGGAAATTTACGCACGAGACATCTGACAAAATGACCAGATGGTATTAGTTATAGCTTTAAACGATGGGGGCTTTAACTGTATGGATTACAATTCAGTGAGTTGTTTAAATGACATAACAGTAATAGACTCTTTTAAGACTACACACCATCCTCCACGTCAGGGCTCAATTAAATGTAATTATAGTAATATTTGAATGATATAATAGACACTAAAGACCGCATTGCCTGAGTCAAAGTCATGTCCAAGACCAGAGCTTATTGAGACCTCAGTTTCTTTAGTACGTTATCGTCTATCTTTAAATTAGAAAAACAAAACAGAGGAAAAAGAAGAAAGTGGCTGGTGGTGATGTCTAACAAAACAAGTTACCACAAAACGCATCTGACTTAATAAGATGCGCATTTAAGCAATATATGATGCTTGTTTTAAAAAGTAACAATAATAGGCCAGTTTACCTGAAGATGATGATAAATAATTCAGCGACACCAATCCACCTGTCCTTTAGTTTCTTGACTGATGAGGAGCGAGGATGTGGGGGGGTCCCCTGGCGTAAGGACCCTCAGTGTCCAATGGGGGGCGACGCAGGACAGCCTCAATGTTGTGCATCCCGGCGCCACACTTCAGCCCCTCCAGCACCTTCCTCCACTTGTGGGATCAGCAATTCAGATCGCATGCAAATCACGGACACACACAGAGAGAGAAGGAGGACAAGAGGGGGCAGAGAAGTGGTGCATTCCTGAAGACACGGCTCCCTGGCCCTTCCTCTTCCTTCCGTGTGTTACCCCCTCTTCCTCCTGCACCTCCAGCCGGCGGCGGCGCGCACACACACGGACCGGAGCCGGGTTGCAGATGCGGGAGCTGGGCTGCAGCGTGAACCACTCTGCTCTGCCCCTGTAGCTGAGTTTGATTCCGCCTTAAACTACACGCACTTTCTGAGCAAGAGTTAGCGCTTTTACACAAGTCGTTG
Organism: Neodontobutis hainanensis; assembly: GCA_024349245.1. Lineage (NCBI taxonomy): Eukaryota > Metazoa > Chordata > Actinopteri > Gobiiformes > Odontobutidae > Neodontobutis > Neodontobutis hainanensis. The sequence goes on along the minus strand of JALDNG010000167.1, from coordinate 831,271 downwards.
GAGCGTAAAACATTTGAGCGGAGTGGAACTTTTCCCCCTCCAGCCATGGGATCCCAGCGGGCAGTGGCCGGGCTGCTCGTGGCCGGGCTGCTCGTCGCTCTGTGCGGGCAGTGCCAAACGGGTTGCCCCGAGAGGAACCTGGAGGAGCGAGAAGAGGAGGCTAACATAGTTCTGACCGGAACCGTGGACGAGATCATTAATATGGACCCGGTGCATAATACCTACTCCTGCAAGGTAAGAGTTAGCGGCCATTCAAAAGTCACACACATGAGGGAAAGACACCTGCTTCTGCAAAAAACTCAGGCTCCAGCTCTGAATCAACACTGTAAATTGGATTTTGGAATTCGGATTAGGATCTTAGCCCTTTTAAGAATTTATAAGCACACTGTACATTTAGAACGAATCCATAGAGTTTGGTTTATACAAGCATTGGACATTACTATCGGCCTCAAACATTAGACTAGCTTCAAATGACCACAGCTTTAACTTTTTAGCCACAATCAAGAGTTAGTTCCAACTCAATATACAGTATCTCCCTGTATTTCCTGCACAAGATGAGATTTGGGGTTGTAAGAAGTATAAAAAGTACATCTGCCATTTCTTTTACCATGTACCAGGCCTACTATATAAGCTGCCACCAAACCTTTAGTGCAACGAAACCTTTCATTAAAAGATGAAGCACTTGCCCCATTCATCCAAACCCCTTTGTAATGTTTGTTTGGACATGGTTAATGTGTCTCTAGTGTGAAGTTTATTACCACTTAGTACTAGTTATACGACTACGACAGGGCCCTAACTGAGCATGTAATCATCCCCAACATGTTGCAGCAGGAAAGTGGCCCCCGAGTGGCCCTTGGCTGCAGCTTTTGTATGATTAATATCTATGTATTCCCACTTTTCCCCTGTGGCGGGGACGGCAAAGGCTCTCATGGTGGATTACTTGATAGCAGAGCTGTAAGTCAGTAAGTATAGGCTTGTAACTGAGACATGTTAATGCAGCTTTATGACAAGTTATAAAATCTGTTGTGTAGGTCCATAACCACAGGTGTCAAAGACTATAGATGCTGATTAGAGATCTGTTTTGTTTTAATAGAATTATTAAGATGTGGGAAACATTACATTGCAAAAACCTCAATTAATGTATTTCCTCAAACATACTGACTTAACATTTAAAAGGGTTCATTTGTAAATGGGGTTCTGTTATACATTTGCTCGGCTAATTTATTTCCTACAGTAGACAGTTGTCAGCACTGGGCTGTGTTTGAAGAAGCAGACGGGAGCAATGCTGCAGAGAATGAACCTAATACACTGTTGTAAATCGCAATTAAATTGGATTTTAAACATTTAAACACTTGAAAATACTGAACAAATTTAGTGAACATTTAGATATATGGCCCATAGAAGACATTTACAAAATGTATGTTGCTAAGAAATGGCACATATTTGTAGAGATATTTGTACTGGAGAGTTCATACACATCTGCATTAGTAGTACTCTTTGAAGAATGTTGGTTAAAAAGTATGTTTTCAATGCTGTTGTCTGCTTCTCCAACCCGTGACTGTACCGTTTCACCTTTTCTTCAAGATGACCTGGATGACCGAGAACCTTCACAGACATTTCCCCAAGTATCATATGTGTCTTTTACAAAATACCAAACTATCCCTTTAACTTAACAAGTCAAGAAGCATGGTAGCTGGGTACATGATGCATGGGCTGTAAGTTTGACATATAATATACACTTTTTGGTATAAATCTATGTTTCTAACGTTTCATTAGTGGTTTAGAAGGACCTATGATCAATAATCTATGCAGGATACATGTCTTTGTCACCTCACTCCATGCCTCAGTAATGAGTGAACTCCTGACTCATAGAAGCTCCAGGAAACTGTGTGCCTCCATTCCCAGCCCCAGTTACTGTAAAAGTACTTTTGCACTATCGCACTCGCACTTGTGGCAGACCACTCTATGATCTGTCAAAATAAACAAGGGGTGTTTGGTCAGCTCTGTCGCTGAGCCTTTCCTCAGCGCCCACTTGCTTCCCGTCTGCAGAAGAATGAATGGAGCAGATTAGAGGCGTGCGGCTCTAGCGCTGAGTCAAGAGAGAGACATGAGAGCCGAAGGGTAGCGGAAGGGACAGCCTTTCCATGAGTCTGCATAAAACAGACTCTGCTGTATCCACCGTGGAGTCTGCTCCAGATTTACTACAATCTTATTAGTGTAAGATTGTATTTGTATAGATTGATAGACCAATAGAATTTTGAGATTTGATTCATTTGTTTTGTCGCTCTAAATTTTCATTTTGCTGTATTGTATGTGAGTTTGCCGCACTGCAATGCTGACAGAGCCCTTTAGTGGTGGTAAATCTAAGCTCCTCATTGTTATTTTAAAGGGTATGAAATTGGCAGGGTTTTCTTTATTTTTTATTTTCTTTTACATATTCTTATGCTTTGTGTCTGTATTGTATTGGAAGACATTTGTATGTAAAAAGTGTATCCCATCCTTATTTGCACCTTTGAATCACAGACAAATTCGATGCTAGTAGTTATATAGGGAATAGAAATGTGATTGACTGGTCATTGTCCAGGGTATACCCCTTTTATGGCCCGTAGCAGCTTGGAGAGGCTACAGCGCCCAGTGACCCCTGTGTAAGTGGTAAAAGAGGCAGTGTTAACCACAGTGCAACTGTGCCGCCATGATTGTTTTCATAGCAAATATGTTCATACATTGACTAAAGAAAACATGCCAGAAACAACCCAAAACAGGAATGTCCTAATGGCTATTACACTACACTTTGTCAAATCTGATGTGGCTTAACAAACACATATTGATATTCAAGCCCAAAGTATTATAATTGGTATGTTAACAGTTTATGGCAGGTTAAGTAAACACATGAGGGCCATGTTTTACAGGTTAATAACTTCATATAATATTTTCATGGCCAAATATTTCAGAAGTTACAGCTTGTGAAACAGTTTTTGGCCTATGTATTTAACATGCGTTGTATTTCTGCAGGTCCGAGTGTGGCGTTACCTGAAAGGCAAATCCAACATCAACCGTGAAATTCTTCTGGACGGAGGCAACAAGCTGATGATCTGCGGCTTCGGCAACCCCGGCATCTGCGACAACCAAGTAGCCACGGGCGACACGCGCATTTTCTTTCTCAACCCTGCTCCGGAGTATATGGGACTCGAGCACAAGAACGAACTCATGCTCAACTCAAGTCTGATGAGGATTACCCTGCGCAACCTGGAGGACGTGGAGCACTGCGTTGAAGGTAGGGCTGCAGTGTTTTGCTCTGTAGCTGAGACAAAGGGCTGTGGATGTTAACGGTGTATGGCAGGTGTATCAGAGCAAGACCTTTTTCATGAACTATTAGGTGGTGTTAGATGTGAAGATTGGGAAAGAGGACAATGCACTTTAGGCTACATTTCATTTACTGAGCCACTGTGCCACTATATGGTCACTTTACTGTTTTTATTATTGTTTCAGTGCCTGTTATAAATTCTAGACACAAACTACACTAGACTGTATGGACAGAAGTCTAATCTTATGCCCATTGTACTTGACCGAATAAATTGAGTTTGTTTACACTCATGAACGTACTATTAATAGTAGACAGAATAATAGTGCCTTCTATCATTCATTTAAAACAAGATGTCTTCCCACTACCATATCCTGGATGTGATGTCATTTTGAGCTAATAACAGAAAGTATGGCTGTTGCTGGCTGTCTTATTGGCTCCCGTTCCCATGTCTAACAAATTAATTTAGTCAGACTAACTTTTTTGCAAATTTAGGAAAGTTAAAATGTTATCATGTTTTGGGGTCAAATTTTTTAGGGAAAACGTGAGAGAATACTTTTTTACTTTTACCCTCGTCAGTTAAGTTACCAGGCTAGCAGTGAAATTAGGTGTTACGAAGGTATAGACTTGGCAATGCTTATCAATATACTTGTTTCGTACTATTTGGTAACTTAAACATTTTTGCCATTCCTGGTCTCTCAATAGTTTACTTGGTTGTTTCAATGATGTGTGATGCCTTTGAGAGAATCAGAGCTGAGAGTTGTACAGTCATGCTAATTGGCCATGACTCAAGCATTTCCTCCACTAGTAGCATGTTGAAACGAAATAGCCTCTAGCTATGTAAGTCAAAGGTCCCCAGTCTTCATCTGCAGGTGGGAGTGTCTGGAAAACACCTTCAGGACATCGCTTGAGTGCTTTTCTTTCTGACCTTTGCACCTTGTAGACAACCTATTTTAATAACTCACAGGTCGCCAGCAGTTTAAAAGGCAGGTTCCCATGGTTTTATTACAGCAAATAGACAGTTTTATATTTGTTTAAATGCATGGTAAAATATGTTGTTTCAGATCTGATTTGTAGCAATGTTTGTGCTCACTGGTTGTTAAAAGATATTTCTGTCTTGGTTAAGTTTTACAGCTTCACAAAAGATACAGTGCCGACATGAGGCGTGTGACGTGGTCTTTATCCTGCAATGGGAGATAGTAACGAAAGCGAGGCAGAAGCAAGGTGGCTCCGTCAAAAATGAACATACAAAAAAAACACATAATATAATATGAAAGTGTAGTTTGTTGTTTGTTTATGCAAATGAGCCATGTGCTTTTTGACTTTGATTTCAACTTCTGCTTTTTTTTCTAGTATGTCATCTGTCATATTACAAGCTGGTTGGCTTTTGCATTGATGCATTATAAATGGGGACAACGGTTCCCTATTTTTAATGCTGTTGCTCATTAAAAATAAATGGGACACGGCCTAAGAAATTTCCCCAAACAGCATCTTAAACAATGCTTTTGTCATAGGTACCCTTGTTGATCAAGATCAGCGTAAAGGGGGATTTGTGGCCACCTTCAGACCAGACATTAGCCTGTGACTAAAGTGATCAGATCAAAAGTGTCCAGGCTTAGTTCAACGTTTAAATGCATTATGTCATTCTGAATGTAGAAGACTGTGAACACATTTGCAAATTATTATTGATTTAGTGAAAGTATCCATAAAGGCATCGGTTAGAGATTTTGGAAACTAGTGGAAATATACTGTAGGTAATAAATGCTCCCATGGCAAGTTTACATATGACAATGATTTACATTCCAGCACAGGAGCACTTGAAGAGTTAATTGAATGCCCCTTTTTCTTTGAGTCCTTATTTGGTTGGAAAGCAATTTGTCAAGCTCTTATGAGATGACCCATACAGGCATGACTAATAAATCCTGGCAACCACTGTGATTGTAAGACTCTAGCTGACTTTTTCCCCCACACCAGCGAACAGAGCGCTCACTGCTGTTTAACTTTTGCCGTCGCTTGACAATGTTGGCAGCTGTTCAAAGTTTGACTCGAACACGAAGCATTAGAGGGGAATGATTCACAGCACGAATCACCTTGCCCAGGGCTTTCAGCAGCGTTTCGGAGTTCTGGAGTCCACATTCCGGGTGCTTTCCTCTCAAAGGTTCCGGGTGGCGGGATGTTCCAACGGATTGAACTTGTTTGCAGTGTTAAGTTGCATTTGGCAGACACATAAAACTTCTTCTGTTTGTCTGTCAAGGCACGAAACACTGCGCTGCTAACCTTTTCTGTGAGCCGTCTTTTCTTGTCTTTGGACTCCTGTTGTGGAGAGGGGAGTTTCTTGGCGCTGATAAACTGTCTTGAATGCGCCCTTTCTATTGCATGACTTTGTGTTTGAAGAGTTTTTTTTTTCCACAGAACCTGATTTCTAAATGTAATCTTACAGCTGTAGAAATGATAATATGAATACCGGAAATTAAAAAACTCATCAGCGGGACTATGACTTTGGATACAACAAAAAAATTCAACTGCAAACAATAATGCACTGCAGGTCAAGCTTGTATTAATTAGGAAATATTAGTTTATAACAACATAGACATTAAAGGTGCAGTGTGTAAAATCTTGAAATGTACGGCAGACCACATTAGTCAACACTGTTTTCAATAGTGTATAACATGTGTATAAACATTTTAAGCTTTGCCTGAATTGCGTCAGTTACCTGCGTTATACTACCTTGTTAGCAACATTAACGGTTTTATTCAATAGAAATAGTTTAACATGTTATAGTTACTAGCAGCTATTGGTTCAAATGAACGTGCCGCCCTCTTTAGTAGTACTGGCATAAATATGGTACTACTATATATTAACTGAGGGGGTATTGGTCATCAAAAGTCTGAAAACCTTGATTGTAGTGCATTGTGTCATACATGTACTGTGCATATTAAAGGATAAGTACCCTGTTCATCCAGGATTAACAAAAACCCAGTATTTACGAGTTCTTTGGATGGGGATGAAATGTCTTCTACTTTAAAAAAAACTTAACCCATCACTTCAAAACCTAGAATATGTTGCTTGTCTAATGTTGTGATTTTGCATATTCAACTTCTTTTCTTATGCTTGCTCTTTATGGTAGGATTACTGTAAGGTTACCACGAAACCTCTGTCTTGGGTAACGGAAGTGGCTGTGATAATTAGCTGATCACAGCCCTATCTGGGGAAAGAAGGGCTTTAAGTCTTGTTACTGAGCAGAGTTTTAATTAAGCCGGTCAAGTCCGATCCCATCCTGTGTATGCAACCACCAGAGTCTGCAGGATGTCTGTGCAGCGGGACAAGACTCTACCTGCCGCAACATTCATCGTACCCTCCTCTGCTCTCCCCTCATTCTTGACATTTTCGATAGCTGGGATAGCGTCAGGAATGCCTGGCAGAGAGCGAGGTGGGGACATGTATTGTCTGAGGTGGAAGAAAAAAGGCTTTACGTGAGTTTTTTCCTACGACTTCAAATTTTTACAAAGGGTGCAGACAGTTGAGAATAAGATGAAAAAAGAAACAAACAGAGATTTATGAATCTGAGGGGAGTTTACTGTGGCCTATTTGTTGGAATCAGTACCTTAAGGCATTATTATGGTCTTCTGACCAGTGTTAATTTTGAGAAGAAATTTTAATTTAGGTTTAGTGTTAGTCTTTTGAGTAAAATAATTTTTAGTTTTAGTCTCATTTTAGTCATCTTATTTGTTTTAGTTTTAGTCTAGTTTTAGTCGTCTAAAATGTCTTGCGATTTTAGTTGACTAAAATTAAAATAGATTTAGTCGACTAAAATCCCCAAAAAATGAGGTAATTCATTTTGACCTTTTGAATCAGACGTAAAACAATACTTTCTTAGAACTGAGATTTAAATGTGCAAACATATTTCACACTGTTTATTTCAACAGTGAAAATTGTTTTAATCAATAAAAAACAATACCAATAGTCTTACTGTCTATTTTAATATAAACAAAAATAGATCAATGTGTATCAAAGAGATGCAGAATACACATTCACAGTTTATTTTAAATTAAATAAAATAAATGTGCAATTATCAAAAGGCCCTTACATTACAGCCAAACCATCTTTGAACTTAAAGTGCATTGAACAGGAAGATATTCCTTAAACATTAAATGCAAATATTTATTTACTTTGATTCATTTCAGGAAAGCACGCTTTCTTCTAGTGAGGTCACCTGTGACACTGAATACTCTTTCTGCATCAGAGGCTGACATTGCCAAAAGATCTAAGGCTAACTTCTCTGCACCGCCGCGTAACAACAAGACGCGCTCTGATTGGCTGTCTTGACTCATTCCGCCCGTTCCACTTCATCTTTCACTTCTCCAGACTGGTTTTCTTTTATTCATTGACAAAAATGTCAGTGTTTTTAGTTGTTGTTTTAGTCATTATAAAGTCTTTTTAATTTAGTTTTTGTTTTGTTTTTGTCATAGTTTTTGTCAACTAAATTAACACTGCTTTTGACTTTTGTCCAGTAGTTGGTGGTACTTTAGGGATCATTTGACTGTAATCCCTAGTGAGCGACCTTTTCCCAGCAGAGCATTTCTAAAGATTCTTCCAGGGACGATAAACTCTTAAAATGCTTTGTTAAGAAGTAAACCAATCACCCTTTTTCTGTTGTTAGTGACAAATCAGAGACATTTTTGAACTTACTTTTGAACATGGTTACTGCATAATGCTAATATCATGCAGCCTTGAAACATTGCTTGGCTATTCTTGTTGATTATGCCCAACCCCATTGTTTTGTCTTTGAAATTTAAATAAACTGTACAAACTTGTTGCTGACTCATTTGTGATTCTGAACCCTTGATACTGTATGTAGGATGCCAGAAAAGAGGGGATGCGGGGAGTCTGGGCTTTGGAGAGGAAGCCCATTTGATGAAGAAGTGTTGAGTGCATGGAAAGATCTTATCAAGGTTTATCAGCCTCTTTTGTTTATGCTCCTGATGACTTGATGCCAGAAAGTCGTTTCCCTTCAAGGGCCCGACATGGAACACCAATGAAGAAAACTGTTTTTAGAACCATGATCCCCTTTGTTTTGGCCTCCTTCTCTTGTTTTAGTGACGTGAACAATGCACAGGCTAAAGCGGTGTCCATTTTGTTGTATTTTGAAAGTTTGTCCAAGTATGTCCAATAAACCATTATCCCAAATAATTACAATGAACTTTTTACTATTTTAATTAGTTGGACTTTAAATATGACGTTTTTGGGAGACATTACATTAGAAATTTAAAAGTTTACCATTAAAACCCAAGCACTGTTGGTTCTCACAGCAGAAGCCTTAGTTTGATGTTAATGAGCTGTGTTTTACTATTCCCCAAGCGGCGTCTCTTTACAATGTCCATGCACCGCAGTCCAGAAGCACACTTTGCTAAGCCAGCCTTGTTAAGAACATGATGGGGGTCCTCATTTTTTCGGCAGGTGGTCTCACTTAATGACAGTGCTGTGGAATGCAACTGTGGCTGGGTGGGATGTGGGAGAAGACCCCCCACCCGTTTGCCTCTAGTGCTTCTCCGGTGAACAAACCTGTGCAGAAAATGCTTTTTTTTCTCCGAAATATTTGTGCAAGGAGGAGGTCCGGCACAAATTCCTCTCCTGCACGAGCCTCTACCTGAACCCCTTCCCTCTAGGTGATATGTGAGGAGGCAGCAACGAAACAATGAAAGGAAAAAAATACAGCTGTGGAGCTCAAAGTATCTAGTTACACTTCCATTGACTTCACCTTCAGGACACTTGACTTTCATGTTTGAAGAGTGTAAAAGGCTGGGGTTCATCGACTGCTTCCAGTTAATCAGTGACTTGAAAGTTACTCCGAGGTTTTGTCCTTTGGTGGAGGAGGCCATCTAGTTTGACCTGACAGTGTAAAAATTTATTTTTCTGCGCTTTTTTAGACAACATACAATGGAGGAGGGAGTACTGAACAGTCCCTCAGAAGAACTGTGTAAAACTTTACTGAGTTATAAGATCAGTCTGATGAGGATAAGGGCCACTGTAAAAAAAATAAAAATAATAATGATGGTTAGAATTCTGAGATTAAAGTCAGAATTCTGAAATTAAAGTATGGGTTAAAGTAAGGACTTAAAGTTTTGTGGTAGAAGTAAAGTTTCAAAATCCAAACAATAAACAATAACAAGCAATAACGTTGCATTTGTTTATTTTGCTCACTTTCGGTTTAAGAACCTTGTGGACTTTCTCTCACGCTGTTGGCAGCAGAAAGCCATCACCTTATTTTAGAGGTTTATTGTAGAAAATGAATCAAAAGGCATGTGGGTTGTGGAGTCAGTGCTTATTTTCATGACAAACACCCACAATAGAGTTCAAATATCTAATGTTATTACACATTCATATCTTTTGCTGCAATGTTTACTATGTGGGCTCAGTAGTGAAGTGGAAGTGGAGGCAGTCTGTAAATAGATTAAATTTTAATGGCCACAGATTCAATTCCCGCTCATCCCCTTAGTCTCGTTGTGGAGCCAAGTCTCCAGGAATCTTATAACAAAAATAATGTTAATAATTAGATATTTGAAGCCTATTGTGGATGTTTAGTTTAATCTCAGAACTGTACCCTTTTGTAGCTTCAAAACACACTTTTATTTATTGTTACATTTGCCAACAGTTGCTCGGTTTTCTTCACATCAGTGCATAATAATCCTGATAAGCTCGATTCCTGTGAACTGCCAGGAAAACAATGTTTGTACACCAAGCCATAGTAGCTGCTCACCCCTGCAGCAAGTGCTATACGTTTTTTCTATCTTGGAAACATTCCAAAGATTAATCATGTTGTTTTATATTTTTTTTGGTAACAGAACATGTTAGCAAATGCTGCTAGCATCTTGTCTCAAAATTATAATAAAGGTATCATTGCTTACTGTATAATTTAAACACATAGAACATAAACATATGGGTATTTCCAAAGTAGCAATGAAGGCCATTTTATTGGAGCCCTATAAAGTGTGTGAGAACACTTCCAGCCGCCACACCCAGGCGACTGTATTAAAGTACTGGGGTCTTTATCCGGTTCATGTCTACACAAGCCGCCTTTGTCTTGTGGGAATCATGAAAAGTCAAGAAGTGACTTTAGGGATTGGGTTTTTCTCAGGGCCCTTGAGTGGATTAGGCCACAGTCTGAGCGTTAGATGGTGCGCCCTCGCTAAATCTGTGTCGCCTTTGTAGCTTATGTCAAAGCAGTTATGCACTGGAGTGAACAGAATTGGACATAAAGAACAACTTGATGGGAGCCTTTGATGGAATAACCAACAAAGGCTTGAGAGGAGAAACACAAGAGCGATGGACCTGTTTGCCAGCGAGCCCGTAGTCTCCAGAGTTATTGCACATTTTAGATTTTAATTAAAAATGTGGCAGCAGAGAGCCTGCTTGGCATAGCGTTAAAGGACTTCATGAAAATGAAAAAGCCATGAAAGATGGCGGAGAGCAAAGGAGGAACAGACCACTTAACCACAGTCTGTTCACCATGGCGTGGGTCCCAGCATGAACCTGGACTGTAATATTCTCAGGCTGATAAGCATCGAGATGGTATTGATAGAGCACACCGGCAGCGACGTGCTGTGACATGTCTGTCAGGTTGGAGATGTTAACATACCTGCAGACCTCAGACCTAAGTATAGAATTTTGCAGTGAATAGAAACCTTTTAATCAAGTATTATATTATTCATTGTCATATGGTATATAATTGGTAATGGCTTTCTGTCAGACTCAAACCAAATCAAATGCAAATCAAACTTAAGATAAACTTTGGCCAAATAATTAATTAATGTGCATCATAGTTTGTGCAGCTAAAGGATTCAATGTCCAAACCAAAAGGTGCATTTTGTATGCTTCATTTCCTTACTTTGCAGGCAAACAAACACTGAACTGTCTCCCACTCTGCCGCTGACAGACTGAAAAAAGTAGGCCCACCCAGGTGCATTCTGGTCCAGACCTATGCTCTATAACTATATCTAATCTTGTTGACCATAGCCTTTTAAAAAAATAGAATATAAAGTGTCACTCATGATATTTGGGGGATGTGATGGCTGTGCTTCAGTGAAGCAGCGGCCTTTACTAAAATCAGGACAGGGGCTGTTTATGAACCAGGACTTTAATGTTTGCCTACCTGATGGAAAGTGGGCTGTAGGGGTTGTGGGTTTGCTGCCACTCCATGAAAGTTTTCCCAAAAATCTGCATTTACGTGTGTGGCCATCCCAACCTTTTTTCAATTCTATACCAAACTTTTCTCTGGTCCAGAAAAAGTCGCAGTGTCTATGCCAGGCCAGTAGGCACACTGAACATCACCATCAATAACTTAGCATTCATAAAGAGACACAGATGCAAAATAGCAATCCAGAACAGAAGACAACTTTTTGTATTTGCTGGAGGAATTATTAGAACACAAGTCCTCATAGAACAAAAACACAGTATTTTGCTATTCCAAAAAATGCTGTTCATGTGGCAATAGCAAATAATTGTTGGTGAAAATGGCCCCTTGGAAGGCCCCATTTCAGCAAATAATGTATTTTGCATGTCAGAGCTTCCAAGACAAACAAAGACAGGCTAATTAACACATACCCCCGAGAAAAAGCTTGTCTGTCACTTTAAACACTGTATACACGGGCTAACTATCTCAAGGGCAAAACACTTTACAGATCTGATCCTTATTTTGTGTAAGCTGAGACTTAGACAGCCCGAGGTAGTAGTGAGTGTTGCTTACATTTAATTTGCAGCGTCTCCATCTGCCTAATGACTTTACCATGTTCCATCTGCAGCGTGTCTCATAATGTTTTTTTCTGACCGACATATTTGTCTATTGGCCAAGGCCACTAAAAGATTCATTGTAAAATAGCTTACTTTGGCCAAGAGTGTGTAGAGGGATTAGTTTATGAGTCATTACATCATGAGTATAAGGCCTGGCAGCGTGAAAGGTCCAGACACCTGAGAGGAAGGTGTAAAGTTAGACAGTCTTAAGAGTGGAGTTAAACCCTTTATTTTGTGAACAGAAAAGTAGAGCTGACCTGGGAGGGACTTGGATGTACAGTGACCCGGAAACATTCAGTCACAGTCATAAAGAGCTCTGAGAAGCAGTCCACGTGAGACCAGGGCTCCCTTTGGAGAATTGGATCCGTGACAAAATTCCTGCTCCTGGACTACTTTTCTGGAGCGGGGCATATGTGTGGCAAAAGCAGCTCTTTACTGTCAAGACGCCCCCAAACATCAGGTTTAGAGAAAAGGAATCTGCTGGGACACAATTTTAGAAAATTGTGATCTTTAACATTTCCATTTAGCACATACTGTAGATGACGTTTGTCCAACATGTCAGTTGAGGGTCCCACATTCTTAAGAAAACCACGAGTAGTACAGTAAAGATTTCTGTACGTCCTGTGCTCTGTCGGGCTTGTGCATTGGCTCTGTCTCCATTGCTTCCTCCCCCTCAGTTGTCCACGGGTCGTCACGGTGAACTGAGCATGAAGATCCTACATCTTTCCCACTCTGTCAGGATCTGCCTATCTTCATATGTCATCCTGTCTCACATTCTCACAGCATGGCATCTGGGAGAGTCTCTGCTGGCCAATACCCTAAATGGCATCTTGCTTGTATATTATTATATTGTATATTCCACTGGGTGTTAACAGCTATAAATGTGACACAATACTATTGTCATTGTGTGATCCCTTACCATTTAAAATGAACAAATGCAATGGTAATCTGCATTCTGTTAATTTAAGTTTGTACCTTTGGCCCATTCAGCATTGTCATAAAAACTAACAACTTTTAAAGTTTTCAGTCACTTATGGAAGTTGTTAGTGCTTTGTCAGATTATTTTTTCTATTCCTAAGAGGAATAACTTTGATACAAGGTGTTTTAGTTTCAGTTTTAGTTGCAGTACCACATGTGTCCACTAGTGAGATGGCAAAGAGAAGGCGAACAGGTTCTTAGCATGCAAAGACAAATACATAGAAGATTTGATAGATAGAATATATATATCTAATATATATACATAGAAGAGAATATACATAGAAGAGCTTTCTATTCCTTCAGATAACACAAAACTTGTGGCAGCCATATAGACAGAGCAATATTTAACAACCAACCGTATTGAATATTGTTTGGTTTTTAAATCAAGCTATACTACTATCTCCTTTTATATTGGTATTCCTATATAGAGATGCTACTTATAGACTTAACGTTTATATAGACTATACGTTTTTGTAAATTAAAACAGCACAATCTTCAGAGCTGCACTCCACCACTTGATAGAAACCGCCACATCTCAACACTGCTTTTCATCACATCCTCCCTCTCTGCTTCCAGCCGTTCTCACAGTCATCCTCCTCCTCCTCTCTGTGCTCTCATCTCAGTTCCACCTGTAATTACACTGGAATCCTATGTCCTGTAAAGCTGTAAAGCTGTCATACTTCTAACAACCAGGTGCACTCGCCGTAGACCTGACACCAGCCGCTGACCTAATTCTACACCCCACTGATTCCGTCTTTCACTGTATAAGGAATAACACAGGCGCGCTTTTAGTCATTTTATTTTGTTCTCAGATATATTCCAAGTCAGGCTCATAAAAGTGGAGAAATAGGGGTCATAACTCCTGAAACACCGTTGCTTTTTGGTATTCAAATGTATTACTGCGGATATGAAGGTGTTGAAGGAAAGCCGTTGTGAATCTTGATGTTTGATTTAGGTCATCCTCACACAGGGGAGTCTGATTGAACTTAAATTTTCAATACAACTAGATTTGATCGTAAAATACTGTTTCTGACTCGGGACAGGAAATCAAGATGCTTTTTGTAACTTTTCCTTTAAAAAACCTCTGATGGACAGATTTTCAGAATTAACATTTGTGCATAAATATAGAATCTGGTTGGTCTGATGGAAGTGCAATGTCCTTTATTAAAATAATCATTAAAAAGTAAAGAAAGTAAAAAAGTAAAAACATAAATGAAGAAGAAAACATTCTTGTATTTAACTATTTTAGATCACATCTTAACATCTGGTCACATGACCTTTTGAGGCTATCAGCCAATTATTCCTCAGTATCTGTAGAAAGTCTGTTAAGTCAGAAAGACATCAAATTAAAAGAAGAGAAAAGGAAGAAAATCTGCTGAAGATCAATTGTCTATAGCTACTTTTATATCTTATAAAATATGATCCCGTAATTTATGTTGCTGAACTTTTGACACCTTTACAGGACTTCTAGTTGTGCAAACATCTTAAGCTGTTTTGGGTAACATTCTGAGAACAGAGGTTTTGGAACGTTGGAACAGTGCCACCTTTTAAGACACACAAGTCCAATACCTAGAAGTATTCCAATGTAAAGTGAGAAGGTTGCAGATGAGAACAAGCTGATAGCTCTTTTTCTCAGCCCAGTCGTCTTGCCCTGAGGCTGATAGACCCGTCTGCGGTGGTGGGAGGTGTTGTTTTAGCTAACAATGGCAAGGACGTGATGGCTTTCAGAGACAAACAGAGATATCTGCTGGAGGATGTCTTACTACAGCCAGTGTGTTTGAGCACTGTGACTATTCAAAAGAGTTTGCTGTGAATTATCTTACAGGAGACTTCCAATTCATCCAACAGCACGATCTTAATCGGTGATAATGTAATATCCACAAAGGGGATTAATGCCTAGAATAATGTTAGAAATAGCATGGACGCTTAAACATAGAGACTTGACTATCTGAACATCAGACATAAATACAAAGTTTGACAAAGTCAGTGCATTGCAATTACAAGAAAGGCTTGCCCTCATAAATGCAGAGGTGGGAAGTAACAAAGTTATCAGGTATCTGTACTTAAGTATTTATTTATCTGGCGACTTTTTACTTTTACTCCCTACTTTTTAACACAAATATCTGTACTTTCTACTCCTTACATTGTCAAAACAGCCTTGTTACTTTTACATGCTCTGTGGATGACGACATGACGTAAAAGACGTAACTAACATGAGAGGGAAAGTCAAGCGCAATAATAAGAAAAGGCGTGCGGCCACTGTGGGGATTTCAGCAGCGACATGGGAGAAGAAAGAAAGACATTAGGCATCCATTGGCCCTATTTAGGAGAACTGTTCAAGGTTGTCGTAAGCAATGCTTTAGGAGGACATGGTTTTGGAGCTAATGCTAAGGCTAGCTATTGCGCACTTGTCGGAAACCCCGAAGACATTAACCTCCATTGTGTTCAAGTAGTAGATAATTACAAACTTCCCACAAAGACATCATTAACAAGCTACCTCCATGGTTTTAAAAGTATTAAAAATATATAAACTTTTATGGTGTCAAAATCAGGTCCAAGTATTAAATTTGTTCTTCTAGGTCTTACATTTAATTGCACCATAAACTGTAAAATTATGCATCGTTATCACAAATGTATTGTGTATCATTGACAGCAAAAATACTTTTTACTTTTTTACTTAAGTACACTTCAGAGACCATACATTTATGGAGTTAAGTAATTCTACTTTTACCAGAGTTGTTTTAACACAAGTATTGGTACTTAAGTAGAATTAGAGTAGAATGTGAATACTTTTGTCAAAAAAATGTAGTGCACTGAGAGCTGACAGTGAAGAGGGAACTCTTATACAGCCAGAGCCATGAGGCAGCTCTTGGCATTTTCCAGCAGCATGGTGCCTCAGAAAGGCTGGCCTCGGGGAACAAGTTGTATCATACACTGACAACTGCTGCCAGAAGTATGCCCTGATACCACTCTTTTCGATGATTGTCACTGGAAATAAAGCAAACGTATATGTTATAGCTAGTGTCCTGAAACTACTCTGTCAGCCATTTCAGAAGGCACTCTTGCATTTTTGTACTCTGACGTTGAGTTCTCAACATTAGAATTCACCATAGTCAGAATGCCGAAGTGAATGAATGATTTTGGACACCTTCTTTAACTTTTGGACATCTAATTCTTTGGCCACCTTTACCTAAAGTGAGAGCAGTTCCAGGGCTTTCCAAGAAGAGCACTTAAGGCAGACATGTTTGAGAGGGCTCCTAAAAAAAAAAAAGGAAAAGTTGCTCCAGTCCTTCAACAGACCCAGCTGCTTGGACAGGTTGTCACAAAAACTACACTGAGTATGTTTTAGGCACTACACTTTTGATTAAACCTAATGGAAAACTTGTTTGACAATGAACTAAAGTGTTGCCATTCAAAAAAAGTTCTGTTTAAGTTTTAGTTTTATGGTGTTGGCAAAACTGGTACACAATATATACAATACTATATAAACATAATATTATGCTCATTCTAACACTTGTTGAGTGATAGGGGGTTTATATGTATGCAGTGTTTTGTATTTTTTTAGCTTGGCCTGGGTATGTAGGCCAGCACACTTCAAGCTAATTCAAAGGACATTAAAAGTGATATGTAATAAAAGAAAAAAAACACAGAGTGCAGAGTTGATCTGTAACACCGTTTTGCCTCTGATAAATGACAACACCTGGTTGTGTTTGGGTTTGTTTGCACCATGGATTCAAGTCTTCTCAATGAGTTATCCAAGTATTCCTATCATTTACCCTTCACTTGAGAAAAAATAAATACCCCTCTTCCGAATGTACACTGAGTTGAGCCTAATGGTGTTTATACAAACTTGAGTGGAATTTCCCTGCGTCTGTTCCCACCTGTTGACTTCCAGGTTCAGGCCCAGACAGAGTTCAGAGCCTGCGGATGTCCCATTCCATTTGAACCGGGGAAGAGGGAATGGAAGCCAGTTGGCCTTTAGTTTGGCCGAAGGGAGTGTGACAGGTGAAAGGTTGGCAGGGTTAAACTGGGGTTAGACGTGTTCACACCATCCACAAAAACAATTACAATGTTCTGCCAAGGATAGTCTTAAAAAAAAAAAAAAATGTGTGTAATTGTGCAAAGACAGCTGATAACTTGGCTGTTTTACTTCTATTGACTCATATTCAACATATTCAGGACACTTGAGCATACATACAACAATTCTATAGGGAGCATCACATGTTTGGTCTCCATAATGAGTCACTTCTCAGTCATGATAAACTAAAAAATGTTGACAATATTACACCATAAGGCAGTGTTGTAGTCAAAACCAAAAACACTAATTGAGAACAGGTCGGGACTGAGACAGGAGTGTATCAAGATTAAGACAAGACCAAAACTGTATCGAGACCAAGTCAAAAGTCATGCCAAGGAACAGTTACAAAATCTCTTGATAAAGCAGTTACAGGAAGAAGGCTATTTTTCAAGTTATGACAAGTCACAATGACAGAGGTTTTTTGTCCAATCAGAAGAACAAATAAACTTGACTAAACTAGTCTTAAGACTGGTCTCAAGTATTGCAACAGTAAACAGGGAAGATGAGGAGGAAGATGATCTGCAAACTTTGTAGAGACGGTGCGGAAGTTCAAGTATTCTATTTACTTTTGGAAGTTAACTCATCAGTACCGGCACTGAGGCTCTAATTAAAATGACCCATGTCTGTTTGAGAAGAACAAAATGGCTGATTTCTAATTAGTGGCATGGCTCCAAAAGTAATCACACCCTTTACTCTACTGTTTATTGTTCCATAAGTGGTGCTTTTGTTGCTTCCCAGCCAAATCTCTTCGCCTGTTTCTCATCTGGGCCTATATGAGTCACCCTGTAACACTGCTCTGTTCAGGCCGCACAGATTAGAGCGCCTGGTTTAGACGCCGACGGAATCTTGATCAGCCGGGATTTGCATGAAGACAATGATAGAAGTTGAGAGGCGATTTCTCTCCTCTTTTCTCTCTCAGAACCTCCTCTTTCCTGTCCTCTTCTCGGCTTCTGTGTGTGCCAAGCGCTTCCACCCCTCACCCGGCATTGTGTCTTAAGAGGTGGGGATGAAAGGAAGAGATGGAGCCTCCTCGACTGTAGGCTCAACTGAATGCTTCTGGACTTTATTTGAGAACAGAAGTCTCCCAATAATGAACTCCGGAGTCCGGTTTATAGACACTATTATGGTATTGACAAGTGTGCAAACAGACACTTGACGGCACAATTAGCCCTCTGCTGCAGTGTTTCACGATTATTCCTAAAGGGTATTTTGCATAGAATGCTACAGATTGCACTTAATTGGCATAATTTTTATTTGCTAGTTTTTATTTACAGAATAAACTTTTTGCAATGATCATTGCCATTATGTATTAACCTAAGCAGTAAAACCTATTCACCTTAAACAAGTACGTCCCATTAAATAATCGACTGAAGACAAACCTAACAACCATCCAAATAGCTACTAAGTCACCTGTTCCACCACTTGTTTGGACCCTGTGACTACAGTACACCTATTAAAGGAGTTCTCGTGTCTGGTTGGCAAAAAAGGGGACAAACCCTCTGACAGACTCCAAAATCTACCACTTTGCATTTGCCTATTCTTGGGAAAATTTACATTTTAAGTTTCATAAAACCCAGTGGATTTTCCATTACTTCCTTTTAACTATTTCTGCAGCTACCCAGATCGGACAAACTGAGCACTGCTGGAGAAGAAACACACTTGCGTTTTTCAACAACAGTCTTGCATTTAGTCTTTTATATAATTTATGAAATTAACAGGTGTAGTTTCTAAAAATGTTAAGTGAACTCATAATCTAAACTTATTCCTTTGGGTTTATTCATAAACAACAGCATGTCCCCACAGGGCTACCATAGGTGAAGAGTCTGAGTCGTGGAATTGCAATTGCAGGGACCTAGGATTAATCATAATGACTTTATCAGACAGACTTAGCCATTTGCTGCATCTGCTGTAACTAACCATCAGTTAAGGTAAAGCAGCTATTGACAGAGCACTACTGAGAGCTCTGGTTAATGTCTGCAATAAAGCAGGGGGACTCCAGTAATCAATATGCTTTTTCTATTTTATTGCCCAACACTTAAAATAACTGTGGTCCTATAACAAAGCTTAAGGGAGATTTTAGGAGATGATAACTAGTGAATTCAAATATTTTACATTGCTCTGGAGTAGCTATAGAAATTAGAAAGTCCCAATACAAACATTTGATAATGAAATGTTCAATTTATCGTCACGTGAACACCTGGAAAAATAAATTGGGTTTTGTTTGCTTTCTTTGGCTTGTCCCAATATGTTTCAGATGTCCACAGCATAACAATTTAGTTACTCCACTGAACAATTCACAGCTGCTCAGGAAATAGTAGAGAATATCTGTGGAGACCCTGGCACATTTCACAGTCTAATTATGTTCTAGGAGAGTGGAGGGCTGGGTGGATGTGGGTATTGAAAACTTCAAAAAATCAAAGTGCATTTAGTTTAACTTTGTCCAGACTTTTTAACCTGACAGTTTTGGAGCAGTACTGATAAACTCTGTCTGTGGCACTGGCGTGTGAATGTTGTCTGAATGGGTGAATGGAAGCCTGATGTCAAGGGCTTTGAATGCCTAGATGGAAAAGCGCTATATAAAATCCATGCCATGCCATTTACCAAATGTACATCGGCTGAAAGTGACAGTTACATACACACAATAAGAAAACCATATTTGCTTAGCCAAAGCATGAAAGTGGTCTGTATCCACTCCTGGCGTTTTACACATCATGTTATCCCATAATCTGAAAACCTTACTAAACAGGTGGGTGGCCCCAGTCTCAGGGCTGTGAGGGTTTACAGTTGGTGGATTAGCTGCGCTCAGTCACGGCTGCTGTGTTACTGATTTGCCCACTTTAGAGCTGCCATCACTCCCTGAAAGGAAAGGAAATGACATCCACCACATGATTCAACCAGCTGAACACCATCACTTTGTTTTTCTGATAAAGAAGCAGTGGAGGAATCAGCCTTTATTGAGATCAGAAGAGTGTGACGTTTATTAAAAAGCTTCTCTCCCATGGGTACCCTTTTCCATTCAGGCTTTGATAATGAAGATATGCAGTGTTGGATCAGATTGAAATTTTTGCACGCTCCTGGGTTTGCGCGGTCTGGACCCTGTGTGCCTCCATGTGCGTGTCCCTGCATATCAGTGTGCTTATCTGTATTGCTGTGTGCCTGCGTATGCACATAAATGATATGGGGAGCGTCTGTAGGCTCTTTGCTCTCATGCGACAGGCCAGAGTACCATTCCTCCTGAGTGTGCGCAGTCTGGAGTTTTTTTTTATCTCACTCCTCTCTGCCGTCACTCGCTTGAATTGAAATGCACTGAGAAGACAGAAGTTTTTTCATCACGGCAGAAAAGGTGGGCGACCAAACTGTCATCACGCTCACTTATTTATCAGGTGCTGAAAAAGCTTGTGGTAAAGGGGAAGTGAGAGTGCTTGATGTTTTTCAATTGATGATGATATATTTGTAGTAAAAAGTCCAGTTTTTGTCAGACTAAAGCAATATTTTGAATTTCTATAGTATAATGAAAACACATTCAATGTTATGTATGTATTTGGGCTCTATATACTAATAGTGGATGGAAACCTCTAATGGTAGGGTTTGATTAAAAAAAAAACTTTACATTTTAACTTGGTGCAGTTAAAATACCTTGCAAAAGTATGTCTATGGATAGGATCTCTCAACAATGGCTGGACAGTAAAGTTCAATAAATTTGAATTTGACTGAACTGATTTGAGCAGAATTATTTGCTTCAGACAGCAACGTTGTAGTTTTAAAATGTTTCATACATTTTAATTGGTTACAATCTGAATAATCATAAACAAACAGTTAACCATTAAAATTCCAGCTTGTAGGAATATACAATCCTGGTCGAAGCACAGTGTAAAGGCCCAGCCTCGGGCCACTGCCACAGCCCGATGCAGATTCATGTTAACAAAAGCTTAGAGGCTGGCGTTTGGTCAGTGTCACGGCGCGGGGGTGGGGTGGCAGGGCTTTGTTGTTGACTTCTTGTCTTTTGAAGGCTCCCCTCCTTGCCACCTGTCTCCCAATCTAGCCGATTATCAAAGCTCACTGTTGAGCTCCAAAATTTCCTTTCATATTAATACTGCCATTGTTGGAAAGGAATCATATTTTGGAGAGAGACCCTCCTCCTCATTGAGTTCTACAGACACACAACTTCAAGTTCAGAAGGAACCATGGTCTTTAGGAATAATCGTGGCATTGTTGGAGCAGCTCATCAAAGCATAAAGGGAGTTTCTGAAGCGTGAAGTGGGCGGGGGTGTGAAGGTGGTATGATACGGACATGCCTTGACACTTTTATAAGAGAGGCGCTCACATTGTCCATAGCTTACGTGCAGCCAGCCTTTTGTTCTGCATTCTCTTTGGATTTTCTCCATTCTCTGCAGTGGATTTGGAACCACAACCCAAACCCGTCAACAAGTCATTTGCTTCTAGTTTTGTTCTGTTACTTGAATATTTCTTCCTAAATTCTCGTTATATACCACACAGTCAGACCATTGTTACCCCCAGGAATTTATTGTTGTCCTTAAGGCAGGGCTTTGAGAATTCAGAAGACAAAGCAATATTCTGAATTTGTTAGGGTTGTTTGGAGTACTCATGGATAGACTACTGAGTCTTGACTGCACGGATACATTTTGTATTGTCGCAAGAAAGGGCAAAACATGACACATGTAAATCACAGACAAGCACATTGTCCTCTATATTAATTCAAACTATGATTTATTAAATAGTATCGTACTTTGACGTTCACCTGATAACTTCCAGCTGTTGTTTTTTCATGTGATAGTACTGTGAGTTGTCTTGTCAGCTGGTGTAGATTTTAGGTTGGTTGTCCTTCCTGGGGAGCATTTCCCTGTCTCTGTTTATTGTCCTTTGGAGTTGTTTCTGAATCTCACATGCTCCCTCGATCTAACAACCTTTTTGTCCCACAGCTACAGGTAAGATGACCAACTCTTTATAAACCAGGTACTAACTACTAGGCATGGGATGATGTTTGAATTTTGTGTAACAATTATCCCGGCCACAATTGTGATACAAAAGGGGGCCCAAATATAGTGTTAGCTCCACATTCCACTGTTGAATGATGCTCATGTTCAGTGTATCTGTCAGACAGCGCTGCTCCTGAATCAACACAGCCTTTAGGGAAATAAAGCTGCTTTGCTAACTGTCATTTAACAAACTATCGACTGAAGTTTCATTTCTGCAAAACCTTCGTTCTAAAGTCACACATAACAAAGCGGGCCAGTGACGGAACTTAAAAGAAAAAGCAAAAACCAAGCCGGACAGCGCAATGAGGCATTTTAATATGTATTTCTTAAATCACCAATGTGATCATGGTCTTAAGACCTAAACAAATATATCCAAATTACCTTGTGGTGAAAAAAAAACGTTGAAAATTTTCCTTAATGAACAATATTCCCGATGATAAAAAATTACCACGATCAATTAATCTTTACTGTTTTTATCACAATGAGCGATCTAATCTTCTAAATACTGATACCCACATATGTGCAACAAGTAGAAAGTAATGTGAGAGTATTGCTACGCTCACACCAATTCACACTTTAGCAACACGCTCCTCCACAAGATCTGCAGATGCCATTCATACATAACACCCACTCTCAGGTTGCACTAGGTCACCAACAGGATATCCTCCTGGAGTAAAAAATAAGTGGATTGCATTTATGCATGCAGCCCCACCCGTAGAAGTCAGGCAAAAGCTGTGATAAATGAGGGCTCAAATGATCTACCTTTGACCCGAGCCTGTACAACAAGGTGTCTAAAATGGCACATGGCCAACTTGATGTTTGTCTATGTCACTTCCTGGTTAACACAAGTTAACACCAAGTTAACACTCAGTTCCCACATTCTTTACCTTGTCCAAGAGTTTTCCTGTTACTGTTATGTTGTTCCTTTTGAGCTTGTGTGTTAAAACACTTGGAGGGGTCAATAACCACCGCTGTAAAGGCACACAGACCTAAACTTTGATGTCCACTCTGCGCATTTGTTCAATATTTGAGGAGGGTTAAGTGGGGCAGGACCGTGTGTGCCTTGTTTGAGTGAGGCCTCGTATAAGCACAAAGAGGCAGGGACACCAAATCAACTCTCGAAACTGTCCTTCGAGTCCCCCTGTGGCCCTCGGAGTCATCTGCAAACACCATTAACCATGCATTGACTGTCGGATTCTCCCACAAGGCCATGGGGAAGTTTGCACAGGACTATTATCAGTTTCAACACACGTACAAGCCTTCAGATTACTCCGGGCCAAAAGCAAACATCCCAGTTCATTTTCCATTCCAGTTTTATCCACTCACTTCATTCCTTTCCAGCTTCTGTTCTGCTCGGTTGCTTACAGACGACTGATTTGTGAGGATAGATGCAGACTACATTTGGAGTCCTGTGAGGGTTTTTACATGGTGAAAGGGGGATGAGGGTAGGAGGTGTAGTAGTTGGGGTCTTCTCCTTCTGTTTGGCCTGGCCTTTTGTCCTTATAATGACATGGCAGCGTAAAGTTAGCCACGCTATTCAAGAGGCATTAAGGGTCA
The DNA here is from genome assembly GCA_024349245.1 of Neodontobutis hainanensis. Classification (NCBI taxonomy): domain Eukaryota; kingdom Metazoa; phylum Chordata; class Actinopteri; order Gobiiformes; family Odontobutidae; genus Neodontobutis; species Neodontobutis hainanensis. The sequence goes on along the minus strand of JALDNG010000167.1, from coordinate 807,573 downwards.
TTTTACCTGAAGACGACTGGTTCCTTCTGACCACCAGCCTGGGGGGGAGGGGTGACAGTTTGTTTAATGTGACACAATAGATACAATTTGGAAAATGTATTTAGTTCAATTTTACATACTTATTTAATTTTATTATAATATTGGAATTCTCCATTTTTTCTTTTGTCGTCATGGAAGTCAGATGTTAGAGTTTAGATCTACAGCACATTGCTCAGGATACTCCAGAGAATATAATACAGAGTGGAACTGACATCAACTCGGTGGCCTATTTTTATATTGAAAAACAAAAACAGTGGTGAAATGTGATATGCTTTGGAAACTTGTGTTCTGATATTTTATTGTCTGCTGATTATTACTTCTTTTTGTGTGTAATAACTGTAGCGTCGAGGTTCCAGATAAATCCAGATACATGTGACCCAGGTCATTTTTATTGTACTCATTATGTTCATTGAGACCTTTTTTAGACTAACCACATTCGTTCTCATCACTTTGTCCAGATATTAGTGCCAAGTCTGAAGAGGGCATTATTAACAGTAAACCTCAGGTAACAATGTTGGCCAGTGCATTGTCTTCAGTTCCCATGAAAAGGTACAGTCATTGAGTGAACACCTATCCCTAAAGAACAAAAATATCTGACTTGTTGTTTTCAATGACTTTTTGTGTTTTTAAAATGATTAAAATTAAAAATTAACATTAACAACAACCTCTGTAGTACCTTTAATACCTGTAGTACCTTTAATGTTTAACAAACAGACAATGACATTCTAAATGACACTCACATTTTGTGCTGTCCCAGCCCTTTTATCCACATTTACAGGATGGAAATGCTATCACTCAATGTTGTTGCCATGTTTACAGTGTTCAAAAACAGATTGGCTTCTTGCTAATGTCAAAAACACATGCAACATTTTGAAGGCAAGTTCCAGAAAGCATCATATCTCAAAAATGGAGCATGAAATCCCCACCATGTTTGCTTTACATCTGTCATACCTCAGCTATAAAGTTCTCGACCACCAACAAAGCAGCAAGCCAATGTGCTACTCCAAAATGTCATTAATCAGACATTTTTTAAATTATGGTTTGTGAATATACAGTTTTCTTTTGTGGAATGTATTTTTTGGCCAAATGTAGATAAACCCCTTGGTAAATGCTAACATTGATCCAGCTCCTATTGCATTACAGCATCTGTTGTACCATGGACCCTGAAAGTATGTTTATAAATCATGTTTAATCAAGTTAGTGAGACATTTATGGGACAAAGGGACCAAGACAGAGAAACACTCAGAGTCCTGGCAGCATCACAGAAAGAGCAGGATATATTTAAAGAGGCTACGACTGTGTCTTGATTCAGCCATCATAAAATAGTTTTTTTAAGTTTCTATCAGTGGAAAACCATACCTCACATTTTTTGCAGTGTACATAAAAATCTTTTCAACTTGTGTGGTCAGTGATGCTAAATACATATCTGTTCTTGAGTATGTAAAGCTAATGCACTAACATTTGTGTTCAGTGGGCAGCTCATGGTTAATTGTGGCAGTACCTGCCCTGTTGCTAAGGAATTGGCACTTAGATAATGAAATGCCCATTGCTGACGGGGGTACTTGATTGTGTGGAGGCTGAGAGAATGGGGCCAACAAAGAGGGCAACGGGAAGTGGAGCGAGGGCAAATGAACGCGGGGCACGTACTGTAGCGAGGAGCCAGAGGGAAGGCTGTGGCCGCTCTGCTCCCGCTGGCACACATCCATCAGCCAAGTGAGTAGTCTGGAGCAGGAAATGAAATATGTCCAGTATTTTCTTGTCTATAAAGGTTTTGCCTTTGGGAATGATCAACATTTTTATTTATATTTGAACAAAACTGCATGTAGCTTGCATTGCCCTTTTCTCTTCCTTTTATTGTATTCTAATTTTAACATTATGGTGACAAACTTTGTTGCACAATTTAAACAAACATTTCAGTCAATGGAAATGAAATTATAGTAGGAGTACATCTCCTTGTGCACTCACAGTTTAATAAAGACACTCTTATTTAATCATTCATCAGTAACATACAAACATGTTAGCCAGTGATACACAGTAACCCAAAGAGGTTTCATGTTCCGCTCTAGCACATGTTGCCTTCAACTTTTATTTCATGGCACATTTTCAGAAGCATTTCCGTTGTCAAAAAGACAAACAGCATCCCAAATAAGAATACAATATTTCTATTGTAACCCTTTAGCTGTGGTTCCAACAGTGAGGGACCTTACATCTAAAAGGTGGAACTAAATATTGCAGTCTGTTGATGGAAAGATACAGTTCATGTGAGAAAAAGGCACAATGAGTGAGTTCTTAAAATGTAATAAAAACCCGTTTCATCTCTACAAATCTCAAGTTTCTTGAGCTATTGTAAAAAACCTTCATTGAATGGTTATTGCAGCAGTATATCACTATACCTCTGAGCTCTTGCATCACGACACACAAATAGTGTCACAGCTTTATAGTCTTGTTAATTTATGCAAATTAGCCAGTGTCAAAGGAAACATGCTAAAACTATAGGCAAGAAAGGGTAATACAAGAATGTGTAAACAGGCATTTGAATAAAAATAAAAAAAACATCTCTGCGCAGTTGTTATCAACTTAATACCAAACTTCAAGCACAGCATTCAAAATTGTGTGATTACATATTATAACAGTATTGAAGGCTTACATCCAAAACATTAGATTTTTTTTATTTGACAGGCACTTTTGTTTACCATCTTTCCTCTGTTCCTCTTTCCTATCACCCATGAAGCAGTTTTCATGCTCCTTCCTGCAGAACGACAGTTGGATTCACCTGAAAGCAGCGTGCAGCCATTATCAAAAACGCTTCCGTTCTACTTTGGCTCCATTACCTTTGCGCGTCCCACAATCAGTGACCCCTGATCTTTCCTTTCTGACCCCTGTTCTCGGATTCTGCAGACATTGTCCTAATCTGATTGTGATGGACTGGCTACATTCCTGCTTCAAAAACCAGTCAGACATAACAAGACATACTCTATCTCATCATTTATTACACAGCGCTTCAGTGGATGCAGAGGTTTAGTCCCAATTCTAGCTATGATTATGTTGCCACAGTGAATGAGTAACAGCTCAGGTTAACTGTTGACTTTTGGACATTTCTCAAATTCCTTTGCCCATTCATGTTTTGTGAGGATGGTGTCACGTGTCAGTGCACCACAGGCCTGGTTGAAGTGTAACACTGTATCCTCATCTCACCCAGAGGAAAGGGGTTGGCTCTGTCTTAGTCATGGCAGATTATTTGTATACAGATCTCCAATCAAAATTAATTCATAAAATAAAAAAATTCTATAGCGGATGAAATCTAAACATAGATTTGTCCAAGATGCACAACAGGTTACATTCACAAAATCATGAAATCTAGCAAAATGTGAGGGTGATCAACTATGGGCACTTCATAAGAATGTTATACAGTACATTTAAATCAGTGTACAGTATATTCTGCTTGCTCACTGACAGCACAAACAATTGTTAAAATTCTTCTAAAAGCAACATGTGCAACTGTTCAACTAATACAATTTGAGTTGGATGCAACCTTTTTCAACTATTTACTTGACTACTAGACCAGAAGCTGACAAAAATGATCTGCTTATCTTGTAGTGTGCACCCCAAATAAAATTCCAATATTTCATGTCATTCAAAAGTACTATTAGATCATTATATTAGGTAAAAAAATGTCTTTTTCACTTCATCATTATCACGTTTGTCAGGGGTAACTCCTTGCTTGTCCCTTAGGTTTTCTAAGTACAACTCAAACGTTCAACACTTCCTTTTTTATTACTGATCATCACTTCAGATCATCACACTCCAGCAGGGAACAGAGCACACACGTGAGAAAAGGCTGCTTCATATATTTTAGTGTCTTCTGTTTGAGTGGAAATAAAACAGCGGCTTTAAAGTGAGCACTTTGGGGCGTGGGTTTTATCTTCTCTGGTTATAGCTGTCTGGGTATGAGCAAACCATCCTTTAAATAAAATGTAGCTTTAAAACTTAATGGCACCTGCAGGCCTTAGAAGACAATAATCACAATTGGAGATGATTAACAGCAGATTAAGGCTAACGAGGATGTAAAAGTATTTAAAGCACATTTCAGAACATGAATAGGAAATAGATAAACTTGGGTGGGGCTGGTATCACCTTGTTTGCATTTTTATTCATTTCTCAAGTGGACAGTGAAATTGAAAGTTGCAAAAGTTCTAGGGAGGATTGTACCTCCTGTAAGACTGTGTGTGCGTGTTGGGCACATGAATGTAACAAGTTGAAAATATAGCTACCTTGCCGTACTGAGAATATTTTGCTTTTTAAAACTATAATGGCTGTGATTACAGAATGTAACCTCCACTGTTTGGGAATATATCGGCTTCCAACCAAACAAAAAAGGACAACCAGCCATTTTAGAAGACACAATATATAAAATCTGTTCTGCAAAAGTTGAGGTAAAACGTTGGAACACATCAAATCTAAGGTCTCACCTAACTACCAACAATCCAGCAGTGGTCAAAGTCGCTGCAGAGCCCATGGAGAGACAGTAGATAAAGCTGGTGCTGGTCGACAGTCAGGATTAGTGCAGGCTTTTGCACAGGTTACCACGTACAGCCGTGACAGTACGAGCTGCCTGGTAAAAGATACTTCTCAGAGAGGGCTGTCCCGAAGATGTACAACTCTGCAAAGGCGTTGATGTACAACTCTGCAAAAGCTCATGAATGTGCACTACTTTTCTGCCACCACGGATATGCCGTCAAGTGCTTTGAAACTGCATTTATGCCTCTGAACCACACATTCAACAACATTTCAGAAGCTCTTCTCCGAGCATTTGATGAGCAGTGCCCAGATGAAAGAAAGCTGGCCTGTTTTATCACAGATAATGGGACCAACATTATAGCTGCAGTGAATAAACTAGCCATCCTGCTTCAGTCACAATTTGCATTGACAGTCACTAAAGCCAATACTAAGGACCACACTGACCGTGCACTGGGTGAGTGCGACACACTGGTCAGCACGTTCTCCCAAAGCTGGTTGATAAACGAGATCTCACTAAAGCTCAAGAACTCCAACTCCCTCAGTGTGAGCTTACACTGGTATGCTTAAACTTTTTTTATTGTATTTTATTTATTTATTTATTTATTTGTTTGTCTTTTTAGCACTGTGCTACCATGTGTCACAAAACAAAAAATGTCAGATTGTCGGAGCAAATTCCAGCTATAAAAATATTTTTGGATGACCAGAAACACCAGCATTGATTCCTAGCGGGCAGGTCATAGCTGTTCTTGAGGCAGTCAACACAGCATTAAAACCAGCTGATTTCACAGATCTGTTGTTTATGGTGTTTATATGTTGTATGGTTTTATCAATTAGACCCGTCCTGAAACCTTTGACTGAAAATATCCTGAACACCGCCTCGACATCATACATCAAGCAGAGGATGTGCAGTATTCTCCAGGAGAAGTACAAAAAAAGGTCTGTTTTCTGGACCCAAGACATAGAGCGGATCACATTGACAACAATGAGCAGATTAAACACACTGCAGAGATGCTGGGAGTAGAGGACAGAGGACGGAGGACAGAGGGAGTTTTGTCCATGTAAAAAATACCATGATACCAGTGGCCAAAAAGATGGCTCTTAGTGACCTTCTGAAACCACAAACAACCACCTCTGTAAAGCCAAAAAGAGTCCACACGCATACGGAGCTTATGCACTACTTACGTAATTTTTTTAGTTTTAACACAAAAACCACACCATCAGAGAGAGTTTTTAGTGCCACTGGGAACATTGTTAGCCTTCTCAGAGATTCAATATGTTGTTTTTTCCGCTAATATCACGCTCATTGTGCTTTTGGGCCACTTACAATTATTGCAGGGAAATTCCTTCACCATGACAATGCACCTATAAACATCAAATATAAAAAATATACTACATAAGATAAGGGGCTGGACTTATCGCTGTATTAAAGTATTGTTGGAGCATTGGACACATCTGTCCCTAGAGACTTTCAGAAAAGGTCATAGTGACAAGTCGCAGTGATTGAGGAAAATCCGGTGCAATGACTCACAGCTTGCACGTTTGGATGTGTCATTGACTGTGATAAGAAACAGGGAAGGGACCGAGTGAGGTGAGTTCATTTAGAGCCTGTTGTCTAATCATTGACAAATGTTGGACAAAAATAAAGAGCACACCCAGTAAGCTGTGAGAAGGAGCTTTGTTTGCTCCAGGTTCAGCCTTCATATTCCAGTACTTACACGGCTCAAACAAAGATGAGCAAGGTGGGATCCTCCGCCAGATTTTTTTTATTTATCAAAACAAATGCACTTTAGATAATGGTATATTGTTTTAGCTTGACATGGTGTAAATAAAATTATGAGTAAAATTTGTGATTTTAGTAGCCCCCAAATTAGAGACAGAATGCTTAAAAAAGAAAGAATCTAGGTCCAACATTGTTAATAAAACCCTTTACCACCCTTTACGCCTCTTTACTGGCTTTCTTGTATGAAATATCGATAGTTTAAGGGCACAAGTCAGGGCATTTTAAAAGTAAAAAAAGATTTGTAATTAGTGTGGCAGTGTTCAATCCTCTGACACCTCAACAATGTTATCACAGTCTGAACCAGGTTTACTCATCACTAGATAAATAGGGCCATAACACCTGCACATGCTCTTCTGCTTCGTTCAAAACATGGTTTGTATTTAAAAATATGGTCTGTGTTTATGAGCTATATTTTTAACGGAAGCTACTTTTCACTCATCCACAACAAACAAACTGAATGTGCGAGCACAGACAACACACACAGACCTATAGCTGCAGCAAGTGTGGTGTTGGAGTTTGCTGGGTGGAGTCGTATTTTATCTGCCTGGTGCCCAGGAAAGGACTGATTGACAGAACGCTTTTGATTGTTTTTGCTGTTTTGGCTCTACAAACAAAGGTCTAACAAAATTTCCATGAACAAAGCCACAAGGCTGCACAGAACTACTAAGGATTTGTTTAATCCCCTGACGGCACTGTTGAGTTATTACTATACAGACTGGCCCAACACTCCTGGTTCTCCCAAACAGCCATGTCGACCCTTAGGTGAGATAGAAAAAAAATCAAAGAAAAGTGAGAATAAATAGGGAACTTGTAAGAGCAGTTCATCAGGGTCTGCAGCATTTCTTCTTTTAATATTTTGTTATTTATATAGCACTTTACCAGTTTTACAGCTGGAACACCACTGGATGGTTAAGTGTCTTGCCCAAGCACACAACAACAGTATGTGGATGAGAGACGGATGTTATGGGATGTTTCAAGCGGGGATTGAACTGCCCACCCGCCGGTCGAAGGACGGTTGCTCTACCACTGAGCTACTGCCGGCCTACTGAACATTATGTTGTTTTTCTTCTGCAGCATTAAGGGTCTTTCTTTACACTCTTTTCTCTCCCTACCAGCGATGATAAATTAATTTGTAATTTCAAAATTACAAATACCTTTTTAACGAATTGTGACAGATTATTTGCGTTTACTGCTTTGGGCTATGCTTTTCAACAATTTCCATCAGTGCAGTCACCAGAAAACAAGCATGAACTTGCTGGCTTTCTCGGCCTTAGAGTGTGTAGACATTAATCAAACAGTTCATGAATGATGGGCTGGGTCGGCTCAAGCTGTTCCTGCCTCGGCATGTGTTGAGGAGGCACTGCATTCTGATCTATTTTTGTTAATACAATAATATTAACAGGATGTCTCTGCCATATCCTATCTTTTATACATGTCTGGGTCGAGGTAAACTTAAATTCCAGAGATAAAAAGAGTTGGCATTAGTGTTGACATCTGACAGCATTGCACATTTTCCATGGCTTATTAGGGCTCTCCATTGACGGAAACACAACCAAAAACGTTATTTATTTATTATTTATTAGTAATAATAATTACATTATCCAGTTGATGAAATGCCATTTCTTTCAAATGATAAGACTAAAATCTATTAGGTCATCTAAGGATTTAACCCTAATGACTGTTCTGGTTTGCACGCTCTTTCAAAGAAACCTCTTCTTGCCCGCTGGAAGTGCCTCATTATGCCCTGTTTGAGCTTCTGTTTGGGTGCCTTTCACTTAGTATTCCAACCGTGGCAGACCTAACTCACCCCGGCACTGTAGTCAGGACTGAACATGTGCAGGTTAAGTGAATTCATACACATATTAACATAAGCACTAAATCAGAAACATATGGCTGCATTAAAACGTGAAGAGAAACCAAATCCATCTTGACGCAGTCTAAACATGTGTCCGACTGCGCAGAGGTCCAGGGTAATGTAATGAAAGCAGTTCAAATGAAAAACTAACAAAGCGACAGGTGCTGCAGAGCACTTTCGTGAGTAGGAAATATAACATTTCCTCTCAGAGCTCTGGGGGCTTTATCAAGTGAGACCATATGTTTTTAGAATCTGCTTCTTGTTAGGTGTAATAGCTGCCAGTCTGTACTTGGCGGGGTTTGCAGAGCCCCAAACCGCTGGATGTGTTCATTGACTGTGGGGTAGCAGGCACAATTTACTGTAAGTTAGCACCAACTGAGCTAACGCACTTTACTCTTCAACTGCTGCCAGCTTGTGGTTGGACGTATTATGCTCCGGTTTTCCATGCAGGAACATAAACACAGCCTACAGGAGGTGTGGGTGCCACTGGTCACTTCCAGCTGTCAAGGCCTTTGAATGACAAGGGTTAATACAAAAACACTTTATTGTTGCACTGCTGCCTGCTTTCATCATACAGCTACACAATGGAAGCCTAATGGACTTACTGCTTACGGTTGGAGTTATAATACTGAGCTACACAAGTACAGTCCATGAGAGATATGCTATTGGTCAGCTCCAGAAGAAAATTTGTCAGTGTCCAGGTCAGGGCACAGAAAGCAGTAGAACAAAGTGTTTTTGTTTTTTTTATCTGGCAGTTTACAAAGTCCTTGAATAACAAGTGGTAATACTAAAACTATTTACTCTTCAAGTGCTTCCAGCTTGCAGTTAGGTACTACATTTTCACCATGCAGCTTCAGAAGCACAGCCTATAGGAGTGTATGTACCAGGTTAATGGAAATGGAAGTAGTAGGGAGGAGTTGAATTTGACAGCTGTCAGTGCCCCTGAATGACAAGGCTTAATATGACTTGGCAGGGTACTTCCCAAGCTAATTGCTATGGCTACCCAAAAATTCAGCCAAGACCTTTTTGCAGCTTGGGGGTGAAGTTAGTCTGAACAGAAAGAGGAGGAGGGAGACTCAGGTGGCAAAACTTTACAGGCAATTAATAGTGTCAGACGTTAACAGGCTTCTGGTAATGTGTACCTCATGGCGCAGAAGCAACAGGTCTCCATTAGTGTGGCAGCTCATTAGACTTCAGTGGCTTTTATGAAAGGATACAGGGACTGAAGCTGTTGCCAGAAAAGTAAGTGGTATTTTACAGCTGGCTCTTTAACCACAATGCAAAAACACGCTTTTATTAATAAATTGGAAAGGCTCCTGAGGGAGCAACACGTTGTTAGATTTTGCAATTAACTTCAAAGTAACTTAAAAAGATGAAAAATGCAGTGGATTCTGAAAATGACATCCTGTTCTTATCCCGGGGCGTCATGACATCTCAGTTTAAAGCCAACAATTCCCTAGGAAAACTACATTTTCATATATATATATATATATATATATATATATATATATAACTTGGTACATAACCTGTTGTAATGATAATAATGTCATCGTCAGCACCTTTATCATTTGGCTCGTGTCTAAATTGGATGCATATGTTTGCATATGTTCAAATCTAAAACATCATTACTATACTTTTTATATGTTTATTTCTGAAAATAAAAAGTGTTTTTTGAAATGAGTCAACTCCATTGTTGTGAAATGTAGGAACTTGTTTTCTGGTAGTTAATCCAATAAAATCTTAGGCTTTGATAATCACAGCTCCGTAAAAGGCAGATTTTTAAAGTCGCCTGTTTAGTGTCATGTATCGGCCCTCCTAGTATGTGACTACTCTAGTGTTGGTAACAGTCGTGTTAACAGAGCCTCCTACTGGTCTGGCATGTACACTACAGCTAAACAGATTCACATTTTGCAAATAGTTTGACGTCTCCTAAAAGGAGCATGGGAACAGACCTCACAAACGAAGCCTCGATAGTGTAAGTATAAAGCTTTAAATAATGAACATACTGTTGTGCTTCATTTTAAATCATAATGACAAGGGTCATTTGAGTAGTTTCTGTTGTCATCAGGGTTTAAAAAGAGTTAACACAATTGTTTGAAAATAAATGGCTTCACCCAACCACAAACTCTGAGTGAAAAAAGTTTTTTCATTCCTATTCTCTGAAAAATGGCCCAAAAAAAAATCACAAATTGTGCCAGGGTATGTAATCTTTAAAAAAATAAGAGGGAACGCACATAGGGTCATCAAATGTCATTCTTGAAATACAACAACTGCCCTAAGTCAACACAGAGCAAATGAAGCATGACAATAGTTACACCAGTAAGATAAATGAAAATAATTCATCACTGAATGGCTTTGGGAATGTGGAGATTGCTAAGCTGCATCATTTCTGAGATGCTTATGTTGTTTTGCCTTGAGAAAATGAATAGACATGAGCCCTTTCCCAGAGTGTGCTTTTGCGTTTTATATCTCATTTCACTCCGAGGCTGTGTTTATCTGCAAAGTTGTCAAATCTGTTTGGATGCACTTTCTCAATTTCCAGTTTTTAGAAAGTTATGACAGAATATTTAAAATGAGATAAGAGTCCAATGGAAAAGTTTCTTGGTTATAACAAAATGACAGTGAGCTTTATCTGGTACGTACCATCTGACAACTAAAGAGATGGCTCGCTTTGTGCACACTCAAGGGAAATTGACATGGTTTGATTGTTGTATTGCTGTTGTTTGTGTCTTTTGTTTTTTCTGAGTGCTTACTGGACCCTCGCTGTCTGGGCTGGGGCCCAATACCAGCACTCTTGGTAGATGCTTTGGCTTGGGGCTCCTAGCCTCCATGGTTAAACCTGAGCCGTGCAGTTGCTCATTACTGCACAGTGGAAGAGCTTGGGATTGCTTTGTGAGCCCTGGGAAAAGTCTGGAGGGATTCTCTGGCTACTACGAGCTCCAGCAAAATCAACAGCCCGCAGAGAGACACACGGTCAACTCGCACTAAGCCCAATATCCAACTTATAAAATGTGGAGAAATGATAACCATGTGTCAAAGGCTTAGGTTTCTGCCTCAGAGGCGAGTTGGCTGACAGGTCTAGGGTTAGGAAGCATGTGGGATTGGAGTGCTATTCTTCATCGTGGAATCTGTTAACTTGTCGGTCTGTAGCCACTAGAGGAGTATTTATACTTGTATCTATCTACCTTTGGTGCATCCTCCACTGTACAGGCAGAGTAAAAAATATATTTTTTCTTGTGTTTTTAAAGTATACAGATTAGGGCGGCTTGTCGATTACTCTTTTGCTGTGTGTGAACTGCGGAGTACTTGAGGATAAATTGCACATCATATCAGAAAGTGCAACACTGAGGCTCATTGTTCTTTTTCGGTAGTGCTCTTGCATGAATACGTTCTCATGGGTGTCTATGTGATTCTAAAAAGGATTCAACTAAAACTGTATGAACAGGAACATAATATGTGTTATTCTGATTGACTCTTTTTGTAAATAGCATTCTGTTCTGGCTAAATAACTGGTAAAATCAGTATGTAACAATGATTTATTATTTGTGGGACCCTTAATTTAAATAAATTGTGATCATGTTGTTGTTAGTCCACTGAAACAATGTAACATCATATCACAATAAATCTGTGATTTACACACAGAGTAGTAACTCCAGAAATAATGCTTCACTTAACATGGAGCTGACTGAAAGCAGTATGTGACTTTCTGTATCACTAGTTTTCGGGGGGAACTATTTTGAAAACAATTGTCCTCACCACTGTGCTATCTGTGTATTATCGCTGGCGTCTGGTGTTTGCTGTGACTAGGATCAGCAAAACTTCAGACGGCTCCTGGGTCACAGCGGCAGATAAGAGTCGACAGAGTCATGGTGTCACTAAGGCACATATCTTTGTGTTTTTGCCTTCACCGTCTATGTTTTCCTGCCTGAAACTTGTAATAAAGCCTAACGCCTGACATAAATCAGCTTGCTATTCTTGCTTTTCAATCATGTTCAGCTGAGTTTGTGTGTTGCGATAGCTGCGCTTGACTGCAGAGGTTCATACATGCTGCTGTTCTGCCAATTTGCATTATTGATTTCCCTTGTTGCACATTTCATATGCTAATCTAATCAGATTCATCTGGAAGTGCTTGTTAATTAAAATACAGCAAAGAACAAACCGTTCTCCCTTTTCGTGTCAGCCAAGTTCACGGAGAAGTCGTGATTTGCGACGCATTACTGTAATTATTTAAGCGCTACATTCCCCCCGGCTCTTAATTTAGCAAACCTTTTTTTCATGTTAAACGCTCATTAACGTGACACAGGCAGACATGATGCTAATCATATTTGAAATTAGCTGTAATTCAGGCATCTGGAGGCTGTAAATGAGTGAAATAGTCTCAGGTCTGCTTTACCTGCTCATTGTGTTGCTCCTGGCACTTTTCCCATCTTGTTGACATGTTTCTGTGCCATGTGAGGCAAGCTCTTTGTGCTGTGGATCTAAAGCAGCACACAGCATTTTCTTTAATGCCAATTATACAGAAAAGTGAATTAGATTAACTTCTACATCATGCTTGTGCCTTGCGCATTGCTTCACAATGTAAAATTATTATAAAATGTAAAATGGTAAAGCCCGACAGAGTATAACATATTATCTTTTAAGCAATCTCTGTAATGTCTGTGAAGGTTCTCATCCAGGTCGTCTTGAAAAATAAGTTAAAGCAAAAACATCTGGACTCAGTTTTCAAGGTGAAGACGTTTTGTTTCTAATTCCAAGAAACTTTATTAATTCTGAGGTCTAAAATATACAATGTCATATTCTTTTTAATTATATTAGATATAATATAAAATAGAATCTCTGCCATATTAATTTGGTGCATGTTCATATTATAATAACGACGTTAGAGTTATTGTGCAGCTGTAGCATTTTTTTACATCTCATCAGCATTTATTACAGATTAAAGCCATACTGACATTTATAAATACAACAAATAAGAAGCTATTCAAACACTCTGGCATTCAAATGGAATTATACAAATCTAAAATCCAAACTTAGCTCCACTTTACACAAATAAATATGTACGCAGCATCTACATGGTTTTCATTATGCTGCTTTGTCAGTTGCATTGATCAGATCACGGTCAGTTAGTTAGTTAACGGGAAATGTTCCCAAAAGGGAATTACATATTCATTAATTTTTCTACCGCTTAGTCCCGTTAGAGGTCACAGATGGCTGGAGCCTATCCCAGCAGCTTTGGGCCTGAGGCGGGGTACACCCTGGACAGTGGCCAGTTAGTCGCAGACATTGACAGACAACCATTCACTCTCACATTCATTCACTAGGGACACTTTAGATTTGCCAACCTACACATACATGTCTTTGGACGATGGGAGGAAGCCGGAGTACCCGGAGAGAACCCACAGTAACACGAGGAGGACATGCAGACTCTTCACCGAGAATGTTTGAGTCGGCCGGGTTTTGAACTCATGACCTTCTTGCTGTGAGGCAGGAGGGCTAACCACTCTGCCACGAGAATTACATATATTTTTTAAATTATTGAGCATATTCCCTAGATTTAGTTTGGCAGCCCCCAGTTAATAGTTATTTGACTTTTTAGCTCAAGTGAATTATTAATATATAATGAAGTGATCGGTAACGGTAATATCACATACCAATATATAATAATACTGATCTAACTGAATTTAAATTCACACTGGAATGATTAGCAAGAAAGTTTTTTGACAGTTCATTTTTTCTTTACATAGTATAGAGTATAGAGTAGAGCATTTCAAGTTCCATAAATGGTCACAGAGACAGCGCTAAGAGGCCAGCACTCATCCTTGATTTCTCTGAAACCCAGTGCAAATTATCTCCAAAACAGGCAGGCCGAAGTGTGTCCGGGAAAGCACTATAACTACAGCACACTTCTTGTAATGTGTAATCACTTCAATCCTGTCTCGAGTACATTTATTCAAATGTTTGCAGGGCGTGGTCGTGACAGATTTGCACGACCAAAGTAATTTTTAGACAAGAGCTTCTTCACACATCACTCTCCTAACTCCAGCCACAGACTCATCTGGAGTTTGACTATTAGCCTAAAGAGTTGTGTTGTGTCTGACAAGGGGATTAGAAGCGTTTTACATGCTCGGCTTGAGTTTGGCACTTTCTGAATATAATCCCTTCATTTGAATAACTAATGAGGAGGAAGCTGTCTGCATTCGCACGCATCAGCTCCGCTCTGTTATGAGTGGTAATAATTAATGCCGTCAACCGTAATTGTACCTGAACGTTCATTAGCCACAGGAATCAGGAAGGTGATGTGGCGTTGAGTTTTCCACAGGTTGACTTTGGGTCTTTGTGCTAATATCTAACCAATCAGATTATATACTGTATATTACAGTGTTTCCCTGAACTATTAAGAGTACTCAACTAACACAAAAATCTCGAGCTGCTCAATATATCGCAAAATTATTATTATTGCAAATAACAAAAGATATTAGCAATATATGTATTGAAATGCTTGAATTGTAATATTAGGGTCTTCTGTCTAAGATTTACATTGTGCCAATGTCAACCATGGCCAAATAATTGTCCAATCAGTGCCCTTAAAGCAGGTTGTGTGTTCAAAAAGTCCTGGTTTAGTTTTAGTTTAGTTTTAATTTTATGCCAGTTTTGACTAATGCAAGATAATCCAACGGCTTGTACTTCACAAACTTTAATTTAATTGAATGTTTTCTGTCAAAAAGGTATCTAAATATTGTGAGTCATATTGTTATTACAACATTCAACAGTTATTGCAATATTACTTGTTATTCTAATATTGCACACCCCGGCTAGAGAACTTCCAATAACAAAAATGTGCACAGCAGAACACATTAGACACACTATGAATCCAACAGACCATATTTCATAAAAAAGAAAAAACAAATATGGTGAATCTACATCCTCATTAGGTCATCTGTCAGTCCTATGTTTGTTCTTTGCAGGGGGATCTCCTGGGCATCATTTTGAGACTGTTTAAATTGTGGCAAGTGTATTATTTCTTTATTACACTAATTTGTTTATTGTAGCATGGGGAGGTTTGAAGGCTTCTGTATGTCACCATCAAATAAAGGGCTATTATCAAAAGTGATGGTCAGCTGAAAGGAGGACGGAGGAGGTGTAGGGACACAAGTGTGGTCCGTTCTCTGTCCGTCCTCCAGCTCTTTTTATGGCACTAGTAACCATGTGGACAATAACAGCACTGCTCATGAGCACAGAGTGTGTGTGGTCCTGTCCCAGCAGTAACAGGGGCAAGACAAAGCACCGTCCGGCTCCAGCAGGTCAGGCCATTTCGTAATGTTTGTGGGGAGATGAGTCGAAGGAATGCGGCTGCAGTGACTCTGAAGGACTTTGTGTGACGTGGATTTGAATAGAGTTCTGTATAGATTGCTCTGTCACTGTCAGGCAAGACGTGTTTGACCTTTTGCTCTTCAAATGCTAAAGGTCATTTTTATTTCCGAGTCTTTAAAGTCAATAACCAATTGATGTCCAATCGATGGGTGAGATGTAAGGGTTGTTTTCCTTGCATTTTTTTTAGCATGTTTTACATTGCCTTTTTGTTGCCAGCTATTTTCAAATTTTTACACTTCACTTTTTTATAAAGTAAGAAAATAATTGCACTCATTTGTTAACATTGTGAAATATGATAAAAACAACAACAACAACAACAACAACAAGAAACAAAAACAAAACCTTTAACAGACTGTATTATGTGCAGTATTCATGTACATTTAAATTTTCACTAGATTTGTATTAATCATGTGTCCAGGAAATGACAGTGAAGGGCAGGGATGATTTAGGCTTATACCTCAGGCACAAGACCTGAATTCTGCAGTAGATGAGTCGACCTTAAACTCCTGTGAAAAGCAGGGTGAAGCAAATGCTTGGCCATCTGCCCCACAGCTAAAGCAAAAATGGGCCACTGACTTTTGCCATATTCATAGTAACAAATAATAAAATAAATGCAATGCTTGATTTTTTTATGGAAACTGTGTAAAGGCCCTATCCTATCTACAAACTTGCTCTGGATTGATAAAATGGAACAATATGAAATAGACAGTACTGCAAATAATCCAGTACTTATCCTTAACTTAACTGTACGTCCCACTGTCTCAATACCATATACCCACATTATCTTTAACCTTTGACGAGCCAAAAGCCATCATTCTTGGTAATGGAAGATGTCAATAGGGCAAACTTATGAAAACCCAATAATTTAATTTGTCTTTCATTTGGTAAAGTTCAGTTGATGGTTAAGGTGTTGTTGTTTGTCCTTATCTCTGAAGGTGACGTTCATTCTGACTGGAGCATATATGAATCCAGGCTTCATTTCTCATTCTATAGAATCTATAGTGGCTGCATTGATCAATGCGAGCACATCATTTAGCTTTAGTTGATGAAGCTCAGTGTCTATATGTGAGCCTTATGTGTTGTATTGAGGAAAAGAATGGTCCCGTCGCAAGTGCATAGAGACAGCTTCATCTCCCTCTGGTAATTAGATCACTCTGGCTGAGGGGCCACGGAAAAGCACATAGGTTCCATATGAATGAATCAATAGCAATGAATCTTCATTTGCCTGGCGTCGGAAGGACAATGAATAAAGATGGTGGAGCAACCTAGTGAGGTGAGCTGGTCCTTTTCGGGCATTTGTTACTAGGGTGGTTTTGTGTTTGTCATCGTAAAAACAGCAGTTTTTAACTTTGTGTAATTGTGTTATTTCTGTGGGACAGGAAGTAGGCTTTGTGCAGCCCAAGAAAAGAGTAATAAAGTGTGAGGTTACCATTGTGGAGTTAGTCGAGCGTCACCAAACATATGGAGTAATTGAAATACATCTTTTCTTCAACAGTGATCAGTGGTCAGAGCCTCTAAACAGGTGCCTAAATTCCCATGTGTCTTTTTTTCCCCTTGTCATTTCTGGTGCCAATCGACATGGTTGGCGTGCACAATGCTGGCATTATTTAGCAGAATACCTGTGTGAGTGCCTCTGCTCTCGGAGTTCCTTTGCAACAATGGGCGCCTTTCTCATTCCACCGCTCCCTCCTTCACAGTTTCCCGCTGAGAGCCCCGCAGGCAGGCTTTTTTTTGTCGACACATTCACTAAGACCTCTCAGCAATGCCGTGATTCATTGCTGTAGACCGAGGTCAGTGTCATTTGTAGTTGTGCAAATGCATAACCAAAAAGAATTTATATCGGCTTACTGTTCAGACATCAGGAATGATGAGATTTTGTGTATACCTCTGATTCAACATAGTATTTAAAGTGATTAAAGATTTAGACTGGATTTATCTTTTACTCATATTTTGATAGACAGTATTGATGTGTGATAACTGGTAGCCTGGCAAAGCCATACCCACTTCCTTTCTGAGTGAAAGAAAATGAGTATGGGCACGCTTCGTAAGCCAGTCCCTTCTCTCGGCTGAAGCAGAGCCGGACCAATCACAGCCATGGGGTGGGCAGCGTCACAGTCTCTACGCTGCAGTATATTCCAGAATGGAAGCTCTAATGACTTTTTTTCGTAAAAAGGACATTTTTGCAGTACTCCCAACTGGATTCAGAAAACGTTTAAAATATCAACTTGCTGTCATTGCATCTGCTTTGTATGATTGGTTTATTCAGCACCTGTTTGTCACAACATGATCTGTGATGCTGTGGTCACATTACCAGACTATTCTCTGTATAGAAGAGACAGAAAAATAGTCTGGTACCCAGGCTAAATAACTGGAGCCTCTGCATTATGATGTCTGTGAAGGTTCTCAGTCATCCAGGACAAAGACATGTGGCAAAGAGAGCTTGAGTTATGTAGTTAAGATAAAGATTTCTTTGTATAGCCATATAGCCTAATCAACATAATATTATATTACGGATATTTGAAATACTGTATGTTGTTGCAGCATTCTCTATGTTAGTCCTCATTTTTTCAGAAAACATGGGCCACCTTATTCTAAACACATGAGAAAAAAGTCAAGAGTCATAAATCACATTCTGGACACATTTGGGAGCCCAATGTCCAGGTCCTAGTTCCATATAATTGTTAAAATAAAAAAGTATGTGCACACAGTTTTTAAAAGTTGGTTTAACCTAAGTCTTCTGTTATTTATCACGTTATTGAAACGCTTAGATCTAGTCTCACTCAGAGTCGTTAGCAGTTTGATGCTCTCTTATTTTAAATATTCTAAATGTGTACATAAAAGTCCTTTATTTATTGCCCAAACCAACAATAGTGTCAAAGACTGTATCCCTGGTGTTTGTGACATTAACAAGTTGCCATTATTTGTTAAACAGGCCCTAAGGTTTCTTCCATCATGGTTCAAGACAGCCTCCTCCTCATCACCTACAGTAGGTGCAGAGAGGTGGAGGCTGTCTTAACTTGAAGTGGTCTTTGTGCAGCTCAATAAAAAAAGTATTTGTTGCAGGAGACAATATTACAACACAGTAAATGCATATTGGTTTTATTTTTATTCTTTTTACATTTTTCAGGAGATACTTTCAGGAAATATTTTGTTCATGACTGTTCCAACATATCAAGATAAGATCCTATAGTGAGTTTCCCACCCCTTCCCAACCTTTACAACCCTAACTGACAGTAGTTTGCACAGACAATACTGAGACATATTGTATAAAACAAATATTTCAACAAGTTGAGAGGAGGCCGATGCTGCAGGTTCACTCACGCTTCCTCTGTTTGCTTTTTTGTTGTTACTGAGTGAACTCACAGTCTGGAGCCGTGGGCTACACTCTTCAGAAATAAAGTCAGCAGTAGGTGCCAGCGCTGTCTTGTTCTTTACGGAGCTACACTGTAATGACAAACATGTTCTCTCACGGCTCGAGCCCTGTTCGACAGAAATGTTCACTCCTCTTTGATAACTTTAAATTACTGCTGTGCCGCCCCTGAGGTATGTCTTAGTTGTAAAGCTTACAAAGCACTACATGCCGTGTTTGGAAATGCGTACAGAAATAAATTTTTTTGTTATAAATTCCTTGAAAGATATTCTTGACTTTACTTTTTGCACATATTTAAAAAAAAAAAAAAGTCATATTTTTGATCCCAAAAATTGTATTGAATCTCTAGACACTGAAAGATTCACACCCCTAATAGCACCATATTATACATGCAATAAATAGCTCATTTAAATAGTGATAAAAATAAATAAATAAAAATGTACATCTGCAGTACAGATATGTAGAAAAATTAACATATATTTTTGTATTGTCATAAACTATGCCTTCATTATAGATGGCACACACAAAAAAAGCCTTTTTTGTTTCCAAGATTTGTTCTATTGCCTTTAAGCAAAGGTTTGAGTAAAAGCCTCTGGACTTAGTTTTCAAGGTGAAGACGTTTCATCTCTATTCCAAGAGTCTTTGTCAATTCTGAGAATTCAGAAAGATTGCCAGATTAAGATACACATGGAAAATGGCATTTTTTTGGCTTTACTTTACCCCTGCAGCTGTAAGTAACCACATTATTGTGCTGTTCATGGTCTATGGAAAATAATTACTTGAAAAAGCAATTTTAGTTTAATTAAAAATAATCTGCCTGATAATTTTATTAATGTGTCTAATGACCTACCGCTGTTCACTGTCAGCACTATTGCCGCTGTACTGTATGTTGCTAAACTAAAGTTATTTTATTTGTCCAGCTAAGCGTACACAGTATGATGGTGATGTCATCTGAATGTTCAAAAATGCATTACCTAAAAGAAGCTGCTGCAATATGTATCTTCTTTCTGCTACTTTTAAGCGAGCTAAATTTTCACTACTTAGATAAAGAGCTCCGATGGAAATATGGGCCGACTGTACATGGTGAAATGATCTGAAGGGAACTAGGGAGTGCAGATTTGTAAATATTTGAAGAAGGTGCGAAACCCAGTTTTTTGGGGGGAGCCTGAGGGGAATGGCAGCCGCCATCTGACCCCATTTCGAACCCAGTCGGTGTCTGAGTGACAAAGACATTGGTTAATAGACCTTCTGTATTTCAATAAAATTCAAAAAGGACACAGAAATTGTGTCACAATTCTGAGGCAGAAGTTTTATGCAAAACTATATTTTACCTTGTAAAAAAATGCTAGACCAAACACTAAAACTAACCTAACTAACCTAACACCAACTTGACAAAATGTGACCCAACTCAACTAAATCAAATTTAGCTTGACTAAACCTGACTCATCTAAGCCTTTCTCAATTAATGTAACTTAATTAGATCTAACCTAATTTCATTTGAACTTAATCTTGCCAAACACCTGATTTGACACAACCAATCCTCATGAAACTTACCTTGACCTAACATAATTAAACCTAATTTCATTAACACCACATCTAAATGTTTTATTCTGTAACGTAATCTTACCCCTAACATAATTCAATTGAACTTAAAATAAATTTAATCTGACATAAGTAAACCTGATTTAACTAACCAGACCTAATTCAATTTCAACTAACTTAAATACAACTAATTTATCCTACTAAATCAACTTAATTTAACTTAACTTAAGCTAACCTCACCCTGGTGGTGGGCAATAATTTCCCCAAGGGCCACACTTGAACATGGGTCTCTGGTGGCGGGCCAGGCCAACACGGTGAACTCACTTATGCTTATGCTCAATAAAAACACATTTATTTTGTTTATAGTTTAAAGTTTAAATTATAGACAACACAATATGTGCAATAAACACTGTATATTCAACACCACAGTCGCACTTTGTTCTAAAACCAGTGAAAACTATCTCTTGCTGTGAGTAGAGATGCTAGCTTTAGGAAAGTTTGTTATTGTTTGGAGCATGTCATATAGTGTAATCAGCTGATCACTGTTGAATATTAGATTAAAAATATAAGCAGTGTTTAATTATCAATAAATTATTATCAAATGCTGGCCAGATTAAACAGCCCAAGAGGCCGCATGTGGCCCTCAGGCCTTAGTTTGCCCACCACAGGCCTATCACAACCTAACTTAACTTTACTATCTTTAAAATAATTAAAACACAAGAAAAAAATAAAAATAGATTACTCTAAAATTAACTTGTTATGAACTTGTAGTATAAAAAGGTGATTGTGATCTCTTCTGATTAATAATGGGTGTGTATAAAGTCTCCTAGTCGACTGCTTGACCCACTTTTGGAAGCCCATGTGACTCAACCTAACTCATAATGTCACTGATGGCTGCTGGGTGTTGGTTGGATTAATATTTTATCAAGAAATAAATAATGAAGAGCCCAGAGTTTACTCATGAACCATTTGTACCAGTTCAAATACACGTGTCAGAACTGATGTGGCCTCTGTGATATAGATTTGTCCATATGTAGGAGCGAGAGAAAGTAAAAAGAGTGAAACAAGTAAGATTACAGAACCATGCAAGTTCAGACTGCCAGGGGTCATGGGTCAAAGCCTTGAAGTGGTGGAGGGCATGGCACATGGGGTCAGGTATAGGCCCAGACTAGCATGACATGACCCACACACCTTTGAAGAAGCAAACATATACATATTTTGAATTTGTACAGACTGCATTAAAACAATGAAAAGAAACAAGTCATGACAAATTTGAAAAGTTCTGTATAAAAGCAGCTTATTGTTGCATGCACCTTTTCCTCATAGCTGTGTAATAATAGGCATCCAGTTTCATAGCTGCAATGCTGGGAATCATAATTAATAATTTAACACTTAATTAGTGACCAACCATTCTGGTCACACTGAGGTTTTTGCTAACACTTCCTTGCACAACCACTGACATTGCTGTATAATTAATGTGTAACTTGGTGCTATTTAAAATCCTGTGGTACCTTGGTAGTGGTTGCTGTTGCATTCTATTTAGCTTTTGCATGTCCTAAAAACAGAGAGCCACTTATTCTTTCTCATTTTTTGCAAAAACATTGGTGTAAGCTGAGTGCATCTTTGTTTAGTTGTTTTTCTTTTGAGTACACAAGAAACTGCAACTTCTAGGAGCTACTGGCTTTTGTCCTCCATGACCAGCACCACCAATGTGACCAGGACATT
This sequence comes from Neodontobutis hainanensis, assembly GCA_024349245.1. Taxonomy (NCBI): domain Eukaryota; kingdom Metazoa; phylum Chordata; class Actinopteri; order Gobiiformes; family Odontobutidae; genus Neodontobutis; species Neodontobutis hainanensis. Next base: position 785,373 of record JALDNG010000167.1, on the reverse strand, counting down.
CAGACTTCCAGGTCTAAAACACAAACAAATTAATCAAATCTAATGTGGTTATTTATTTTGTAAATGGACTAAATGTGTACTGTATTGTTTGGACCTGACCACGGATTTTAGGCAGCCTAGTTCAAATGTATCTGGATGTAATCATCATATCTCTGCGGGGTATGTGTCCTGGCTCCTGACCTCCTACATGAGTGTTTTTTATAAAGCCAAAGCATCAGAGAGAACTCATAGAGAACGGTATACCACTGTCAGGTTTAGAACTTGAACTTTAGTCACAATGGGTATTTACTTTTAGCATAGTTTTTCATGTGAGGCCCAATTTTTCTCACACTTGTTAGGATACAGCCTATTTATCCTATAGTACCCTATATTCCCACCTGCTGTGTCACTGATAATGAAAACACACTCTGACACTAAGCTAATGTGTTTTTAGTGTAATAATAAATGGACCACACAGTAGAACACATTTGTTTGACTCCAAATGTCGTGCCGGATGTATCAATGGTGTGAGGCCCCGTATTTTCCCAGTCATGCTTCAGTAGGTCCAGTCAGAGCATGAGATGGGGAAGGCTACCTTAAACCACTTTGAGCTTTACCAGAATAAATCCTTGATACGCTGAGTCACCGCTGTCACACTCACGAAATGAAACCACTGTGAAATCAAAAGGTGAGTCGTTTTTAATGTCAACGCTCACAGGTGACATTTCCTGCTTTAGAAAGTCGACTATGGGAGAGCTCTATCCTAGTCGCTCGCTGACACACAGGCAGTAGAATGGAGTCTTTAAATGCTCCACATAAAACCAATCACAGGCCCGTAGAGCACTCTGGAGAAGTTTCCCTTCTGTTTGTTTTATAACCCATCATTTAGACTCTGAGACGGAGGGAAAACTCATCTGTCACTGAATGCCTGTAAAACGCAAGACTGGCTTTAAGAGGCACTCTTTTCTGTTCAATATAATTGTAAATTCCTTTCTGATTTAAAAAAATATAATAACATTTGCCTTGAACAGGAGGAATGCCTAATGTTAGAAAAACATGTATAATTATGGTGAATATTGTGATAACAGTAATACAAGACTCTATAGCCTAGCTTCAAAACTAAACCAAGACTAAAACATGGCTTGAAACAGGTCTAAACCAGGTCTAAACAATGCCTAGACTTTTGTTTAATTGGACAGTTATTTTGAGGATCATAGCGGTATTGGGTTATTTGTGGTGTGGCTATTGCACTAACAATAACAAGCACACAGAATCACCTATTCTTTAAAAAAAGTAAAGACACTGCATTTGTTACAATAACTTTTTTTGTACTAGCATAAATCAAAAAAATAATTTGAAAAAGTAATGTATTGCAGCATAAAATGTGCCTTCTACAGTAGTTAGCCCAATAAATGCCCAGATTTTTACTCAAACATTCAGATTTTTTCCCTTTATGTAATTTATTGAGACTGCTGGCTCTGTGCTGGGTATTATGAAGGATTTTAAAAGTCCAGCTCTAGTCCAACAAGGGCATGTACATTTTGTAGTTCTTAACCATATTGTCATATGTGTCAAAATTCAAAACTGGACATTTACAATAATGCTTTTCATTAGACTAAGACTGTTATTTGAAGTGTAATCTAAATAAACCCAATCCTTGCACATATTTAGTGTCTTAATGTTTTGTCTAAATAGCGTATTGCAGCACTTACAGTATGTAGCCTCGTTACTTGCAAACATTAATCAGGTATTGATTTTATGCATTTAGTCGAATGGTTTAGAAAAACAGTGATTGATATTTTCTGTGGTGGCTACTATTTTAATGTACTGACTCGGATGTCAGTCGAATATGGTTAGTAATATACTGTATATATATCAAACAGGCTGCTTTGTGAAGGCACATCGGAATAAATCCTGATCGATTAGATTGCTGCGTTGTTTCCAGGCCACTTAGATCTAATGAGATGCACTGACTTGTTTTGCCTCCATTACCATAAATCTCCAGAATTGTTCTTTAGCCCTTTTTTATTTAAAATGCCCTGCTTAAATAAGAGCTGATTTTTTATCTTGCCACTTGTCTTGGCTTTTTTTTCCTTTTGACATGCATCAATCCTAATCCCCATAATCTGATGGGTAGCTGTTGTTCCCAGTTTACCTACATTTGATATTAAATGTCATTTGCTTCATGATGTCCAAGGAAGTGCATCGAGTGGTGATTATGCTTTTTCAAAATATTTTGCTTGCTTCAGTGCCTCTTCTTAAAAGCCTCCCCTTGTGCAATAGAAATACTATGTTGCAATGATAACATATCACGTTTGGAGAACGCTGACCCAAAACTTCAAAGGCTTAGCTCCTGATAAGCCTGCGTTACTTTGACGTGATTTAGAGCTGATTAAACTCATTCATAACTCCAGACGTAAACACAACAGTGGCTGCAGGATTGATGTTCTCACAGATTCCTAAAATAACTAGAACTAGACCACAATGATGTCTTTAATTTCAAGTCTATCTCCTTCAGGCTTTCTTTTTTTCTTTTTTTCTTTAAGAAAATAAAAGGGGAACAATGCATATTAATGAACATTACAACAAATGTAAGTATGCCAGATTATAACCCTAGACTAATTTCCATCTGCAGACCCCCTGGCAGGTAGATGTTACACAAAAAGAAAGAAAGAGAGAAATACACAACACAATAAAGACAAGTACAGACACCCCAATACAACAAAGTCAATATTATTTCAGACAATAGAAAAAAAAGTTAATAAGAGAAAGAGGCAGGTACACAAGTCTGATAAAGTGTAAATTATGGATATTGCACAGGCCCATCTTCACAACATCATTTTCTTACAGACATTTCCTCTTGTTACTTGTCTTTAAAATGGCCCATAGATTTATAATTATTATTACGGCAGCCAACACCTAATGCTGTGGATACCCCATAAAGACATATAAAATTGTCAAGTGGTCCACATACATACATCCACAAAAAATTATATTAGCTCAAAAGGGTTCAAAAAGTCTCTAAAAGTCTTTTATATGACAGTGTGCAGCAGCCCTGAGGGTGTTATCAGGGCAGGACAAACCCTCAGTGTGTGCTCAGTGTTCAAATGAATCGGGTCCATCCACCTCAGTAATACCAACCCACCGTCCATCCATTCCCTCCACTCGACGGATTCGTCTTGAGAGGGTGTCAAGTGCAGGTCAATATGCTGCTGGCAGCCCAATCAGCACTGATGAATAAGAGAAGAACAGCCGAGTGGACTCTCAGAAAATCAAGGGAAAAAGCCAGGATGAACATTATACAACCCTCTTTTCCATTAGCCTTGATCGAATCAGAGCATCTAAACACACATTCCCTCTATGGCTGTAATGTGTGTATTAACAAGGACAAGGCTGGTGTTAATGATTTTTCTGAATAAAAACGGGTTCACAGTGAGGAATTGCTGACCGAGGACCAATCGGCTTTAGGATGGAGGTGCATTTTGACATTGATGTGTCAGTATCTTGTTTAACTTAAGATCAAGGCTGTGTTTTAATCTTTAATTAAAACTTAATAAAAGTAGACAGCGTTAATACTTGGAGTGAACTCAGGACACATTGAGGACAAATTACTCATAATGAATGCATTTGAGGATTTATTTAAGGAAATGGAACAATCAGACAGTAAAAGTCACAAAATATTTATTGATTCATTTATTTTAATTTTTATTGGAGACTATCTCAGCTGCTTTTGACATAAGGCAAGATGCACTCCCCAGTTAATCACAGTGCAACTATTAGTCTTACCTTTATTCACTAAGGGCAAATTCAAGCCACCAGATTACATGCATGTCTTTCGGCAGTGAGAGGCCACTTTGCCTTTACCAAATATAACCAATAGCCAACGGGAGTTATTGTTGTCAGCATAATTGTGTAAAAAAAATAGCCTTGTCCTCTATTGTGGGAGCCTAGCTGCTGTCTCAACTTTCATGCTTGAAAATGGATCCAATAAATAAATAAAGCCAGCAATGAATGGTCTTTTATACAAACTAAGTCCAGTCTCTTATTGAGCCAATAAGAGACTGGATGACTTGCACACATGCAAGAGGAGTCCCATGCATCCTGAGATCCTTCAGAAAGAACTGGGTAAGCTCCTCGGCCTCTAAGTCCTCAAAAAAGGCCTGAAAATAGTGACGGTCTCTATTCCGACAGCAGCTTGAATCACTTTGCGCAGGTGTCAGGGGTGAATTGGAGTCAGCATTGCCTCTGGAGAGCAGTCTGTCGTATTTACTGGCCTGACCTGATGAGTGAAGGGTCATAGAGTGGGGGGTCATAGAGTGGGCTAAGGGGTGGCACGTTAGTGTCAGAGAGCGCCGTTCGTCTAATGTGTCACGCTGGGGGTGGAGAGCTGACTGTCAGCGACCCACATTGGCTTGGATCAAGGCATGGCTTTTCGTGGATAGGTTTATTTTTCGGGCTCGTGGCTCAGAGGGGCTGCTGAGCCATCTGGACAGAACCTTGGAGATGACTGGGATGATTCAAAATGAGAAAACAAGGACGAAAATGTAATCCAGCATTCTATTCTTCCGCCAAGAATGAGTGTATGAGCTCTGATGTAGTAATATATTAAACTTTTCTGCAGGCTCGCTGTCTCTTCTGAAACAAAAGGAATCAATGTCCTGCATATATCATACTCTAAAACTGACATACTAAAAGAGACTGTAGATAATAGCTATTCAACTCAAAACACAAATCTAAGGCATATGTAATGTTTTTTAACAATCATTGAACAAAATATTAGACTTTTTTTTAAACTTTAGTACAACTTAAATTCTAAAGACAGCCTTTGGTGTACTTCTTTTCTTAACTTATGCTTTAGATGCCATTTTCATACAAGAAGTTCTGTAAACTGGAGCTGACAAGTGGGTCTATGCAGAATGTACTGTGGTTAGTGAAGTGCAAATGAGCAGTATCTTAAAGCCTTGGCTGTAAATCATTGGCAGAAAAACCCATTCAGACAAGAGTTCATCCGGTTAAGGTTTGCATTTATCAGCTGTGTCCTATTGTCCTTGATCCAGTTGGAAATGTTGCCAGTGTCCTCGTCACCAACCCGAGGCCTGCAGCTCACTGTAAAGAAACGTCTAATGAAATTGTTGCATCGGACCCTGCATGCTTATTGCATTAAGTGCAATCAATAAATCCTTTTTGTATGCCAGCAGCCTGCCTCTGCCTGAATCTCAATAAAGCTGAGTGCTCTCGGTATAATGAAGATTGCTCGGGAACTTGATTACTGGCAGTGCCGCCAAAACGTAGGGGTCCAGACTTGGCAATTCCACTCACACTGTACAGGCCATTACTTTGGATTTTGTAATAAATGGCTGTGCTGTGAAAAGTGGGTGCCTTATCATTTTATCCCTCCTGTGCTGACTCAGCATTTGTATCTTGACTACTTTTCAAGTGAAGCTCACTACTAGCTTCACTGTTGAAAGATGGTATCGCATCCATTTTAATCTAATCAAAAGAAAGAACTCAACAGTAGCCGTAATATTGTAACCCATTCATTTGGAAATATTGTCTCAGTGACAGGCTCTACCCACCTGGGAATAAGAGGCAGAATATGAAGGAATTAAATGATTGACGATCTAATTCCTTTATAATCATTTCCACCTAGTAGAAATCCTGTTGGACCAATCATAACTGTCTATGTAAAATGGTGCAGGCTTTATACAATCCGTTGTTCCTGTTCTGTGTTGTTGTTGGTACTGCCCTTTGGAACTCAAATCCACAAAGACCAGACAAACTCTGTACATAATAGATAGAATTGAGGATAACTGGCCAAACTGAGGAAAATGCATTTGAGAAAGTTGATATGGAATGTCAGAGAGCTACAGTTTATCACAGTGACTTGGCTATCTCGCTTGATTTTCTTCATGTTTTCACAGAAATAGATACAGTATGTTCTTCCTGCTACATTTAAAAAGCATAAACACTGATCTAGATTTCTACATTTCTACCGTAGCCATGTTGAACAATCCCAGTTTTATGAATTTCCTCTTTTATATTCTAAAGCCCTCAGAGAACCTAAGCCAGTCTAATGGTCTCATTAGAACTATTCTTTTTTTCTCGTGCCAGGACTAAGGTAGAGTTTCCTGGTCCTCTGAGAAAGTCTTTCAGGACTTGATGGAGTCACCTGCTGCTGTCATAAGTCACACTAGAAGCACACAGACCAGCCCTGAAGCATGGCGGCCTTGTTTTGACTACAGCTCTTTTCCTGCTTCAGCATATCTGTGTGTATCAAGCCCCAAGACTGAGATAAATCTAAGAGCTGCTCGCTACAATGTCCCTCTGTCTTTGACGTCAGCAGTGAAGTTTTTTTTATTTTTTCCCACTGTAAAATGCACTACAAATAAGTAGTTAGAATTTTGTAATAAATGCACAGTATTAATTTTATAGCGCTAATGGGAGCTGGTGATGGGCGACTACTCGCAGGTGGTTCACCCAATTACCTACAAGTTATTCATCTTAAGTACTTGCCCTGGGAAAAATATTTTTGTGGAATGCTCTTTGAACCTTGGTTTTACTCTGTGCTTAGAACCGAAGAAGATTATAAAATATGGTATTGAGAACAAATAAAAATGGACTTGACTAGTGCTTGAAGATGCTGTGGAAAATACAGGTAATTTTTGGATCCACATTCTGGTTGTGTCAACACAAGATGTTAACTTAATCTGAAAAGTCAAAGGTCATTTGAGTCATTAGTTAAACCAATATTGCATGTAAGGCCTACTTTACAAGTTAAACCAATGTTGCATTTGTGGCATACTTTATGATAAAGTTCATGGTGCACACCGAGTAACTTACACTGCATAACCCCCCCCCCCACCACACCACCACCTACTACTTTGAAGTCTTATCAGATGTCGGCTGTATATGATTTTCAAAGAACATTGCTCATTCACATTCAGGGTCAGCAGGTTCTCAGTGCTTTTCTAAAATACTAATGACAAAGGAAGGTGACCACCGTGGACCCTGCTGTGTCATGACAAGTGGAATGAGTGAACCGGTCTATGGGCTGTAAATGTTTCAGAGCTTGTTGGCTCAAAGGAATGGCTGCAAACATGGATCCCATCTGCTTACTCATAAAAATTCTCCAGAACTACCACTGGTCAAGAATTCAAATCTCAGTAACTTTAGCGTTTTATTCTAAGCATTAAAGTAAATCTTTCATTACAGTAGAAAATGTTAATACACCTCCTTTTTTCATTTCTGTCCACTGCTATAGTCTCATTGCTTCCATAAATATCTAAAGCCTTTGGAGACATTTGGCCAAATCTAAAAACATAAAGCTGGCCATCCAGAGAAGAAATCAATGCTTATCGAGTTACGAACCTAAACTCAGAGGCCATGATGTAATTTTGTTGTGCTCCAGAAATGAAGACGCTAGCAGGAAGAGTCTGAATGCATATATAGATCTCCATTTTGACATATGAAGATGGATTGATAAAAGTTTCTCTCTCTTTGGTGCCTTTATGTTTCTATGCAAAGTGCTTCTCAATGGCTGCCTGATGGAAGACTGTACCCTGCCAGAAAAGTGTATCCATTATGACAGTAGTTTGGTTTTAAGCCCCCATAAAGCCCCTGGGTACCTCTGTCTAGACAGCCCTTATTGTATGCTACACAAATGTGCTGTTTACACTGCTTCCAACCTGGCAACCCGTCTTTAATGTTGACTTTTTTTGCTCTCTTTCATGTGCTGCCCTTTTTGTTCAACCAACGCCCAAACAGGTAAGACCACTCCCTTTACTTTTATGTCTTTGTCACTGTGACCATGATCTTTCTTTCCCCTAAACCACATCTGCTCACCCCCATTCCATCCCACTTATACCTCAAAGGTCTAATAGCACATTAATATAACATAGTGAAGCTTGGATTCACTAGAAAATTCAATCATTCATTCATTTTCTTCCGCTAAGTTAGGTGTGACTGGAGTCTATCCTAGCAACGTTGGGCCTTAGGCTCACTAGAAAATGGAATAGGGATAGGGAATGATCTGCTGTATATGCTATTGTGTTTTGCATTTACATTTAGAGCCTCCTTGAAGCTTTGTAATTGGGAGCTTGTTTGGGAATTACACAAGCAAAAGAACTGAAGGAGCTAGAAGAGATGGGGACTCATCATAACAACTTAGACCTATGGTCCAAAGACTCAGATTTGACTTGGACTTGCAAAGATTAGAAAAACTAGGCAGGGAAACAACTTAATTGAGGGATTGTCCGGAAACAGCACTGATTTGTTAATGGAACACTGGATAAAAAACTGAAGCTGTTGTTTCAATATTTTACATATTTAATACTCTGTTTAATTTCAAAATTTTAAAATCACTGTATTATAAATGTCTGATGTAACCATCATTCAGTCTAGGTTAGAGTATGTGTATTTAAGATATTACACAACTAATTATTTATTCATTTTATTCGTAGTTACATCCACCATTCAAGGGTAACAACTTAACGAGAAAAACACCAGCGTATCTTTTCGATATTTTCCAATGTGTTTCTTATTTATTTTAGACTGAATATTAAATATTTAAACTTGACATAACAATGTGGGAAATTATTTTAATTTATAATGTATAAAAGTACTCTTAATTATCCACATAACTTTCTCATTAAGAAGTGCTTGTAGTTCCTTACAAATGTACAGAAAGAGAGGTGAATGTGTGTTGAGTGCAGAGGTCACATTAAGCGAATATTTTCTCATTGATGTTTTTTTAGCAGTGACAAAGAAATCTGAATGCCATCCGACATTTTGACGGAGTACTCTGTGGGTGATTTATTGTAATGCTACTCCTGTCCAGTTGGTGGTGCATGTACATATCAAATAGCAATTATCTTCAATGGTCAATGTCTCTGTCACGCCGCCAAATAGTTTTGATATTGTTAATAAAGCTAAAGAAAGTGGACATGATGCAGTGGAGAATGAAGGAGGACAAACAAACAACACTGGACAGGGCAGATCTACAGATTGATCAATAAAGAGAGCAACTGAATAAACTCAGTTCATTTTTTTCATTTCCTTTTTGTAGTCAGAATCAAATTGTGAAAAATACTGTGTTCTATACCTGCCTGGTAAAGCACAAAATATCCCTCCACTGTCAGGGCACATAAAGTGCAGTTTTTGTTCATAAAAAGAATAATCTGTGCTCTATGCTCGTCTTGTAGCCTAATTTCTTTAAATGTGAGTAAAAGGCATTATTAAATTATTTATTTCACAGACAGTGCTTGGAGTGTTTTTAAAAAACTTTTGTCCTCCTCGGCTTTCAGTGTGTGAATTTTGTACTCGACACAACAATCCTCCGAGATGTAGTCTTGTCAGGTGTCAGGTGTTTTTACCTGTCATAAAATTGTATAGATCTCTTCACTGCTATGGCAGAGGAAAGTGAGTAAAAAGCCTGGCACATTTAAGCTTGCCAACCAGCCGAACGGTCCGCCCTTTTGTTTTGAACACATTGTGTCTGAAGTGTACTGTGATAGATGGGCCGTCCTAAAGCAGATGGTTATGGTCGGGGTAGATGCCTTTGTGCTGTGATGGAAGCCTAATCAGCATCGTCGATGACACGATAAGGAGGCGCGTTAAAACAACAGGAGTTTGTCAGGGGAGATCTGCTGCTGTTGCCAGGGTCGGTCCCAGAAGGAGCTCTTTTGTCATGCATATTAAAAGAGCTCTTCAGTCAAAACAAGGCCGCTCAGTCTGTCATTAAAGCTCCCAGATGACGGAGCCACTCTTTCATGTGTTCTGCACTCTGAGCCCTTCCCTTCCTGTTATAGTCACCCCCCCCCCTCACGTTGTCCCGACAGCTTCAGCCGAAACCATGCAACCACAGGAGAATCTAAAAATGTAGGCCTTTGAATTAAATGCACAGCCGCAATAGAATGCCACCAAGTAAGTGGAAAGGTTTATGACACTGACAAGTAGGACTCCAGCAAATACATCTCCAAATGTTTGCATTTGAATTTTACCCTCAGCCATTTGTGGTCTGTTTTAACAAGCAACACCCAAACATAGAAAATGTTGGGACAGTCAAAGTAACAGTATGCAAGCTTTTTGTTGAATATAGCAGTAACAATATGACTTGGGATATTTATGAATGACTCCTTGGCATTGGGATAAAATATATATTCCTTTTAACAAATGTACATTTTTAACATTGTTGCCACTATCTTTTTTTCATTTATAACAATCACAGTTTGAGGTTCTTGTAGGGAGATTATTTTATGGGAGATTATTTTTTTTATTTTGTATATTGTGAATGTGTGGCACATGGATGGCTGTTCAACCCATCTTTACAGATAATGTCCATGTTTATATTCCTTTACATCAAAATCTAAATCTTTTTTGCATTTGTTAATCAAATACCCATGTTCCCAACTATTTAAGGGCTAGGATTCTTCTAAAACACCTATTCTGGGCCAAATTGCATAAATAAATGGTGCATAAATAAATCTCATTAATTTGGAGTTGAGCTACATTATCTGCATGAAGGAAGAGGGTATATTTTAAGTATGGCTGCCCATACAAACTTTCTTCCCAACATTTTTTCTCGACGGCCGCATTTGACTTCAAAAAATTTTCGGGCTTTTGATCAAGAAGGCTGCGCAGGTGCTAGTTAGCATTAGCATCTAAGCACCTTACAGTGCACTATATCAGAGAAACAGAGGAGGCTTTGTGCATCGTAATAGGATTTTAATGCCTTTTCTTTGTGGCTCAGAGAAGATTTCCTCTGATTAAATTCCTGGCTGGCCTTGTGAATAAAACCATCTTTCAAGAATAAACATGAAAGGAAAGGGAGAACAAAACTGATGTGCTTATGTATGATTTTTTTTTAATTTTATTTATATTGACAATTATTTTTTCTTTAGAATACAGCTTTTGAAATGATAAATCATTATGTTTTATTCAATTTGAGAGTAAAAAATCTTAGCTGTAAATGTTTAAAATCATCAGATTAGGATAATAATGAGGACTATAAACGTTTTCAGTCTGTTGAGGCAAAGTGTAATATTAATTTGCTAAATATTATAATATATTTCTAAATATTTAAGTGTCATGCAATTATATCGCACTTTTTACACAGCAACCAACATTCATTTAATCTACACACTATTGATGGTTTAACAATGGCTGAACAATGTGACAGCAATTTCTGATCTATTTATATGAGTTCACAGCAACATTGGATTTGAGGATTGTTGCACATTTCTTGGATAACCGTCTCCCTGAAGCCACAGTATTTGCAAGGCTTTTTTTCATTAAGTGGAAGTGGCCCTGTCCTGCCAACATGATGCTGCTCTAAGTGAGACAAAACACCTGTCATGAGCGGTCACGCCTCATCATGGTGTCTGAGCGAGTGGGAGGTCCGCTCGTCACTAAGTGCAGCGCCCCCATCTCTTCCTACATACCACTTTTTTGTGAGGCGACTGGCTCAAGCGCGTCGTCAAGACTGTCAGCATCACATTCACTTGGCCCCATTTCATCTTGCTCTAGTAACTCTTTATTGACCAAGGCTGTGTTGTTATGCCTAGTCTGTGGGCGTTTGTATTACGTTTTATATTTTTTTAATATTTTTTTTTAACACCCTAAACACAATAATGAAGGTGAAAGGCCTGGGATGGTTTGATGTCACAAACACTAGGTTCTTCTGACATAAATGGGACACCCAGACTAGTGTGTGTGTGGGTGTCTGTGTGGAGATGTGCTGGAATGCAGATTTCATATCCTTCCAGATAATGAGATTAAGGACGTGCCATCTGAGGGAGGAATTCCAGCTATCCCTCTTTACTCAGCGCCTGTGTGGGACAGGTCTACATCTGTGCTTTTAAATTCTTATTTTAGCCACCCTTTTATCAGGCAAGGACTATTTGGAACTTTTATTCTTACACAATTTTGAAATGATATTATTCTTAAGGCTTTGGTTTGGGTACAAACATTTGAATTGGCAGGTATTACATTTTTATTAGATGGCATTTATTCTTCTCATACATCAATTCAAATGGATTAATTGGACTGAAATGAAAGATCAACGTGGCAAGAGCTTTTATTACTGAATAAATGATCATTTAGTGCTGTGGTGATTAAATTATAGTGATTTGTTAAAGCTGAGTCACTTATAACTGTACAGCAGCCCGTTTCTCAGCACTGTGTGTGACTCAGTTTTGTGGAATGCTAAGTTTAGGATGTAGATGATTCACATGGACTAAATTACATTACTTATTATGGTTTACTAAATGACAGCCCTTCAGTTCCCCTTTCATTTCTAACAAGTGCTTACAAACACATGATCTCAGCGCTGTAGGTGTACTGTCAGGTAAACTGAGTGTGTGTTCTGGTGTCGGAATGGGACTGCAGCGGTGCCACGATGGCCTGTGTGTTTGTGTGCATGCATGTGTGGAAAATGCTCTGTAGTGTAGGGTCCCCTCACAATATTCATCTAGGCCAATATTCTTCTACCCTCTGTACAGTCATGTGAAACAGTTACTGCACCTCTTTAAATATCTTTGTAAAAGTTTAAGAAAGGAAGGCTGTCTGTCCCACTGCTTCATTTTGGTCCAATGTGACTCATGCAACAACAAGACAATGATCAGAAGCACAGCAGTATTTTACATCAAAATGCCAATGAATCAGTGTTCTCCGGTGGCCACACCAGCTCTAATGGTATTTAAATACTGGGGCACTATTTCAGAAAATTGTGCATGAGTGAATTTCCAAAAACTAAAATGTGAGAACGCTTACACCCACAAGTTTTTATATATATATATATTTTTTTTATAAGTTCAGCTGATACAATTAGATAATCCGGAAATTTGTTCAGGGCTGCATATTGGGTCCGATATTTTTTTTGTTGTACTATATGCGTAGCTTTGGCTATTTTTTGCAACATTGTGTTCTCATGTTATGCAGATATGTATCAGATAGATATGTTTACATATGTAAACGTATGTCTGTCTACCTTATTTGTGAAAAAAAATCACAAATTCTGTCAGAGTAAACTGATGAGAACAACTGTTAAAGAAAACAAAATTCACATTAAATTGTGATAGCCGTGAGACAAAAAAATAGATTAAGACTTTTTCAAGATACCTAATTTTCTCACTCGCATTTGTCATTATAAGCTAGTAATGTTTCCTTTTTATCACAATTTTCTGTGAATTTTGTTTTCTTTAGCTTTTACAGTTGTGCTCATAAGTTTACAGAAAATATGAATGAAAACATACCAAAAAACTTTTGGGTGGTTGGGTGAAGCCATTTATTATTACTCTTACTCTACCCAAATTACCCTGACAAAAATTTACATACCGCAGTTCTTAAAACTGCGTATTGCCACCTTTAACATCAAAGACAGCTTAAAGTCTTTTGTGGTAGTTGTGGATGAGCTGCCCATTCTTTTTGGCAAAAACAACTCCAGTTCAAGTAAATTCTTGGGCTGTCCTGCATGAACTGCACATTTGAGATCTCCCCAGAGTGGCTCAATGATATTGAGGTCAGGAGACTGAGGCCAGTCCAGAGCCTTCACTTTATGTTGCTGTAGTTAATGACAGGTCGACTTGGCCTTGTGCTTTGGATCATTGTCATGTTGGAATCTCCAAGTATGTTCCATGTGCAGTATCTGGCCTGATGAGTGCAAATTTTCCTCCAGTATTTTCTGATAACATGCTGCATTCATCTTTTCCTGTGCCTTTGTAGCTCAAACATCCACATCCCCAAAACATCAGATCCACCTCCATGTTTCACAGCAGGACTGGTGTACCTTTGACGCCTCTCCAAATGTAACTTTTATGGTTGTGGCCAAAAAGTTATATTTTGGCCTCATAACTACAAATAACTTTGTTCCATAACTTTTGAGGCTTGTCTCTGTGCTGTTTGGTGTATTGTAAGCGGGATGCTTTGTGGCATTTGTCTAGTAATGTCTTTTTTCAACTATTCACCCCTTTTTACTTATTGTTCATCTTGAAACAGCCACAGCACTGTACAGAGTCCTGTATTTCAGCTGAAGTTATTTGTGTTTTTTTCTTTGCATATCAAACAATTTTCCTGGCAGTTGTGGCTGAAATGTATGTTGGTCTACCTGACTTTGGTTTGGTTTCAACAGAATCCTTCATTTTCCACTTATTTATTAGAGTTTGATCACTGCTGATTGGTATTCTCAATTTCTTGGATTTTTTTAAATATCCTTTTCCTGTTTTATACAGTTCAACTACCATTTCCCACAGATCCTTTTACAATTGTTTTACTTTTCCCATGACTCAGAATACAGAAACAGACGAGAGATGCAAACTGTAGGTATGTAAACTGTTGATCAGGGTCATTTGGGTAGTTTCTGTTGTCTTTATGATTAAAAAAAAAAAATGTAAAAACAGTGGTTTTACAATAAATGGCTTCATCCAACCACTAACTATGAGTTAAAAAAAATTTTTTTGTGTTGTCATTCATAGTCTCTGAAAAATGTCCAAAAAGTTAAAAAAATCTCATTACAATGGAGATGGCCAGAAAACAGGAAAGGAATTACATGATAGAAGAAATAGCTGTTTGTGTTAACATGCTTTGTCCCTCTGTCTCAGCTTTTTAAAAATAATGTTTCTGTTTTTCTGTTTTATACTATATCTATTCTATATAATCTCAAAATCAATTCTAATGTCTTTAAATTGTTTTTGTTACAGTATTTAAATACACAGTATTTCTATATTTTGGACACCACTTAAATCAGGTTAACTGCATGATAGAAATTTACTTGACTAGATCGAATGACAAAGACCCCACCAGACTGACAGTGAGGGAAGCCTTTGTCAGCAATTGGAGCCCGTCCATGTGACCATCTCTAGTCCTGTCCGGCTTGTTCACCCTTAATGACTAGCCCTCCTCAGATGCACACACATCCAACTTCTTAGGCATTTTCCCAGACTCTCTTCCTCGGTTCACAGCTCAATGACAGATAGATTTGTGTTGTGTCAAAGGAGACCCGAGAATGAAAGGCACACCTAAGAAACAAGGCGAGGATGTCAGCGAGGAATGGTGCAGCACGGAAGAAGAGACAAGACAAGTTGCTGCATGTCTGGTGCTGTTCTTGTGTCAGCCTGCTTATGTTCTTTCCTCCTATGTGTGTTTCCATAGCCCCAGATATTCCACTAATAATAGGAATAAGACTCGATCTAAATAAACAAGACTTGTATAAACACATCAATCTCTTTCTCAGAAGAAAGATATTGATGTGTCTGGCTTAATCTGAAGTTGATTTACATTCTGTGGGTGAGGGCATGCATATTCCACTGATTATCTTATTATTATTAGATTATACTATTATCAGCCATCTAAACAGCAGTAACCTCCAAATCTGATCATACCCATCCCTCTGCTGTACTTTTTCTGAGGGGGGTGTTGGTCTATTGTTTCAAATAAAAAGAAAATAATTTATACTATGGCATATATAGGTCTAACTGTATCACCTTAAAGTACAGGTGTGTTGCACAAGAAAGATTGAAGGTGCTGTTATGTGGATGTCATTGGAATGATGTTTTATGTAAATCTGTCTTGTTTTTGGTAAGAAGTAGTAATTAATGCCTAAAATGATTACTGGAAAACTAATGAAATAAAAAAGTCTGGGATTGCCAATAGTTAAAGCTTTTGATAAAAGCCTGCCACAGAAGAGGCGCCCAGTAAAATGCTAAATGAAAAGCCAACATTTAGTCTCTAATGCCAGTGATTTCCATCAGGACATAGTGCTGTCCAAGTGGCTACAGCTTGTGTTGTTGCATCTAGATACTGTTCTAAATCAATGGTTGAAGCCTCTCATGTGCTACACTGATGTGTAAATGTGTGGATCTGCTCTCATAATGTCATTTTAATGACAGTGTAATAGCCTAATAATGAGCAGCCAATAATCATCATTTGCCTAATGGGCATAGCTTAACGCTAATCACTGGGCTATTCATGTGAATATCAGCGCTCAGTCCCTCCACACCAGATTGTACTGGCTTCTTGTATCACACTGTCACCATATCAAGGACTTTAGGTATTTGACAAGACAAATTAGTGTCTAACAAGGATTTAATGTATATTAGCAAATTAAGAATATATTTTTTGCCATTGCCATTCCCAATCATTTTAAACATCTATTATAAAGTGTATTATGTTACAACTGAATAGCACATTTTTATATTTTCTGAATCAGACATAAGACATAAGGTCCAAAAGAAAACGTAACAGCATGTCTTGCAACAACCAAGCCTACAATACATTTGTAAAAACAGGGCTTAGAATGTGAAACTTTGTGTAACATCATCATAAAAAGAAACATAGCCTTAAAATTGCCATCACTAGCATTAACTCTTTCACAGATGAAGTAAACCCGCCTCACTACATTCCCCACAATGTAACTCTGTGTCATTAGACCCCTTTGTGACAATACTTTTTGATCTGTGTTCAAATTCTAAAAAGATGTGCAGTGTTTTAAATGTTCTTTTTAATATAAAACATGTAAACCTATTTTACTCAACCCAGAAAACAATATTAGAATCTAAAACGATCAGAATAGATGTAAATTATAACTGGCAGAGTGCTCAGGAGCTCGTCATCACCCGCCTTAAGGCCTTCACAGCCCTGACTGCTGCAGTACATCAGATTGTTGGGATCAGAGGTAACATCGTCTTTGCATGTTAAGACTTTATGTTCATGCTAAAGCACTTAGATGTAGATGACATCTGCGCCACAGACCGGAGGATGTCTCTTTCACTAAATCTTTCACTATGTTGCTGCATCCTTGAATAACATGTCTTAACCCCTGCTGGGAGATATCAGGCCAAGACCTCTGACCTCCCAGGGGAGCAAAGTTAAACTACTCTTAACACAAATCATGCCATCCTCATCTTTCGAATGTAGCTCTTTCCTGCTGTTTGCACTTCTCTGTGGCCTGTCACTTTTTGTTTAAGGAGCGAGATGGATTCTTTGTCTTGCAATGTCCCCCCTATGGACGCCAAAAATGTAATCTAGCCCCTCAGCTCGCAGAATGGCTTCAGCAGATGGTGGCGGCAGAGCAAACCTGCCCTGAATTCTACTTCTCCTGTTTTTCAGAATCTGAAGCCTCTTCTCTTACTTTGCTTTTTGTTTCTCTGTCAGCATCCTGCCTTCGATGAATGTACTCAAATAGCACTGGTAACACTGACCATTTTCTAGGATTTTTCTTTAATTACATTATTTTTTCTAAATACATTTTATTTAAATTTTTTTAACGTTTTTTTGTCAAAGTATTGTAATAATGAAGTAATGAATTTAGAATAGGCAGCCCATTGTCAGGGTTCTTAAAAGGTTATGTAGAAGTTCTTATCTGTATAAAGTATCATTGTAGAGCCTGTATCAATTATTATTGTTTATAGTTTATTTGACAGTGACCATGCACAACACATATTGTACTGGAGATAACTAAAAGCTGGTTTTACAATTGTTGTCCCTGGGCCGAAGGCAAAGGGACCTTGTGGTTATAAATTGAAAAAGGTGTCTTGGTGGCTCAGAATACACTCTATACTTTTATCTAAAATCTAAAACTGTAAACTATATATTGCACCAGGTTAATCTTCCATCTTTGGAAGGTATACGTTATGAAAATTCACGAAGATGGAACATACCAGTTTATATTCAATATACATGCATTCAACAACACCATCAAGAAATGTGTATAATCAGTAAAACCATTCTGTTTATTACCAACACCATATTAACATGCACTATACTTTTTAATGCTAGTAATGTCAGAGTATTTACGTAGCATGGCTATAACCTGGCAACGTACACTGTCTGTCTTAAGCAGAAAGACATTAACACTTAGTATTTCTTAATTTTCTAATAATAATTTTATAGTCCTCAAGAGCAAATTAAAAAACTCTCATGTAGTCATTGCAGTCTACAACTTACATACTACTACACATCCAGTCTTTAAAAGATATTGTTCCCTTTGGGCCAGTATAACCTGTGAGGTTTGAGACCCTTTTAGAAGCGACTCCACCACAGCTACAAAGGCTCTAGTATTTCTTTTTCATTCATTCATTTTGATAAAATTGCAAGTTATCAACTCTAAATTTTTAGAGATGTTGGCAGTATTCTATTGGTGGACTCAAGAATGCTAAGAAGCAGCAGCTATCTCATGCTGTACCTAATATGCCTTTGAATAATATCTGTCTATAATAGTGAGGGGCATTTAGCCTTTATGTCGATTTTGCAGGTTTATACAGTATATGCTAAGAGCTCAGTATACCAGTCTTTTAACGTTGGTATTGTCCAGTACACTTTCACTGACAGCACGCATTTGTTGGTGCCATTTGCCAAAACCATCTTGTTTATGCAGAAGTTGTGATTTTGTAGGGCACACCCTTTTCTGAGGATGTTCTTTGAATGACAGCTTGTATCTATGTGGTTTCTTTTTACACAAAACGCTAAAACGCTTAAACGTGCACGTAACTGTCCGTGTATCTGAGCGAGCCAGACCTGAGTGTACATGAGTGGGTGGGAGTGCTGGGTGCTTCCTGTGGGAACATAGGTGGCCTTTGTTGGCTGCTGAGAGACACTGGCACATGGGCCTGAGTGGCTGATGTAAAACTGGACCCAATCCTAACATTTACTGGGGCAACAGTGTGTTAGCGGATCTTTGGGGCATTAATTGCTCGCTGTCCGTATGTCCACACACAACACCACAGCCATGTCTCCTTATCCTCCTGTCATTATTTATTCAATTATTTGAGCTGGAGTTTACAGCCAAGGCCCTGTTCCCATGGCACAGTAAACTTAACCTCACCATTGACTGCATAAAAAGAATCATCAATGCACGATGTACGATGTACGAGATGTACGAGCTATGTCACTGTCTCTAAACAAACCTAAAGTTTTAGAAACAATACGTTTTTCTAACTCATGTCCTAAGCCTTTGTGCAACAATGTATTTTCAAAAAAACAAAGGTATTTTTCCTCCAGTAGTAGTACCTTCCGGGTACTTGCAGAAACCGTGGAACAAATATTTTCTCTCGCTGTGTTCTTTGGAGCTTTGCAAAGATAAGATAGAGAAAAGTGCAAAGAGTGTTATTTTGACACAGTTGAATTTTATGCATCAGAGTTTCCACTCAGATGGCTAAACGCATGTCCGCCACAGACCTGTTGTTAATAATTTCACATAAACAGTCTCCCGGCTCCACAGATGTCTGGCTGCACACCGTTCCAGGCGTACACGCCCCTCCACTTTAACCTGAAGGCCGTCCAGCACCACTTTATTGGCCCGCAGTATATACAAGGCTGCATGTCGATTACAACTTTCAATGAGTGTGGTGTGACATGACTATTCTGTGTAGTTATTAAGTCGTCCTAAAGCCAATTACAATGATTACACCCCCACTCCTGCTGCAATAAAACACGCGCCTGGTCATGTTTGCTAATAGTTGGCTTTGGATTCCAAAACCTCTGTTCTGACTTTGGGCTGATTCGTCTGATAGCATTTACAATGTGAATGGGTAGAAAAGCCTAAAATAAGGTGGAGATATTTATATTCTGTAAAATGAGTAAAACTACACTAAAGTTTTTCACTGTTGTGGTAATGCTATTCCAGTAGAAAATGACAGCTGGGTTTGAATTGGATTTGGATTCAACCCAAGGAAACACTTTTCTGGATTTTTTAGACGTCAGTGTTTTTGCTTACTAAAGTGTCAATATAGATTTTTTTCATTAATGTAGTTTGTGTTTCTCTGACTAGTTCTGGTGAGAAGTGTGGCATGAGAGAACCATTTGGAGATTTGAATGATTTAGAGATGATATATTTCATGGTGAAAGGTTACATATTGTCGGTTAAATTAATAGTAAATAAGTGGCGGCTGCAGATGCTAGTTTCATACATACCTTCTTAATGTGTTAGACCATCAGTTGTGTTGTGCAGATGTAGGGTTGGTCCACACAAGACTAATGTTATAATTCATATTATGGCAAAAACTAAAGAGAAACAACAGCCCGTCATTACTTTAAGACATGAAAGTCAGTCTATCCGAAAGATTTCAAAAACTTTGAATGTATCCTCAAGTGCAGTCACAAAAACCATCAAACGCTTCGATGAAACTGGCTCTCAGGAGGACCGCCTGCTGCAGAAGATATGCTCTTCAGTTATGGGCCTCAGACATGAACAACACCTCAGACTAGAGCCCACTAAAGTGTCTCAACATCAACTGTTCCGAGGAGACGTGTGGATCAGGACTTAATGGTTGATTAGCTGCAAAGAAACAAAAGGAATGGACATTAGACCAGTGGAAATCTGTTTTTTGAGATGGTTTGAGATGAGTTGGACCACAGAGTGAAGGAAAACCAGCCAATAAGTGTCTAGCACCTCTGGGAACTCCTTCAAGACTGTTAGAAAGCCATTTCAAGTGACTACATCATGAAGCTGAAGGAGAACGCCAAAAGTGTGCAAAGCTGTCATCAAAGCAAAAGGTTGCTACTTAAAAAAATATAAAACATAAAAGACATTCTGGTTTGTTGAACAATTTTTTTTTAACTACATTATTCCATATGTGTTCCTCCAAAGCATTGAATGAGAAACCTTTGACTGGTAGTGTATATCTATTTTAGTTGTCCTAATATCTATTTCATTTATGATGAGATGGCTCCAGCATTATTGTTTGTCGAAGGATTCTGGGAAAGGAGTGTTGAGTCAGCAGGGCAATGCCTTTCATTTTAATATTTAAAGGGCAGTGGGGTTTTGCAATTTTGATTTTGACCATTATGTACTGTTTTGATGAAATGGACTGTATTTTAAAAAGCAATAATAGATAGATAGATAGAACATAGATTTTGAAAAATATGGTAACAAAATGCTTTTCTTTAATACTGTTGCTGGAACTCCTGAATTTCCCTTGGGATCAATAAAGTATTTATCAACTTTCCTATTTAAGAAGACTTATAGTGTAGAAGTGTCAAACTAAAGTCAGGTTTATCTTTTTACCACCGTATTTACTAAAGCCTTTTGAGTGGCACATGCATGAAAATGTCTATATACTTGCAAATAACAATAGTTTTGTTAATAATCTCTCAGAAATGAAGCTCACAATAGTAAGTATTTTTCACTCTCAACGTTTCTTTAATGACACAAGTCTGTGATAGAGGAGGTTCCGCAAAGATTAATTTCCCACTTTCAGCGTGAAGTGAACTTCATCGTGCCCCAGTGGCAGAAATCCATCCGTCCTGAAGGGGATTCGTTTTTATATCCTGTGGTGGAACTGTCGAAGGATGTTCTCAGTGCTGCGCGGCTGTGCTCTGACTTGTCAAAGGTAAATACACAGTTACAGACTTATGGTATTCTGCACAGCTGCTTACATGAATGATGTCATGTGTTTATTCAGACAGTGACAGTCCCGAGAGCTGCTTGACATAGACTTCAATACAATAAAAAACAAAGCAAAATGATTGAAAAATATACTTCATAAATCATGTCACACCTATAATATAATATATTTTCCCAATAAAACAAGTTTCTTATGTTTATATGTGGCGTCAGTGCCTTTTTTGGACATTCACTATTAATCCAGTTGGAAATGAGTTGCTCCTCACCAACAGCGAAGTCCTACCTTATTGAAACTAATTAAACTAACTACTCCAGGCTGAACAACAGAAAAAAACATTCTGAGGTATCAGATTTTAAAAGTAGTGACAGGAGTGTTTAACTTGTCTAGCGTTATATAAAAATATCAAGTGATGAAAACTGTAAGCCTTTTAATGCCACATAATTAGTCTCGAACACCATTACTGTTTATGGTGTCACCATGAGCGAGACCCAAAAAATGCCCATGTGTGTCCTGTCATTGTAAATCTAAAAAGCTCTTTGGAACACAGAAGCATTAACGTGTGTTTGTAAAAATATTTAAGTACATGTGGACAGAGCATGAGACCACATTGATCAAATATTTGGATCAAGATTAACAGCCAAATATTTATCTTATGTAGCATGTGATATCAAATGAATTAATGATGTTAATGGACATCTGAGTGGACGCTCCTTAAAGACTTATATTTAATTCTATAGCATGTCCAGCCTGTAAAGTCTCTTTTGACCTTCATTTTTGATGAGATGGATCCAGCGTTATCATCTGCCAAGTGCTTATAGGAAAAGTATGCCGAGTCAGCACAGTGTTGCTTTTATGAATCATGTTAAGGGATGCTTTTTAAAGTGACGGGTCTGTACCATTTGGACATTGCATTTTTGAATAGATGGACTATATTTCAAAAAGCGGTACTCAAGCCCAGAAGAAGTTCTGATTGTTTTAAACAGGATTCAGGGAAAAAAACATAAAGAAAAAAAAGATGGCGAATGTGAATGTATGGGTGCTTGATTTGTATGCAGCACAGAGTGGTCGGAGAGCTTACCTTTAGCCAGCCAGCACTCACAGGAAGCTTTCTCATCAGCTCTCATTGTCAGCCAGAACACTTAAGACAATTGGCTTCAGCTCGACCTGAAGCGCGTGGGAGGTGCAGATGAAAGGATGGAGCGAGGAAGAGTGGATTGAGGAAGAACAGACCTGAGGATGAGACTGGTGCATCGTTTGATGTTGCCACCTTATGCTTTTTTTGGTTGAGCATAAGCTGTATGAATTTTAAGCACAAAAGCATTATTTTTAATTATTTCTCTTGCCAATTTTTGTTTCTAAGTGGCTGCAATGTAATTTGCTTGACAGCATTATACCACATTATAAGCTCTGTTACTTCCCCATGGTGATGATGGTGATGCTAATAAGGATAAAGAGCTGGTATTTTCATAGCAAGTTATGGTTTTAAATTTGTCTAGGAGTTTGTATCCATACAAGAGTTATGTTTGTTCTGGCATTAAAAGTGTTTTGTGTTTGTTTGTTCAGCGTTGAGAATAAAAGTGGACACAATTGTGGTGGGAGTTGAATGAAGATATGTAGAACCAACAAAAGAATAGTTGATAGCTACTTCCTCCAAAACATTATTGATCATCACATAACTTTTAGTCTTTGGGACAGTCCATTCAAAGTCTAAGCTGAGAAAAGACCAAAATGGCTTAATGTGATACAAAAAAAAAGCTTAAAAATGCAACAAAATAAATGGTAAATTTTTGCAAAACAAAACAAAACAAGCAGTTGCACTGCCATCATTGACTTGACTCCATGCAAAGTAAATGTCAATCCGTCAACCTAAAGCACCAGTCGGCCTTACTTTCTCCTCTCCAGACTGCTGCCACACTGACCAGAATCCTACACAGGTAACAGGCAATCTGTTAACAAGTAACTCACACAACTTTCTTCAAAAAGTAGGTCAATAGTTAGCAGTGAAATGTTGTCTAGAAGTGCGGTCATAAAACTCAGGAATGTATAGATCTAATGATACAACTTCATAACCACTGCACAAACTTTTCTATAAACTGCAATAACTGATATTCACAGGTATTGTATCCACTTTCATTACACCTCAGCCGTGTATAAAACCTGTGACATTAATATCCATAAATGTCAAAGCCTCCGCTCATTAGACATTGTGTCTTCATTCTCCGGTGGAAAAACAAAGAGAGGCGTAGACAAAGCTGGCGTTTTTCGTCTTGTGTAGGCCCAGAGAAAGCGCCCAGTGAAAAGGTTGCCATCCATCTTCATCCGGCTGGCATGTTCTTTAGTTACTTCCGCCCTCGTTCTAACCCGTGTTATTCCACAGCGGCGGTGTGTGTGTGGTGAGTAAGTGATGCTGGGGTTAATGAAGTGCATCCACCTCTCTTCCTCGCAAAATGAGAGACTTCATTAAGTTAGTAGACTGCCGTTGTCACTCATCTGTGTT
Organism: Neodontobutis hainanensis; assembly: GCA_024349245.1. Taxonomy (NCBI): domain Eukaryota; kingdom Metazoa; phylum Chordata; class Actinopteri; order Gobiiformes; family Odontobutidae; genus Neodontobutis; species Neodontobutis hainanensis. The sequence goes on along the minus strand of JALDNG010000167.1, from coordinate 761,562 downwards.
TTACATTTGTGCACCGAAAAACAAAGGGGCAGTACGAGTCACTGGCACAGAAATCTTTTGTCAGATCAATTTCAATTGAATTATAACAAACTGTTTTCCTCAGAGGCTTTCAACAGCATTGGTGGAACACATTTGCCAAATCAGCTGGAAGTCATTAGCATCTGTGATTAGCGATGTCAGCGGATGTTGATCGCTGTAAATTAGTGCGTTCAGTTTGATGTTTGGAGGCCGATGACAAGTCTGTTGACGAGGGGAATTGGTGCAAATATGTGGATACTTTTGAAAAAGCAATAGGGAACAACATTTCAAAAAACGTCTGGGGTTAATGAAGTGCATCCACTTGTGTTCATTTTATAAATTGAGACTTCATTAAGTGGTGGACTGCCATTCTCCAACATCTGTGGATATCTTCCTTATTTGGGCATGTTTGTATAACTCAAATACAAGGGAAGTTCATATTGACCACATCCCAACAACAGACTCCAAACTTGCCGTTGGTGCACCACAATATCGTCCACCTTACCACAGGTCCCACTGTGTCCTCTCCTGTACGCCACCTCGGGTTAGCCATGCGAGCCAAAATAGCGGAATTAGCATTTATTTAACAATGCCAACTCATCCATCTTGTAGATTGTAAGACCTCAAACGCAAAGCCTCTCTGTCACGTCCCCTTGAGCTTCTTGGTACATTAAGACTAATAGTAGATGTCTACAGTAAGCCAATTTCACCCAGCTCAATGAACATTCAATGGTAAAGGTCTGAGAGAAAAATAAAACTATCATAGAGCACTATTATGATTAGCACATCAGTGATTAACAGTTGTCAAGCAAGACCCTATTTGGCTAAAATTAAGTATGTTTTATTTTATCAAAATGTAACAGGAACCAGTTAATAATTATTATTAAGCATTTGGCTACGAGAGATCAGCCCTTCATACGACTTCTAGAGTTGAAGTTGGATTGACACCAGTTAGTTTTAACTTGAGCATTTATCAACACCACAGTGCATTATGGGATCAAATATTCCGGCATCAACCTTTTTACCCCTCCATTCTTTATGCTAATCACTTTCCACGCATTTATAAGTCTGTTAAATGGAGGTACTAAACCTATGTAAGTGCACCGGCCTATTTAATGTTAAAGGTGTTTAGGTCGCAGCAATATACTCTAATACTGTAATAGCCAGAATTTGCTGATGTCATCGATGGCACCAGGAAGCCTGACTGGACCTTTTATGGATCTTTCCTTTACTTTAATTTGCCTGTGTCTTTTTTGACTTTGTCCAGCAGACATTAATTGCCCGTCTGAATTACGCTGCAGTGCGGGCCATGCCAAGTTGCATTTCCTGGTGGACCTTAGATCCTGGTCCAACTGACACATTTGTCCTAAATGGAAATATTATGGCATTTCTGCAGTAAGGAACTTTTGACATGTGCAATGTAAGATGACACTTTTCTGGACCATTTGGAGGTTTAAGATGATAAAACAGGATCTTAATCTAAGTAATCAGAAAACTTTTAAATGGAATGCTCTTAAAAGGAGTGAAAAGAGCGGTTAGCACTGCTGACTCACAGCAAGAAGGTCCTCGGTTCAATTCCCATCCAATGTGGAGTTTGCAAGTTCTCCCCGTGTCTGCATAGGTTTCTTCTGGGTGCTTCCCCTACCACCAAGGACATGTACAATATTCCCCCATCTAATAAAAAACAAAAAGATGCCCAGTGTAGACCTTTGCTTGATTTTTCATTGGAGATGAAGCATTTTCTAGGCATGACTTAAAAAAAAAATTCTGCTACATACCATTTTGAAAGAATTATAAGCATTTCCTTAAAGTGTAACTTAGGCTAAAGGTTCCTTCAGACCAGAGTGAATGTTGTAATACGCAGTAGATATTTTTTGATAAATCCATTGCCAAGATTGAGTCATTTCATTGTGCAAACACTGTAGTGCACAGTTACATGTGGAGAATATTGTTGTGTGTTTAACTCTTGTGTAAGGTTAGATGTTTGCATTCTTGTGTTAGGAATTCTGTATGGCATTGTAAGAAGCTGGATGGCCACATCTCTATTGTAGCATGCAATTAAAAATCATCATAGATTCTACCTAAAACAAAGCCAGCATTTTGACAGTCAGTCTCATATCTTCTCATATTATTATTCTTTTACAAAAAAAAGCCTCCATATATTGCAACATAACCTTTTGCACATGGAAAAGTGAGCCGCTACAGAACGAGGATACAGCCTGACACACATCATGGCTTTGGGAGAAGGAGGATAACATTCTGTCATAAAGATAATACTTCCTTCCTAACAAGACGCTGAAGTCATGCGAGTCCTGCCAAGAGCCACATTAAGAGTCCTGACGCATTGTGAGAATCAAAGGCCCTGTTTGAATGCATCTGATGACAACTGTCTTTTATACTGTTTGTGTTAATATATCAACAAATCATTTCACCTCTGGTTATTGCTTTTGCCGTGTTATGTAAAGACCTTGTATGGAATGGTTATTCAGTGCCAGCGCTGTTCATCTGGGGGCCCTAGGTACTAGGAGAAAGGTCATGGGGGCCCTGCCTCACCATGGACCATTAGCTCACTCACAGAAGACTGGCAGTAGCCTATTACATTACAACAATAGTACATGTCCTTTAGGCCGAGAGGTAAAGCCCTTATATAACCTGCATTCAACCTACACTGTTACATTCATTTTTCCAACACAAAAGAAAAACAAAAACAAAAAAAAAATTGTGACTAACAGTTGTGCCATTGCTCTGGCCAAGAATACTGTAAAGGAAATTTTTGAGATAAAGTGGAAATCTTCATTTACAAAGATCACATTCCTGTTGTAACACACCTGAATATTTCCAGTGGAGCTAAAGGAGAAAAAAATCTAAGCTTAGATCTGTGAGAGCTCCCCTGAAAATGACAATTATCAGATTAAAATAACTACACTTTTTGGTTTGTTTAACATCTATAAATCTATACTCATCAAAGTTTGTATCAAAGGTAAAATAATTGATTAAAATATCAAGCTGTATATTTAGTGTTCTTTTAAACATTAATCAAAACAATAAAGTGCATGAGGCTCATCTCTGTTTAACACTGTGCTTATGTTCCCATCAGAGAAGCACTAAACTAGAGCTATATTCCACTTTTAATGAGGCCACACCGTCTGCTTCAGACATTAGCAGTTATGTGACACTTAATACACATAGACAGTGATACATGCCCTTGTTAGCAATGTCTATTAAGTTAAAATGTTTAGGGTAGGGCGATTTATTTCTCAGTTAGCCTAATTTAGCACTGTAGAAACTACAGCAAAGATCTCAGACTTGTTTTTTCTAAGGCATGTAGGCTTTATGTGTAATATGCAAATAGCAAAAGGCAAAAACAAATCTGAGTGCGTGGGTGTCTCTGTCTCTAACTCTGCTCAGAGGCTGCTTTAGACTCTATTTAGGCCTATTTAGTTTATCGTGAGCTTAGCCATTTTTTTAGCGAAGCTATTAGATTCCTATTGTGCTAGTAAAAGGGTTGGAGAGACCCGCTTCAGTTTTCTAGCATTTGTCTCTGTACTAGTCCTGTTCTTAACTCTCGGCCCAGGCCCCGACAATGAGCCTGAGGAGAACAAACACAGAACACAGACAGACACTCATTCTCTGTCAATTTTTAAATGTTAACACTGCACTGATAAAACACCCTGCTTTAACATACATCCTGGAGTTGTGTCTCCACTGAAGTTGTTGGGTCAATTTAGCAAATGCTGGATCTGTTAGGGGCCCCATAATGACATGGGGCCATAGGCAGCCGCTTAGTTGGCTTATAGGCCGGCCCTGTGTGTATAATATATGCTGTTCCTAGTGTTAGACTGCCTTTGTTGCAGAATGCTTTTTATACCTTCACTTAATCTTTACTAAATGAGTTTCCGGCAGACTGAGAGAGGAAAATGCTGAGAGTCAAGCCATCTTTATTATCTTCATTTATTATCTTTATTTGAACAAGATTAGTGCTAATTGAGAAAACATATGCCATTTTATGTTTTTCCTTTTTTGATTCTTATTTTGTTGTCTGTAAAGATTTGTTATGGTCCAGTAAAATATTCTTGTGTTTAGCTCTACCTTTTAGTAACTGGGCTGCAAGGTAGTAACCAAAGTAACATTATATGGCTTTGGTATTTGAGCTGACCTGTACTGTAGCTCTCCACCGTGAATGTGAAAATATACCTGCCACTCGAGAAACAAAACAGACGTTTATAAAGCCACAATGTAAACTTAATGCAGACTGTAGTAGACTCTTTAGTCTGACTTATACTGTATATCTACGTCAGATAGTGACAGTCTCTGGCTCGGGCCAGTTAGTGGAACCTCATTAGCTCATTTCCTTTTTGATTCCATTACGGTGACAACAAGGGAGAGGGCTTTTTTCTCTTGACCAGCACTTGTTTGGCAGAGTCCATGAGGGCCACGTAAATTGGGGCGACATGAGGGATGTGCTGCATGAGGTAAACAAGTCCCAAAAGAAGGCTGGCTTTTTTCTCACCCTCTGCTCGGGCCCATTTCTCAGCCTTTATTTATTCAAGTGTTGGAGAGAAAAGGAGGAGACAGTCAAAGGCTTGTATACACCTCACAGCTGGACACTGATAGCACTTTTTACAAGCCTCAGTGTCCTGCGTGTGAGAAAAAGCACTAGTCGACTCAAGCACTTTACAAATGTCCCCCTGTTCCTGGTTCTCTTCCCTGTTTGAGACTGACCGAAAGTCCAGACTACTTGATCTCTGTTTAAAAAACCTCAGTTCTAGTTTATAATGGGGACACACTAGTTGCAAATACTCGAGGGTTGCTTGAGTTTGAAATGGTATTTGATTCTGCAATGTTGGCAATTTTTAGCTATTATTACAATCATTATTGGAAAATATTTTTTAAATAATTTGGTTTCTATTTTTTTTGTTTACAAATGTCACACAGGTTTTTTTTAAGGCTGATTATTCCCATGCCTGACTCTGACTTACTGTTGGATGACATTTCCTCACAATGAGCCCGATGTGAAAACAGAAGGAGGCATTTCCAAGTGTACAATAGAGAAAGAGGGGTAGAGACAGGCATCTTCCTTCTGTAAAATCCTTCCTTTTTGTGTTGGAAGTGCTTCTGAAGGGGGTGGTATTGTACAAAAAAGGAGGGAGCTTGCAGCAAACAAAGGCCCTCTGCCACACAGGACTCATCTGATGATCTTTTTAGTTCCAACACTAATATGAATGGATCCATGCAGAGGATGAAATGTCCCTGGGTTTTAATGTTTTACTTTGAATTCAAAGCTCAAACACATTCCACCACTTTTGTCCAGTCATCCTTTGTCATGCTTTAAAATGTAATTGACAAATATACTGCATACAACATGATGTTGTTCTGAAGACAATCTCTTACAGTAACAACTCTGACATGTTAACTGTTGTCATAGAACAATACTTTTGGGGTTTCATCTCAAAATATGTTGTCAATATCAGACTAGCTCACTAAAGTTCTATGAAAACTGATTGTTGTTCATTTTTGTCAGGACAAAATGGCAGATGAAAGGTTTGCTATTAGTTGGTCAGTAAACAAAGAAGAAAATGTATTATCGACATTATGAACATCGCCATGGTGGAGTGAGATGTTTTGAATTGGGCATCTTGTGGAAAGGAAATATTTTGTGTATTGTTGTCTTTAAAATGTCCAATATAATATGCAGATGAGGTTGGTTTGGAAGTTTGTAAAATGAGTGCAAAAAACTATAATACTATTTTGTGCTGGGTCACAACCATTTTGGTTTTGGTATTGTTTGTTTCATGATATAAGAAAGTTGTTTTGAACAACAGGGTGCCACCAATTTATAAAGTCAAATATAACTTAAATGAGAATGTACTGGTTTGTAACACATGGTAAACTCATTCATGTGGCCCTTCATTTGGGACCAGGCTGTGAAAGCTAATATGACTGCACTTCATTTTTATGTGCATGATTGAAGCAAATGCCGGTACTGACCACGTCCCTCGCACCCCTCCGCTCTCACTGACATGATTCACTTATAACCAACAAAACCAAGCTAAATGAACTCCCCTCTGGCTCGGGCCTAATCACATTAGCCTAAGTGATATGGGAACGCCGGGCCAGACACACACTCCCCCTTCCCAGTCTGTCTTTCAGCCCAAATAAAAAGCCACTCCTCCTGCGCTTTAAATTCTTTTAATCTCCATCTTTGGATCATAGGCCGCTCGCTCGCCCAGAGACCCTGGTGTGGAATAATGAGGATCAAGACAAGAGTATAAAGGAAGTGGAATAAGTAAAACGCAAAAGGGTGGAACAGAGGAGGAGAACTCACATAAGACTAAATGTCTAATGACTAAATCAAAACACCTGTTTAGTCGGTTGTTAGCACATTGTACAGAACCACGACTGACGGATTTGTAGTGTAGCCCTGCTGCGGTGGTGGTCTTATAACTTTTAATGAAGCACGCATATGTCAAAAACACCTCCGCCCTAAAAAAAAAATATTTGGATTAATATTCCTTTAGTCTGTTAGTGTTTGAAGCTCAAACACTATTTTAAATTACAGCCACAGATGTCAACATTACCTGCACCAAATATAATTGTTCTAATGTAAAACAAACCAAAACTATTAAGATTTTTTTAAGAAAATGTCAGACGGAGATTCCAATATAAAGAATAGGGCAAAATTTGCATATTTTGGTACCACCTGTTTTTGTTTGCTGCTGTTTGGTCTGTGTTTGAAAAAAAATGTAAATGGCTTTTTTGTGCTTGTAGCTGAGTCTCAGAGATGTGCTGCTTTGCCATCATTTTCTGAGTGTGTGAAACGCAAAAGTTTCATTGTGAAAACATGTGAAAGCCCTCCACCTGGGGGGTTAATAGAACCGCACTGTGAGTGTTAAATTGTCTCCAAGCCAGTGGTGATGGTAAAAAAAAACTCTCTTGTTTAACACGTCCAGAGTGTCTTCAGCCAGGCTTTTTGTGCGTGACTCCTCTTCGATCTGAGGGCATCTCTAAAATTCCTCAACACCTAACATGTGGTTGACATTAAAATCAAAAGTGATCATTAATTCCCAAGGAATTGTTACAACATTGGTGTTTGCAAATAAAACATTCATGTTTGTAATTAAAGGGATTTGTTAACTTCTGACCCCAGTTCAAATTTAGAAGATCCACACTGGCTCCATGTTTTCAACTAAGTTCAATTAAAAAAACCTTCTAATAGGACCTCTCTCAGGCTTTTAGCTCTGCCCCGAAACAAGAACAGAGGCATCAGCAGCCTCAAGCATCATGCACCCTAAAACCAGTTTCTATTCTTTTGCTGTTTACTGGCTTTACTGTGTTTTTTAAGTGCAGTATTGATTTAAATTAACTTAAAACTATAAATAAAGCGTAACATGCCAAAACAGTAAATCACTCGCTTTGGATAAAAGCGTCAGCTAAATAAAAAAACGTATGATGATTGACTGATAATTGACTTTGATTTACCAGTGAACAGTTGAACTTATCTAAAATATATATATATAAACTAAATATAAACAGGTTTATCCTTTCTATACAGTTGAGCTTCATAATAGATCCTGGCAGGGAGTTTGACCTGGGTTAGACCAGACTGGTCCAGGCCCAGTCCAACTCATTAGGACACAGTCTGGAGGAAAGAAAACCTGACAAAACAACAAACATTTTTGAACGTTTATTCATCCATCAGGAAAAACAAGATTTAAACAACAACACATCTTCTGCATAGACATTGTACATGGAAGAGTTGCCCAGCTAGGTTCCACTTTCAGGCTCATAGGTTTCTTCTTGAACCTCGGCAGAAGGGACACTTCATTGGGCTTGAATGGCGACTTGGGTGGTGTCTTCTTTGCAGTCTGTGTCTTCAACTTCTTCAACTGCTCTCTGTTTCTTTCCAAATTTCATCCACCTTCTTCTAGACTTTGTTTTCTTTATTTTCTGTGTTTTCCACCTTTTTCTTTGGTTCTTTTTTTGTTTCTTTTTGTCCACCTGTCTCTGGTCTTTGTCTTCCATCTTTTCCGAATCCTCCTCCATTTGCCATTGTTCTTGCTGGCAGACACAGAGTCTTGACTGACTCCTCCTTGAAAACCCTGATTTCAGGCGTGGTTTCAGATGTTGTTTGGGGACCAGCCTCTGCAGGATGTATTTCAGTCTCAGTCAGTTCAGCTTGTGACTCTATGGCTTCACATTCAGGTGATGGGGTGGTAGTCTCATTGTCACACACCATAGTTTCACTTTCACACTCTGTACATTTATCCTGGGTCTCAAGAATAACAATTGTGGTTTTCTCTTTTGAGTCTTCTTGGACCGCCTTCTTTTTCTGTCTGTATTCCGCTAATAATCTTGACCATTTTTCATAATGACTGATGACTTTCTTGTCCTGTTTGTCAGAGTCTTGAACCTTTTCTTGGCTCTCCATTGAAACTATCTCAGGCTCCAGGAGCTCAGTGTTGGCCTGGGCTTTCTCAGATTGGGCCACTTCATTGACGGTGGTTTCAGCCGGTGTGGTAATAGTAATTTCAGTCTCCAGTGGAGTCACTGACTCAGTCGATTCATCAGGGTGAATGACTGGGAGATCTTCTATTTTCTAAAACTACGTTTTCTAAAAACTGGGATATTTGGACAAAACTGTGAAAGAACTTCAGCTTAACCTCAGGAGAGCGGTTCTGGACAAACTCTTTACGTAGAAATACAGGACATTTTCTCAGAAAAAGACAGAAATAAAACAAATATTGCAGTGTTTCGGGGAGTGACCATACATGATTATTTTGATGGCAATTCTAATACGACTTTGGTGGTTTTTATATAGCTGTATGTGTTTTTTATTCACAGTGTGCTACAGTTTTAATCTCAGGTTTTTGTGTTTTGGCGTTGTAGCCGTTTGGACTAATTCAGAGAGTTTTCTCTCATTTCACTTAAGCTTACACCTGAGCTTTAGTCATATCTGTCAAATTTTTCATGTATTTGTTTGAAATGTTAGCATTAATACTGTTGAATCTTTCAGTGAATTGTCTCAGTACTTTATGCCTAACACTTGCATTTTGATTGGGGAGATATGGCCCAAGGTCTGTAGGGGGTCTAAAATTGAGAAGTAAAAAGCTAAAACAAATGGTCACTGCATGACATGTATACTAGTCACAGTACAAACAAATCAGAGACTGATGAGAGTCATATTAAAGAAATCAAGCACTTAGACTACAGCAATAGAATTTACATTTAAATATAGAGCTTGAAAATCCCTACAAAAATAGTATTAAATAAATTTGGATGGTTTCTTGACACGAAGAGACAATACCTCCTCTTTAAAAGACAAAATGCATTTGTGTGACTTTAGGGGCACTGTACCATCTCATAAAAACACAAACTGAGTCAAAACATATGACATAACTGCAAATTTACATTACTACTACAATATTTATGGAATCTTTATGAAATTTTAAGAATACCATGTTAGTTTTGCTGCAGCATTTGTTTCATTTAGTTTTTAAGTGTTCATTTATCCTGGCCACTCAATATAAAACTCAATGCTGCCCACTGCAATAAAACTAAAGTTTATTTCTTCATATTGTACTTCAACCAGGTGTAGGCAGGTTGTGTGAGCTACAGCTGAGAACTGTCACTTGTTTTGTAATTTAGGCAATACATATCTATAAATCTGGCAATAATAAAAGGTTTTATTTGCCCAAAATGTATTAATTATTTTACCAAAAAGTGCTTTAGTCTAGCAACCTAAATTTTAAGATGTTTAAAAATCTGACCTTGGGGCCATAAACTCCTAACCTGGCCTGTCGCAACGAACTCTTCTCCTATTCTATACAAAGAAGTTAGTCTGGTACAATGTGGCTTGCATTCGATTTCAAGGGCGGGGTTTACAAGAGTAATGTTAACCAATCAGAGCAACGGCGGACGTGATGCAAAAAAGGCGACGCTACATAGCCGCTTGACAACAAGGAAGTCACGTGAGCGCCGCTCGTTAACCTGGCCAGCAGTAGAGCGGACACCAGAGCGGTTTCCTTGTTTTTATACTTTGCTGGTTATTCAAAATTGAAGCGAGTGCAGAAATAAACTCCCTCTTTGAAGCAGTGTCCGCCATATTGAATCTTTTGGACTAGCCGCACGAGCCAAGTTAACTGTGTATGACGTGGGCAGCAAACCACACCCTGCTGCAGATAATCGGATTGTGATTGGTACGTCCGCAAAATCATTAAGGAAGGGATTCGCTGAGAGAAAGGACCCAGACCGTCCTCCTTTTGAAAAAAGGGAAATGGTCTGTTATACCAGGCTAATAAATTCCCACCAGGGTCAGATTTTGGACACGCCTGATGAAAATGGTAAAGAGGTTTTCACAGAAGCAGCTGCTTCAGAAAGTGTTGAAACCTCAAACACTTTGACACTGAATAAGCCCAGGGAGATAATCACATTTCAGAATATTGTCTCAAGCCTGATCTCTCAAAGCACTGCTGTTTCCAGATGAATTAGTTATTTCAAAATAAACTGAAGAAACAATTGATATCTGGAGTCTAAATGACTTTGACAACACAGCCCCTTAACCAGCTAGAAAAATTGTATTGCATTATGTACACTGTAAAACTCCACTAGTACAGCTCAGGAATATGAAGGATCTGATTCAAAACACTGGCTCAGTTGCTGCAGAGTGAGTTCTGTAGCTGTGGCCAATGCTAAACATGGTGTGTACAACTAACATCTAAATGAAGATTTTGATTTGTTTTCCTAATTCCTGGCTCTAGATATGTACATTTATATCTAATCTAGTAATGGAAAATACAATATACAGGACAAAGCCTAAAAGTATCACATCCGTTGTATTGAAGGGGATGTTTCCTAATATTGACAGTGTCTCAGTGAGATTAAATATGCATAAATGCACGTAATTTAAAAATTAAACATGGTACAGTTATCATCTTTTTGCAGAAGGCTGTAAGTTAAGGTTAAACATTGAAGGGATTGGGTTTAAATTGTTTTATTGGCATGGCCATGTGTGAACCTGGTTAAATAAACATTTATTGGTAGGGATGTAACAATTACAATGTGAGCCGGTTGAAAATTTATTCATATTTGTGACGTTTCCACTCGGTTGAGATATTAATTCAATCGCAATTTATGTTTTGAAAAACAGGGGTTGCTCTGTTTACTCCAAACTTGCGTTAAACAAGTTGTTGCAAACAGTTTCTAGCATGACGACGAGAGTTTGGAGGTTGATATTGAAAAAGCCTTATATTCATTCAAATCAGAAGTGTGGCAGCATAAATCCACTTTTGTGAAAGAATTCTCTCTCTTACTACTGCTGCACAGACCGGTCCTGGGCCGAGTCGGCTCTACGCGGACTTAACAAGTGCACAACTAAAAGGCTGTGTCTGAGACTGAGCTCTCCAAAACGGACAAAAAGTCACGTTAATGTCCCGTCTATCGGTGGTAGAACAGAGAGAATGTGAGCAGTAATCTGTGTTAGCAAAGAGGCTAAAGCGAAAACAGAGTCTGACTAAAAAATTAGACTGTTGCCCTGATTTGTGAAATAATAAAAGGGGACTTGTTCATATGTTATATCAATATATCCATAATTGTTGTCAGTGCAATGTCTTTTACGTTATGTCTGTGCTATTTACAGTTGCTATGGCTTCAAGTTAACAAAGTAATAACAAACAGTTTGTGTTTTTGTTGGACACCTGTCAGCCAATCAGAACATATTACTTAGCCAGACTAGAGTATGCCATGTTTATTTCACTGGTGTTACTGCAGATTTAAACGTTATTGTAAAATGATGCTTACTTGGGACCATAGGTTGCAGCATATTATTTGAGTACATTTTTATCAAAACATGGTTTTGATGGACCTTAACCTAATTCTGGATTTTTAGTTGATGCAGGTTAACCAAATCTGAATCAAAGATGGCTGTCATTGTTTTCAGAGTTGCATTAAAATGGTAAATGGCACGCATTTATATGGTATATGTAACCATGCACTCAGTCACAACAATTTTTCACATCAGCTATTTTTGATATAGTGGTGTACTGCAAAAATCCTCATCTAGTTGCATGAGTTATTCATTATATTAGTTACTACTGTTGGAAACACAACATTTTTGTGGTCACAGTTGGTAGTCCTTTTGTCATTTGATACATCCATCATTTTAATAGTAACTGAACACTGGCTAACCTGTATTTCTTAGTTTGACCTCAATGAAATACAGTCAGCCTCTCTGTCACATAGTATTTATAGCTTCCAAGTAAAACGGGACATATTCATATTTTCACCAAGTCCTGACAGTTTCTCAGAGCTGGTGCTGTAACCTGATCTCAGCAGCTCTGTTCTCCTCTGGTGGTCATGCTGGACACGGACTGTACGTCTCTGTGTGTGCCTGGTTAATAATCGATGGGAGGACTCTGCGGTCTCGGTCTTTTCCACTGTAAACAGCCGCCGTCGGGCTCAGCTCATGTTTTATGGATGAGCCTTTCATTTGGCCTGTCAACACCACTCAACCTCAATCAGCATCAACTGGACACACGGCAGACTGGCAGCTCCCAGTGCGAGTGTAGGAGAGTGATAGGAGAGATGAAATAGAGTTGTGTGTGAGGGGTAAATTTGATTCTTTATGTGTCAATTTATAACTGGTGAAATAGTTTTCTACACCCTCTCCCCTCCAGCGTGGTCTTTTATCTCTCCTATGCCACTCTTAAGTCATCCAGTCCAATCAAAATGTACCTTTTACATTTCACTTCATTTTCAACTCATGGATTATATTGTACAATTACAAGCGCTAAGTTACATTTTTAAAAGCATCTATCCAGTATCTTTGTTGCTAAAACTGTTAACATGCAACTCCAGTCTGTCCAGATATTAGCCCTGTGAGATTTACATCTAGAATGTGAAGACACTGGTCATCCTGCCATTATTTATAATGTTCTTTTGTTTTTGTTTTGTTTTTATACTATATTTCTATGGACCAGATGCTCTGTGTCCCTAATAAAGTTTGAATTGAATTAAATTGAATCAATCTAAGGCTTTTATTCAGCGCTTAGAGTGCTGAAACGCGGCCTCTTACAGAAGTGGCACATTCTGAAATGTGCAATTGCCTATAAGTGGACATGAGACTTTTTGTGAATGCTGCCACATACATTGTCAGTTGCACAAGTCTATCTAGGTGTCCTCGATCTTTGAACCATTATAGGGTATTTGCTTTTCTGTAGTTAGACGTGGTGTGCTAAATGGTGTTCATTTGTGGTTTTCAGTAAAAAAGTGCTTCCTTTTTGTTGCACTCTTAGTATATCGCTGTGTAATTTGTTGCTCCAACTATTACCTCATGATATGTTGTTACACGTACTCCCATTCACCTAAGTATTCATGTGAAAGTACTTTCCATTTCCAAACACTTTATTTGGTAGCATTTCCATATGATTCTGTGCAACTGATCTTTTTAGCACATTTGAGGGACCAGCTGCAAAACTGATGATATCATTTAACCAAAATTTTCATTCCACTCCATCTCCAAGTATCTAAGGTATTTGCTTGAGTATATCTTTTTCCAACTGTATTTTCAAATATTCCTAATTATAACTAACTTTCCTCTCTTTCCTCGTTTGCCTACGGAAGCCCACAAATATACTGCTGCAGGTAAGCAAATGGTCATGGAAAAACTGTAATAGTTTGTGTTTGAATATCCTCATATGCTTGTGATATTTTACGCTGGTTCTAGCTGGCATAAAGTTACATTTTTGGCATGCTTGCCTTCACATGCAATTAGCAGTGGTGTAATTAAAATTTCACTAACACTATGTATCACTGCAGAGTAAAAAATTATTCTAAGCTTCCTGCACATTCATAAATTCCCTGATTGAAAGAGTCTCAACTTCAGTAAGTGTGTTACCAGTTTATCCCACGCACTTGGGACCCTTTTGCAGGTGTTTGTTTACATCTGCCCAAGTTAATGAGATCCCAGAAGAGCCCCACACACTACAGGTCACAAACACTGTTGCAACCTGTGTGACCTCTGACCCCGTCCTCACAGTTACCCCGGGTGTATAGAACGTTGAAAGTCTCCAGCTATTGTTGACGCTCATACCACACACAGCCATTTACAGTGTAGTCACTTAAGTGAAAGCTCCAGTGACATTGGGACTGTTGCTGATTTAACACATGTGCAGGTGAGTGACAATGACAAGAAAGAACAACAGCAGCTGCACATTTAGAATGCACAGTATTAGAAAAAAGTAATATTTCACGGCTCATCTGATGCTTCTGACGAATTCATATTTCTTGATGTACAACCTCATCTGAGTTTTTTAGCGTTGCATTTGCCCACAGTTGTTTAGTGGGTTCAAATTCTGAGTCTGTACACTTTTATAGCCTGCGGCCAATTTCACAGTTTACTTCACACAAGTATTGTCAGACAGGCCATTCTCCATCGGTGTCACATGAATAGCCCATTCTACTTTGAGCTGCTATAGGGGCCTGTCACCAGTGGACCCTATTATCTGCTCACCTGCGTTTTCACCCAGCAACCTATTCACTGGGGGGGCAGGTAGTGTGGCTCTTTTCAAAGGCAATGCACCATTAACAATGCACGCCAGTCAAGAGGCCATCTTTTGTGGAGCTGCACTATGAATCAAGCAGAAACCAAGACAGATCCGTTGTTCGTCTGGCCTCGCCCTCACCTCTTCTTTCTGAGCCAAAAAGCCATTTAATGACATTTAATCTGCAAAACTGTGCAATTATTGGATGGCCGCTTGCTTGCAGTAATCATGTTTAAAGTTAGTTCAGTTGTGCTAATGTTTTTTTTTTCTGTTGTATACTGAAAACATTATGCCCCATTACATAAAAGTCCATTTGGTTACACATAACTTTATGACACCATCCAATTGCCAAATCCATATAGTTTATTCAAAACTTCTCGGTGTCCAATAAAAACAATAAAACAATTGCAGTTTTATTAACTTTCTGGGAAAATGTGCTGAAGAATTATATTACTGTTTAACCAACCAAGTGTAAATATTAGCTTTATATATTCATCTAATGTGACTGGACCCCGATCACAACAGGAAGATAGGATTTAAGTCATTAATCACAGTTATTAATTAAACTTGAAGGGGAAATTCTGGCTAACATTGTGAACCCTGGTGTTTTTGGCCATGGAAAAAAAACCCATACATTATCACAAACCATTCATCAGAAGTGCCCCCGCTCTCTTGTCCTGTCCACTCCTCCTTCTGTTTGGCTTCTTCTCCAGAGGTCAGTGTGAACTCCTCCCAGCTCAGAGAGGAGTCCAGACTGGGATGGGGCACTCCTCATTTATCAGTGAACTTTCCACTGGAAGGGCCATCCTGACCTGTACTATCAAGTTTCCCTCAGATAACGGTCCTAATGAGCCTGCACCTTCATTTTTAGGCTCCAGACGCTCAAGGACACAGTGTAGTGCTGACCAGAGCTAATAATGGTTTAATGTATGAATGTATAAAAATAAGAAAAGACTTGGTGTTCTGGTTCATTTATTTTCCACTTTGGTTAAAAAAAAATGAAATGAGACTCCCAAATGTACAAAAATGTAACAATAACAACTGTCAAATACTAAACATTTCCGAAATTGATTGATTAAATGGCAGTGCAATCTCATACCACTTGAATGTTTTAAACTATTGCTTTTACTCTCCACATCTTTCCATTTGGTGACAAGTTTAAACATTGAAGTCTATAGGTGATGTATAGAGGTGTTCACAGATTCTCCAAATGCATAGAGAACTCATCTTTAGCTGTTTATCTTTGTCTGGTGGATGATATGCTGTATTCTTTTCAAGGTGTCAGGCCCTTCATGGTTTACATGTCAGATCTTGCATGGCTGGTATGCATGAGCTTTTATTTCCAAAGCCTCGTACACAGGCGCGTGAGTGTTGATCTCCAGCTGCATGTGCCACACTATTTATTTTACAAATGTGTGTGTGTATTAGAAAGTGAGCCGTCTAAAAGTTGCAGTTGCTCTCAGCAGCATATGTTCAGTTTTGTGCAAGGAGCCACAGCGGACTACTCTCTTAGCACTTTAACAAGTCCAGTTTGATTGGTAACAGCATGCAGGGGACTCACCAGGCACTTTTCTTAAGTTGGCTGAGGCTATTAACAACAGCTGTTCCCACTTAAAGCAATGGCAAAATCACATATTAGAATTGTGGTATAATGTATAGCAAGTTTATTTACATTGAAAATTTATTTCGGCATTTTTCTGCTAGGTTTTCCTGTACACTAAGCCTATTTTTAATTTTTGTCCACATGTGACGCATAAATGGGACTTACGGCTGTCCAAGACATCACATTCTGACCACTTAAAGCCTATTTTTAAACTCGTGTTTTGGTATTAAAGCTTATTTGCCACATTTCAAAAAATTCAAACTGATGGAAGCCATTCCAACCAACATGGCGAACAGGTGTTATTGTGCAAACGTTTCAGTTCAGATTTTGGTCTGCTTTACTTAAACTTGTATATACACACTAACGTTTTCATGAGATGCCCTCCAGACAGATGTTTAAAACAAGGCTCAAAAAATCTCTTAACATACACACTGTATCTAATCTAGAGAGATTGTGTGTCACTAAAAACGGTCCTGCCAGTGTAAAGTCTACATTAGAGTGAAGTGAATGGCTTTATTATTAGCTTTCTTGCTGTTATAACAATCACGCTCAGTTTATTTCTGTTAGCCACACTGATGGTCAAACCAGACTGAAGATGACTGATTTCCATCAGGCTCAACTCTCTTAGTCTCTTTCTACACATTGACTTTGCAGGGCTGGATACACTGCAGGACAATCATCGGTACATGATTACGTCTTGGTGGGGGTTGTTCCTGCCATTTTGATTGCATTGTGGTTCTAACAGTTCTATTAAAGCCAGGCATTTGGAAAAGTCTGCCATTTGAGTTCTTACCAAATAAATCTTTTAGTGCGTGATGTAAACTGTCCCTAACTTGAGAAAAACTATTCAGGCACAACAAGGAGTCTGTCTTTTGTCTTGATTTTGTGTTGCTCTGAACAACAGCAATGAGAAGAACCAGGACAAAACACAGAATAGATAGTGCCAAGACAAATTTACTCCGTGTCCAAGGTTCTTATGATTTATGACTTCCCTCTATGATTTGTCACTTCCATATTAATATTTAGTTTATTTTTTTTAGTTACATTCTTTCTAGATAAATCTGTTGTTTCTATTTTTAAAAAGCCTGAGGCGTGCTTGCCGTAGCTTGTTGGATTATTGTTTCCTCGAGGCATGTTTATTGACTTTTGGCAGACTTCAGACACGCCTGGGAATCTGTCATCTCGGCTGTAAACTCTTAGTCAAGGTTATCTCCTTCTCTTCTTTTACTTATTTGGAAGAACTTTTTTCCCATGTGCACATCTCCTGAGCTCTAATTGACTTTGGTTGGAAAAGGTTTTTTTTTTAAGCCTGCGTGTCCGGATGCTTATTCTCACTCACACCTAAGATGGACTGTCCCAACTTCCATTTTGACCCATATGCAAGCCCTTATCTTCAAGGACCTGCTGCAGACTCATTAGTGAAGGTCCTGCGTTGTGTTATAGACCATGTCTGGATCCTGACACAGCACCACATCTGGACCAGGTGGTTTAGATACAGGACAACCCGGCCTTATAGTTTTCATAATTTACTTACAGTGCAATAAAAGTGTTTACAACTTCATTAATTGTTTGACATTGGTCATGAGCTACAGAATGCAACTGGACAGAATGACTAAATGCTAAATAGATTAGTCTGAAGTTATCAAACCTTGCTCTGGGTGAAAAGGAGTCTAACTCTGTGCATATGCTGCCCTCTCATGGCTGCAGGCCGCATTAGATCTTTGTACATTGCCCAAATACTGTATGTACAGGCTGGACTTTTAAACAGTGTTTTTTCTTTAATTGCAAACCACTATTTTCAATAAAAGGTGATAGAAGATTTAAGTTTTTTCTAACAAGCCATGATGTTTTTTATATGTATTGGGGTATTCCAAATGTCACAGATTATATTTTCATTGCAATATTCAATATAGTTATAGTCAGCCCTGCAACTAACTGTCCAGGTGTGTACCAATGTACCCTGCTGGGATAGACCCCAGGCACCCGCGACCCCAAATGGGACTAAGCAGAAGAAAATGAATAAATACAGTTAAAGCATATTGTTTTTTCTAATATTATGCAGCTTTATTTAGATTACTTTTTAACTAAGACATTAAGTCTTTTTTGAATCAACTTAATGTGCTTGGGATCTCTTTTTTAAATCTTGCAGGTGCATTTATTGGTAAGAGTGCCCCCTTTTTCCTAGGACCCTCAGACTGTCCAGAAATGTCTATGAACACACACAACTAACTCAAACATATTTATAACTTCTTCAGATTATTACATTTTATGTGGCAACAGATATTTGCTTGTAAAATTGTAAAAATTGTGCATGGTTCCATTCATATGAGTGATGAGGGGCCCTTATACCTTGGACCCCCATAGCTTCAAGAAATACTCCTGATTGTGACTTCAGAGGAACTGTAATTCCATGTTTTATTGTGAGCAAACCACAAGTCTGTATCTACTGTATATCTTTACATTGGGCTGTTGCTTGGCCCAGAACTACCACTGAGGGGAGCTGATGTTCCAACACAAAACAGAGGGAGGGGACGGACTTCATCTGATTCACCCCATGCACAGGTCTGAGGAGTCCCAGCAATATTCAGTGTATCTCTCACCCCAACCCCTACTTTTAAAATGAAAAACAACAGTTGTATTTAAGTTTAATGACGCTTTTTACGGCGCATCTGCTGCGAAATATAAAAACAGGCTGCAAGTGAGGAATGACAATAGAAGGAAGTATTATGAGCTTGTTTTATTGTTGCAGAAAGAAAGAAATATGAGAAGGGAGACAATGAAAGTGGGGCGCGGGTTGGTGTACATTCATCTTTAATTTATCATCGGAGCTGCAGTTGCCTGTCAATCTTGTGTCCACTGGAAAATCTTCATTGTTGAGGGGATACATTGTTGCCAGGGCAGCACCTATACTGAACTGCAGTAGGTCATCAGGGGGTTGGCATATCTAGGTTATGGAAATATAATCTCTTTTACCCATGGCTGCATCTACTGTACGAGCGGAGGGCTGTACTGCCCAGGGGCAACCAGTAAAACGAGGCGTTAGGGGGGTCCCATCTGGTCTGGATGGGCACTCCCCAGATTAGGATGCCTGACCCAGAAATCTTCGCTATACCCCCCACCCCCCCACCCATTTCCTCTTCTAGACAGAAGGCCTCGCGGGACAGACTGGGGTGAGGTCTCCATTAGCAGGTCTGCCCTGGTGTGTTGCTATAATGTTGCATTTATGGAGCTGTGCTGGAGACAAATGGGATGTAAAAACAGTCAGTGTCATGGGTTTGTGGCAGGGGTTGCTTTTAACCCACAATGCATCACAGTACTCTAAGAAATGCATTCAGTTCCCCAAACATTACAGGATATAGACTGCCGTTACTATAATGAGGTAAATGCAATGATGGATTAGATGGTTTCTTTTCGAGACTAACAAGAAAACGTGCACGATTTTTGAAAAACATTTTCAAACGCTGCAAATTTTCTGTTTCTATGGCAGATTGTCCTTTAACAAAATATTCCTTCTTTGAAAATAAGGCAGACATCTTTCACAGCCACCAATTCTTTGCCCAGATCAATACACTGCACATTCTGGTGCTATGTGCTAGTGTAGTACTTGAGACTGGCACTTACATTTTTCAGTCATGTTTTTTCCTCAAATTTATCTTTTCCAGGTTGTGTCTTGTTCTTGGACATAGACCGTCTAAGAACTGATTTTATTTATTAATGTTCACTTCATTTGAGGATTTGGATGAAATCTTCTATCATTATAGCTTATTTTCATTTAAACAGTTTAAATAATACTTCATAATGAGGGGTCCTTATAAAGATTTTATATGGGTTTATAATAGCTTATTAAAGGGTATTATTGGGTATATGACTATAGGAAATCAAATCAAATCATTATTAGTAATAGATTTTGTTAAATTATTTTTTAGGCAGACATATGACAAATTCCAACAATGTGCTAAAAATCTTAGCATAGTCCCATCTTAACATGACTCCAAGTACCATGATATACAAGGTCAAATTCATTTTAATCTGTAGATGAAACATTATACTAACAATATGTAGCATTACATTAATATATAAATACATCCAGGATAGTCTCTAAATGCATCAGAATCTGGTCATGTCCCCATACTATCATTGCTATTTACTTTATTTATGTTCATTTGAAATATAATGTGTGCGACACTAATAAGTCAAGTGACTTAGTGTGACAGGAGAGCTGAAACACCACGAACAAACCCAAGCTCAAGGTGGCTGGCCGTCTACTGTAACAGTTGTGGGTTGTTGACAAGAGAAAGACAAATGAAGAGAGATCATATCAAATACTGTATTAATCATAATCCACATCCATTAACCCCTCACCCCCGTCTGCATTTACCATTTACCACCCTTCTCCTACTCACTGACTCTCACTACTGTCCTCAATACATCCACCCGACCATCCAGCCATGCACAGACGTTGTTCTGGAGCACTGACCCACTGGGGCTTTATGAGAATCCAGGCCCCACCCAGTCTGCAACAGAGGACCCAATTTTGTCTTGTTTGTCACATCAAGAAGAGCCAGAGGCCAACCGAGGCTGCACAAGCTTTAAACACCATTCTGCTTTAACCATAAGCCCAGCGTGTGTTCAAATTGTGTTGTTGGGAGTCTTTGTTGTCATGACCGCGGGCTCAGGAACAGGAAGACTCCAATGCAAACAACCCAAACTCCAGGAAAACGTTAAACTAAATTTATTTTTTTTTTTTTAGAGAAACAGACGCATACAAAAATCCAAAAACCAAAATTCTCCCAGAACCGAAAACACAGGCAAAAATCCAGAGAAAATGAGAATACCAAAACTACGGACTAGAAAATTCACAAGTGGTGACAAAAGAAACACAGACCAAACTTACGGGTGACGGTGACGGTGACAGAGACGGAGACAGAGACAATGACAATGACCTGGTACTGAGGGGAAGGACAAACAGGTATAAATAGACACAGACAACAAGGGACAGGTGAAACATATTAGGGCGGAGCAGGTAATCACACAGGAGGGAAAAACACAAGGCAGGAAGTCAAGCATGAACACAGACAAGGGCACGACATTTCAAAATAAAGTCCATTGAATACAATACAAACCGGAAACAATATAAAACAGACATGAATCATGACAGTACCCCCCCCTTAAAGGCCGACCACTGGGCGGCCTAACACTCCTATAACCCAAAAATCCTTTCTTTCGACATTTCCTGGGTGGGTGGAGGGGGGGGTCAGTCGGAGGGGGAACAAGTCCACTAGACAACTGGCACGGGGACACACTCAGGAAAGGCTTGGGGGGAACCGATGCGGCGGGTCCGGCCCTTGGACACTGGTTGGCCGGACGGGGCGCTAGGGGAGAAACGTGGTGTTGGATCCAGCCCTCTAACTACTGGCTGGACGGGACACTCGGGGGAAGTCTGATGAGTCGGGTCCGGCCCTCTAATACTGATCGGCCGGACGGCGCCGGGTACACTGGTGAGTCGGGTCCGGCCCTCTGAACTGGTCGGCCGGACGGGCACTCGGGTTACAGATGCGGCACGTCCGGCCCTCGGAACTGGTCGGCCGGACGTGGCGCTAGTGGAAGGGGAATATGCCGGGAACAGGCACAAGGGGGGAAAAAATTTTGTGCCGGGATGGGAACACACGGACGGGACTTGCAGAAGGACGGACTCAGGACCAGGTAGGGACAGGAAACTCCGGACATGGCAGGGACAGGAAACTCCGGACATGGCAGGGACAGGAAACTCCGGACATGGCAGGGACAGGAAACTCCGGACATGGCAGGGACAGGAAACTCCGGACATGGCAGGGACAGGAAACTCCGGACATGGCAGGGACAGGAAACTCCGGACATGGCAGGGACAGGAAACTCCGGACATGGCAACGACAGGAAACTCCAGACATGGCAACGACAGGAAACTCCAGACATGGCAACGACAGGAAACTCCAGACAGGGCAACGACAGGAAACTCCAGACAGGGCAACGACAGGAAACTCCAGACAGGGCAACGACAGAAAACTCCAGACATGGCAACGACAGGAAACTCCAGACATGGCAACGACAGGAAACTCCAGACAGGGCAACGACAGGAAACTCCAGACAGGGCAACGACAGAAAACTCCGGACAGGGCAACGACAGAAAACTCCGGACATGCTGGGAGAACAAGGAACAAAACTCATGGACAGGCTGGGAGAACAAGGAACAAAAACTCATGGACAGGCTGGGAGAACAAGGAACAAAACTCATGGACAGGCTGGGAGAACAAGGAACAAAAACTCATGAACAGGCTGGGAGCACAAGGAACAAAAACTCGTGAACAGGCTGGGAGAACAAGGAACAAACTCGTGAACAGGCTGGGAGAACAAGGAACAAAAACTCATGGACAGGCTGGGAGAACAAGGAACAAAACTCATGGACAGGCTGGGGGAACAAGGAACAAAAACTCATGAACAGGCTGGGAGAACAGGGAACAAAAACTCATGAACAGGCTGGGAGGACAAAGAACAAAAACTCATGAACAGGCTGGGAGAACAAAGACCAAAAAAAACAAAGGGCCAGGCTGGGAGGACAACAGAGACGACCAGGCGAGGAGAGGCCAGGCGAGGAAGGACCGTGGGGCGACCAGGCGAGGATGAACCAGACGAGGAAGGACCAAACGAGGGATGAACCAGACGAGGATGAACCAGACAAGGAAGGACCAAACGAGGGATGAACCAGACGAGGGATGAACCAGACGAGGAAGGTCAGGCTGGGAAGGACCGTATGGGCGACCAGACGAAGGGTGAACCAGACGAAGGGTGAACCAGACGAAGGATGAACCAGACCAGACGGAGGGTGAACCAGACGAAGGATGAACCAGACGAAGGATGAACCAGACGAGGGGTGAGCCACTCGAGGGGTGAGCCACTCGAGGGAAGGAGCCAGACGAGGGAAGGAGCCAGACGAGGGGATGAGCCACACGAGGGGATGAGCCACACGAGGGGTGAGCCACTCGAGGGGTGGGCCTCTCTGGGGGCTGAGACGTACTCTCAGGGAAAACTCTCTGGGGGCTGAGACGTACTCTCAGGAGAAACTCTCTGGGGCTGAGACGTACTCTCAGGAAAACTCTCTGGGGCTGAGACGTACTCTCAGGGAAAAACTCTCTGGGGGCTGAGGCAAAGACTCTGAAAACAGTTCTGGGGGCTGAAGCGAAGACTCTGGAAACAGTTCTGGAGGCTGAAGCGAAGACTCTGGAAACAGTTCTGGAGGCTAAGCGAAGACTCTGGAAACAGTTCTGGGGGCTGAAGCGAAGACTGGGAAACAGTTCTGGGGGCTGAAGCGGAGACTCTGGAAACAGTTCTGTGGGCTGAAGCGAAGACTCTGGAAACAGTTCTGGGGCTGACACGAAGACTCTGAAAAACAGTTCTGGGGCTGACACGAAGACTCTGGAAAACGGTTCTGGCGCTGACACGAAGACTCTGGAAAAACAGTTCTGGGGCTGACACGAAGACTCTGGAAAACAGTTCTGGGGCTGACACGAAGACTCTGGAAAACAGTTCTGGGGCTGACACGAAGACTCTGGAAAACAGTTCTGGGGCTGACACGAAGACTCTGGGAAACAGTTCTGGGGCTGACACGAAGACTCTGGAAAACAGTTCTGGGACGGACACGAAGACTCTGGAAAACAGTTCTGGGGCTGACACGAAGACTCTGGAAAACAGTTCTGGGGCTGACACGAAGACTCTGGAAAACAGTTCTGGGGCTGACACGAAGACTCTGGAAAACAGTTCTGGGACTGACACGAAGACTCTGGAAAACAGTTCTGGGACTGACACGAAGACTCTGGAAAACAGTTTTGGGGCTGCGGAGTCTCAGTTCGGACCAGGTCATTCTGTCATGACCGCGGGCTCAGGAACAGGAAGACTCCAATGCAAACAACCAAACTCCAGGAAAACGTTAAACTAAATTTATTTTTTTTTTTTTAGAGAAACAGACGCATACAAAAATCCAAAAACCAAAATTCTCCCAGAACCGAAAACACAGGCAAAAATCCAGAGAAAATGAGAATACCAAAACTACGGACTAGAAAATTCACAAGTGGTGACAAAAGAAACACAGACCAAACTTACGGGTGACGGTGACGGTGACAGTGACAGTGACAGTGACAGTGACAGTGACAGTGACAGTGACAGTGACAGTGACAGTGACAGTGACAGTGACAGTGACAGTGACAGTGACAGTGACAGTGACAATGACAATGACCTGGTACTGAGGGGAAGGACAAACAGGTATAAATAGACACAGACAACAAGGGACAGGTGAAACATATTAGGGCGGAGCAGGTAATCACACAGGAGGGAAAAACACAAGGCAGGAAGTCAAGCATGAACACAGACAAGGGCACGACATTTCAAAATAAAGTCCATTGAATACAATACAAACCGGAAACAATATAAAACAGACATGAATCATGACATTTGTGTCATCTTTGACCCCAGGAAAATAAGAGTAGTTGAAAAAGTGTGTTTGAGATGTTGAAGAAAAAGGCTGTTGATGATTTGGACTTGAGTGAAAATCTTGCAGTTTCTATATACAGTACATATCCTAGATTGATGTACAGTACTTGGTATTTTGTAATTCATTTTGAGTCACAATTTACTTTAACACCTAACAGTCCTGAGACCACAGGGAGATTAGCAACTTGACCGTAAAGTATATGACAATATTACATTAGCTGCACTAAGATTATCTAAGGGTGCGTTCACACTTAATGCCGTGTTTGGTGCAGTTTTTTGTTTACCAAACATGCACTCTGAGACTCTTTCAAAACAGAGATATCAGAGCGGCTCCAAGTGAACTCTGGTATGGTTGAATTCAAATGTGAGCGTCAGGTGGACCATAGATGATCTTAAACTGGAAGAGCCTCATAAATTTTCCACAAAAACATCACATAATGATTTTTGTTTCCCCGAGGTCAGAAAATAAAACAAGCCAAAACAATATTGTCCAACAAAATAAAATAAGAAGAATTCAAATTCAAAGCACTGATAAGCTAAAATGCTATAGTAACATGTCTAATCAGCATTTTATACAGGAAAACATAGACAGCTAGAGCCTATAATGAATATTTCCTTGTTTAATATGAGGCTAGTCTTTTGCACGGCCTTTGATAAATAATAAAACACAAACACTCCCTTTTAAGAGCATTGAACATTTATGGTAGCCCTGTAGGGACATTCTGAAACAAAGACAGTCAAAAAAGGTCTGAAGATGATTTAACATATTTAATTTTAAATAAGTTTACTTTATTATTGTCCTAAACCTTTATGCAAGAATGCATGCTCAAAAAGAAACAGTGTGCTTTTTTGTCTTAGTTTGTCCTCTTTGGGCACCTGTAACAACAGGAACAGAATCTCAGAAAACAGAAAACTCTGATTATGTTCTATGTAGTTTTAAATGTCTTTTATGATTTGTATGTGGTTATTGTACACATAATTATGACAATCATTTTGTAATATAACCTTTTACCATAAAATTTAGCAGTTTTGTCATTATCCAAAGTAAAAATTGTCTATTTATAAAAAAAATCACTTATACAGTAAAACCACTTGCCTCCTAGCATCACATCATTTTCACTTGGTCTATCATTATTTGAAACCCAATACACACAATATTAAATTATTTTTTTAGTGACGCAAAAGCAAACCCAAGAACCTGCGTAAGTCCATGTGTGCACTTTTAATTGTGCCAGTTGCTGAGAGACATGTTCTCTTTTTTTTGCTGGCAATTACCGTCATACGCTGTTGGGAATGTACTTTTTGACATGTTTGCTTTCACGCAGCGCTGTCTGCAAAAACGAGGAGGCTTATTTGTGGCAGATCCAGGGAAATCCTAACATACAAGCCTTTATGATTAAGATATACCAAATACATTAACAGAACGCATGACCAAGCAAGTAGGGCGTGGGTGGCAGCATCTAAAAGCCATTGTAGTCCAGGCTTCCTCTGAATCCTTAATGTGTTGGATGTGACGCGACCAGCATGGCACCACTGTTAAAACTGACTGTTGATCAAATGCAAAAGAAAATTGGAGAGATGCCCTTTGGCTTGTATTTTCTTCCCTAAAAAATAAATAGCTAGAGTTAGAGTCTTAGTTTTACAGTATACGTCTAAGAGGAGCCAGTGTTTTATTAGGTAAGTCCTCCACCTGATTCAAAGTGTCCTTGGGGATCAATGTAAAAAGTCCAGATGCTTCAAGTTCACCATTTTAATTCTGTTAAGTGACGAGTTCTATTATCGCAGAAGTTAAGCTATAACCCACTGTATGCTAAATTGAATAAATGAGATTGGGGATTTAGTCAGTGTTGCACCTTATTTATGAGGCGTCAGTGCCCTGTGGCAAGCCCCATTTCTCATTTCAAAAAAGATTACGGCTCCCTAATTGATAAGATAAACACACCATTACGGGGTTGCTTGGCTAACTGAATAGAATGGAGTTTTCCCATCCCCGTTGCGTTACGTTAATCCATCTCCCCCTTTCTCAATGTGCAACAAGGAAACATACACTTATCAGAGCCTTTCAATTACGATGTGTACTTCGAGCTAAGTAATTATATGTGCACCAAGTAAAAACGCCTCTTGAAGTAAAAGCTGAAGTGAGCCCATTACACATACAGTACATTATCTGGACTCATGATGTAATGGTGGTAAATGGGAGTTGGGAAGAGCAACACAGCCAGGGAAATCCATTAGGGCCAATGGATAGCGGGAAGTGAAGCACTGGGACACGGAGTAAGGGGAGGTGGGGATAAGAAGCCATGTTGCAGAGGTAGCTGGGTTTAATTGGCACTCAGGGCCGTCTTGTCACATACCTGCCTAATTGGCGTGCCAAGAGGTCGAGAAGATGAGCTCCGGAGAGGGTGGCTTATGCTTATGTGAATGTGCGAGAATGTTTTTGTGAGTGGCAGCAGGAATTGATGGAATCCATAGTGCATCTGTCCTGGAGGCCGTCAGCTCATTAGCATAAAGCATTAAACATTTAAGCTGACCTACAAACACTGGCAGAGCCGGACCATCCCTTCTCCTCCTTCTGTTTCTCTCAGCCAGCTCACACAGGCGGACATGTCGGCTCTGTTTTCTCAGCTTGATAATGAGGACTGGGCAAGGGGGAAGCAGCTTTGGATGGGGAAAAAGGCAATGTGGGCTGGGCTCTTGTTAAAACAAAATGAGCTTTAGGGTTGGGTTTGATTCTGGTGCTCTCTGAAGCAGGGACTTTGCTTCTAGTAAACAAGGGTGCACTTATAAAGACTTGTTTTTATTTAACAAATGACCAAAAAAACAGTGATGCTCACTAATGTTTTTTTTTAGCCAGTATACAGAAATCTAGTCCCTGCAAGTATAAGCTAAGTAATAAGTATAAGCAATAATGGCATCAAGTAATTCTATGGCTTGTTGGTGCTTATGCAGTGGATGTTTATAGAAATTATTTCTGATAATTGTAGAAATAAATGATGGCTAATGCTGTGGTTACATTAAAGCATCTTAATACATAAAGAGTACACATAACACATAACACATAAAGAGTGTGGAACTAAAAGTGACCTATGATTGGTTACAAGCAAGAAATTAGCAGACTGGGATTGGTCACAAATTGTTGTAAGGCGACCTTGAGTGTCTACAAAGGTGCGTTGTAAATAAAATGTTTTTTTATTATAATTATAAATGGTGATCAATAGTCAAGCAGTTGTCACTCGGAATGCAAGGAAATTGATGCAATCTAGACTTTTTTTGCCCAATCCCATTTCTTAGCCCTACCCCTCGGACTTGCATGTTCCCCTGAGATGAAGGGTATTACAATTCTCTTTTTGGCTCAAGAGTAAGGACTAAAGGAAGGGCACAAAGCACACTCCCCTCCAAGGGACCACACTTGAAATGGAAGGGTAATAAAAATTTCCCAATCTTCATCGTGTTCACCATGGCTGTAAAAAGCATACAGTACATAAATGTAACAAATTTTCACAATAATAAACAAGTAAGACGTTTCATGAACTCATTATTTACTAATCTATTCCTCAAATAGATAACAAAATATTATTATAGACCCCTTCCTTTTGAGGGCCAAGGGGTAGGACTTACAGGGACTGGGGCCTTTTTTCTCTCTCAGGGGACGAAAGAAGGAATAGGGTTTATTTAAGAAAATTGAGGCAGAAGAAAACGCTCAACCTTTTACAATTTGAAATTCACCTTCAAAGTTGGTTATAGGCATTGCTTTTTTACATTTACATGACACTACTGATTTAGTATACAGTTTATCTCAATATAAATTCTGTACAGAAACAGGTACAGTTCACAAAAAAAAGATAGATCCTGACCAGCCCCATTTGCTTAGCCACATGTACACATGTCATTTTAATGTCCCCATGAAAAAAACTGTTTTTGCCTGATGTCATTCATAATGTGTGGAAAAGACTGCTCACTCAATTTAAGCACCAAATCGAGAACTTGTAGACCACTTCTTTTAGGTGAACGACTTTGATTTATAAGATTATTTATTGGCTTGTCTTTTTTGGGAACAAGCACTATATCAGCAGCTGCACTCCAAAAATATCAATCAGCAGTCTTTTCCATCTTGCGTCATGATTCAATGCAAAAGGCATTCCATGAAGATGCAGCAGCTGGAGCTCTTAGTCATTCAGCTCAGTGGTTTTTAGGGAAACAAATGGGAGAGATGCGGACTGTTTATCATGATGGACTGCAGATGTCTCCTTGTGACCGACGCACTCCGTTGTGGAAATGGTCGGGGCAGGAAAGAGGGAAGAAAAATACAAGCCAAAGGGGAAATGAAAGTCTCTCCCGCTCTGTCGTCCTCGTTCCCTTTTTTATTCGGTCTATCGGTGGTCTGTAATAGACGTGATGGGAATTGATTTCCAGGTGAATTATTTGGTGCGTTCCTTAGTGTGGCCAGGCCTATAATCTGCTTTCCCCTGTCTCCGTTTGAAGCCTGGAAGATTGTCCTTTGCTGTCCGCCTTCCAAACCGGACAGCTTTAATTGTCTATTTCCATCAGTGTTGTAGTCAAGAACACACGTGCCGACAAGTCATGACCTACACCGGAGTGTTCATAAAGAAAGGCATGACAGAGGCTTTGAAGGCCCAAGGTCAAAACAAGACTAAGACCCTGTATGAGAGGATTTGTGAACAGATACCAAGGAACCATTGTTCCACTGCAGGTCCGTTCTTACACTACCGACAAAAAACAATGGCTGGAAGGTCAAGAAGGAATTGTTACAATTTTCTCTTGACTTTACTCAGTCAGATAGCTTTTTGGTTAGTAAGAAGGTCTACAATTTCTGGATGCCTAAAGTAGCAAGCTGGTAGAGCATTTTCCTTCCTGCTGCTCCTGAACCTTTATGGAGGTCCTGAGATTGACCAAGACCAAGATCATTGTATCCAATATTTAAAAAAGCACTAGAGAACACTTAGGAAACTCTACAGTCCAGTAAAAAAGGTTTAAGTAAGAGCATCTGGACTTAGTTTGCAAGGGGAAGGCGTTTTGTCTCTAATTCCAAGAGACTTTTTCAATTCTGAGTTCGAACTGGTAAGAGAGCTGAGCTTATATCTCTAGAGGGAGGAGTTTCCCCTGAAACCAAACCTGATGGACCAGGCTGTTCTGAGAGACTTTATCTCTCACAAAGCACAAATAAGCAAGTCACAAATAGGTGAAGCTCAGGTCTCCACAGACATTGATCCACGTTTAAACACACCACACTAATACATTAGCAGGTCCAGGTACATTTGCTTATTGTCTGTTTTTTTGGGTGTTACTTGCTATAGACCCTTTCTGTGTTTGTAAAAATACACAAGCAGAAAACATGTCTTTATTAACCGAGCCTGAGAGAGAACATCAACAACTAGCTAGATATAAACCATTTTTTTTTATTGCTGATATTGGTTGAGAAATTGTACAAACTTGGTGGGGTAGACAGTTAAGAAACTTTTTTTTTAGCAGTTTTAGTTTGCAAACTCATTGAAATGAATGGGTTTTCATTTTGTGGACTTTTATCCACAAAATGCGTGTGCAGCTTTAGATGACAACACTCCTGGAAGGATCTATAGACTCTCGTGTAATTTTATCAGCCATCTGATTGGTCACAACGCTTTCAAATTAAAAAATAACAATAGTCCTGTACATGATTTTCCATGAATAAATTCACTTTAATAAAAAAAAACTAATGGTAGGGCTTCCAAACAATTTTTTTTCATAGACTAAATATATTCATATCTTGAAAGGAGCCGAATAAGTGACCTTCAAGCTATAAATGAGAAATATACTTGGTTGCATTTAAGGATATTTTTCCATCCAATAATAGTATCAAAGTGTGCAAATAAATAACTTGGCTCTTGGCTGGTTTTGATTGAAAATCCTAGTAGCTTATGTTTAAGGTACAGACAGGATTGAGTGAAATACCAAGACCTTTAGAAAGACTAGTCCCTAGACTAAAACTGGTTGTGGGTACTACAACACCCATTTTAATATTCTAGTCTAGTTCTCATTACTCTTTACCTGGAGCTTTCCTGCCATGGCTGAGCAGTACCTGTCTAATAGGCCGCTGATTTTCCGATTGATAAGATTGTGGGTGATGTGAGAAAAAGAGCAAAGCTAACCAGTGGAGAAAAGGAACACACTTAAAGGGCAGCACCGCCCAAATAATTTCTCTGTTCCTACCTTCCAGTGCCTTTTCTCTTTTATCCCTGCACCTACAAATCATCGCCTTGTTAATCCCCTTCCAATCTTATCCCAGTGAGTAAATGCCAACAAGTTTTGTGATTTTCAGGGACATAATAGGCAAGGAAAAAACATGTTTGGCCTTGTGAATGGTTATTTATCACCAGAATCTGTCTGTGTAGACCTCGGTCTTGATAAGTCCTTGGGGTCATCCAATTTGTTTGTTCAATATACAGAGCTAAACCCGGAGCTAAAAGTCTACAGTGGTCTTAATCGACAAAAAAAAAAAAGTCGATGAACATTATTGCACTGAGTATATGGGATTGAGCAAAGATAAACTCCAAGCAGTCAAGCTTATTCTTAAGTTAAATCTTGCATAATCGGCTACTTTGGTTTTAACAACAAATCCCATTTTGAGCCAAGGTCAGACATTTGGCTTTTTGGGCCATGTTGGATTGGAGTTCCCCAGCTGCATTGGATTGTGCTAATGTTTCAGATCCATACAGGTTCAAAAACGTTACAATGTCAGTCTTCATTCACTCGTACGGGTTGTGCATCCATTGGCATTCATTGGAAATACTACCTATCCAATTCCGAGTGGTGCTTACTGCTTTCTTGGCACCTAAACCACAACTCTTCACAAATGCCAGTCTTGACAACACAGAGGTTGTAGAAAATAGACAAAATATGAAAAAGAAAAAAAAACAAAAAACTCCAAGGCTTGACAAGAAGATAATCTTGGTGTTTTGTGACATAGTTAACTTCACAATTATACTTCTCTCTCAGTAAATGATAGGCAAACATAATGGCATAATTATTATCTCACCTTCAGTTTGATGTATTGTTGCATGGAATTACACGCCAAAATGAATTAAGTGCATAATCAAAAGCATCAAATCCCTTTTAAGTAGCAACAAATCCATTAAGTAATAACATGCATGCAGTACATAATCTGTATTATGATAGAGCAATCAGTAAAAATAAATTTCCACAATATTTCAAAACAACCTCAGAAACTGTTTACTGTAACGGTATGCAAAGATATAACTGTGTATTACATATATCAAGTAATGAGTGTTCAGTAATATTACTTTGTACCACTAGATGGAGTGGAGAGCTTTTGCAATCACCTTTAGTACAATTGAAATGGGAGCTTCCTTTACCATAGCGCTTATTAGAACATCTTGACACTGATGTGAAAGGACAGATTAGGGTTAGTTCATTCCATTAGAAAACCGTAAATTCTTTAGTGGATTGTAATTCAGAGTTCTGGGCTGGGCTTCTCAGTGATGCATGTACACTATATCATGGATTTGAACTTAAAGTAGCTTTTGTGGCCAGTGATGAATATGCATTTTTTTTCCAAAAGCATAGGTTCTACAACAATTCAAGTCTAACTATGAGCACTCCATGTGGTCTTATGTAGTTATATTATCTGCGTGTTAGCATTCATCAACAGATGCTTATTGGCTGGTGCTGTTGCTCTTGTACTTGCTGCAGCTGTGTCTCTCTGCCTCAAGTCTGGGTCTCGTCCAGTTTTTGAAGCACGTATGGCAGACTGTCTTATCCCAGTGAATATAGCTCTTCCCCAGGGCCTGACGCGTCACAAACCCCTGCCTCCTGCTCTCATCCGTGCAGAGGCAGACACCAGATTTCAGACCTGCCAATGGCCTGCTCACAGGGTCTGGAGGGTTATGCTGCTCAATTTCTCCCACTCTTCCTTTGCTGTATCTTGGCAGCAGTTACTTGCACCTCTCTCACCAGCTATTACCCCCTCACTTTCCACTCTTTGCTGTCATCCATCCTGTGTTTGTATCTTCCTGTCTTTTATCCTCTCTTCGCAGGTTCTTAACATTTAATCCTTTTTTAAAGTTGGTGCACCTGAATGGCTCTACTCCACTGACTACCCTGTCTTTTTTTGGCTCACACCTTAACACAGCTATCTTCACTCTCAGTCTTGTTCTTCTGTTGAAACAGTCAGTGTGTCAGAGAAGCCTGGCCTGGTCTAACCTCCCCCCATTCTCTCCGGCCCTCTCCTGCTGTATAGCACTCTGCTCTTTCAACTTGCCACTAATTTGCCTTAGCTCAGCTCAGCTCCGGCTGTTCGTCTCTGGAGATGTGATTGCCGGCAGAGTGTGGAGATGTGAGGATTTTTTCTGGTAAAGTTTGATATTGCAACTGTAAAAGGCCGACTAGTGTGAATTCTTTTAATTTTATAATAGCACAGATTGCATTAGCAGGACATACTACGTGCCAGGGATCTTGATCAACGTCAGCCACAGGGTCAGCCCCAACCCCCCACCTTCACACAGCAAATCCCCGAGGGTAACTGAGCAGCCAGCAAATCATTTATCATTCAGTAATGGCTCTGATCATTCCCACTCCCCATCTCTCTACTTAAGGGCTTTTTTCCCTGGATCCTCAATCACAGGATGGTGACACCTCACTGTCACACACTTGTATGCTTCCAGGCTATGAGACACATGTTCATGCATTTTAATGACACAGGGTGTATGATTTAGTGGCATCTAGTGGTAGAGTTGGAGAGTACACCTCATAACAGACATAATTCCCATTTTGAAATATTGAATGTGAAAACTGATGTAGATAACATCTAGCCATTAGCTGAACCTAATATATTTTTTTTCTAGTTGGGGAAAATGATTTAAACCCTAAATAGTTTATTGTAAAAGCAATCATTAGTGAAAAAAGCCACCTACTGCTTATTATACAGGATTGAATATGTTATTCAAGGATGGAAAAAATTAGCCAATCACATGCAAGCAAACCACATGCTCAGAAAAGGAGCTCTCCTTTTGATCTACACCAGCTTGTGCTCTGACATTCCAGGAAGTGTAAAAGTGGCTGATAAAGTGTGTTTTCAGCACTGAAAATGTCTTTTAACACAGAGAAAAGAAAATATCAACAGATATGCAACATACAACGTGGATAAATACTGTAAATTCAACCACATATTGTTTAACGAGGTGGAGATATTTGCCGCCCTGATGCTAAAGTCACACGTTAAGCTAATACTAAGCTAATGCTAAGCTAATGCTAAGTGCTAAACTTCAGTTGGGTATACTGTATTAGTATTTTGTGGAGGGAAAATTGGCTGTTTTATATATATATATATATATATATATATATATATATATATATATATATATATAATAGAAACAGAAGAGGTCCCTAGGCTTTGGTGTAGAGTGGAGTCTGAGGCAAGGATGACAACCAAAAATCAGGTAGTGCAGCTTTAAGGTTTAATTAGACTATTCCTATTTCAAACATAGGTACAATCACAAAATATGACTGAAAACAGTTAAATGCACCGCTATTTAAAACAGAAATGTAGGTGTCCTCTGGCAGTGGTATGATCCTCAATGCTGTCTACATTTCTGGGTGGCATTAGACAAGAGATAAGACAGAAGAAATAAGAAAGACGAAAAAGCATATATTGTATTAGCTCACAGAATTCCTGAAAAGCTATATCTATTTTCCCTTAGGCTTCTGCAAAAATCCATTTAAGGTTTATTCGTTTCGTGGCAGTTAATGGGAATGCACCTATTCTGCCATTTTCTTTTTGTGACATTTCAAAAGTTGACTTTTAATTCACTTTATATTGTATGGAAACAGGACTATTGATACTGCAGTCTTTGTACCAACAAAGTGAAATGGCATTCTAAAAGCTACAGACCTTTTTTAAACTTAGCACCAATGTCCTGGGTGTGTGGAACGGAATGCCATCCAGTTTACAAATTTGTTTCATCAGCCTAAATTTTCTAAATTTTATCTAAATGTATCTAAGTTTTTTTTTAGACCATTTAAAAAAAATAGCATAGACCTGTTAGTATCACTTCCAAACCACCTGCAACCTTCAAAAATGTTAAGAAATGGGTTTTCTATTAGCCTTGTAATAGGAGAAACAGTAGAAACAGTTGACAATAGGGTGCAAAGTCTCACTATTTGTCATTAGCCTAATGAAACCATTCTTAGATCCGCTCCCTCTAGGATACATTTTGAAGACGATGAACATAGATGCATCCTGACTAGTGACAGTCTACAATAGCATCTTCAGAAGAAAGCACTGGAGTCACAATAGTGCCAGTGTCTGTGCACAATATCTGAACTGCAGCCATTCTTTTGAAGGAACAGAAAAAGCTGTCCTGCTGGCATGTAAAGTCGAATGTACAACTTATCAACAGTTTTTACCATTCATCAACTCTACTGTAAAAATGAAAACTATGAGATTCACAGGAGAATAACGGATGTCTGTTTGGTATAAATAGAAGCCACACACAAGAGTAATAGGAATAGCTCTTAGTGGTGAACAGACAATGAAGCAGATCTTAGAGACACAGAAAGAAAGGAACACTGCAGAAAGTGGACTGCAATCTCTAAAATGAAAAGATAAAAGAAGACCCAAGGATTAGGTCTGGAGAAGAATGCTGTCTCTCAAAGCGTGTTAGATCATTCTTTTTTCTCTTATCTTTTTGGTATGAAGCCGCAGAGCCTAGACAGATCAGTAAACAAGAACTACAGGGTCCTTATCCTTTAAATTTTAAAAAAACTGTTTCATCTCTTTGACATTTTGGGGCTTTCACTGTGTAATAATTGGCTAGGCTTCTTGTAAAATGTAATAAATATTAATGTATTGTGAATATCTCTTTTCGTAGAAGTTCTTCAGATTGGGAGTTCTGTTCAGTGAGACTCTTTGTAGGGTTTTCTTGCAGTGTATTTGTCATGAGGATAAGCCCAGGCAAAGCCCCACTCACACAACTACAGTTGTTTTAACATTCATTCCTACTCTTGCTGGATTTTTTTTTATCACCTTCTGATGAAACTTGCTACAATCCTATTCACACATAAAAGTGTTGTGGTCTTGCAATTCTTGACTGCCAGAACTGGTGGCATACATCTTCTGACAGCCAATCAGGCAAGCTTCGGCTTCATTTGTTGCTGTGGAAAAATGAGACATACAATCTAGCCTCGGTTCCCCAGAGAGTCACTGGGCGCTGCAAAGGCTCAAAAGGGTCACATGGCAAAGATCTGGATTGGATCAAGGGTTTGGAGGAGGATTGGGCTGAAACGTTATACGAGAGCTGGGACTCTTAATGAAGAAACTGAAAGAAACTCAAGCAAGGCTGGGCCATCGTATTCTGATATTATTTTTGTGATGAAATTGAAGTCAATGACAATCAAAAGGCTTGGGGATTTTAGTCAATGCGGTTTAAAAACTGTAGCAAAGGTTTTTTTTTTACTTTCTATGTTTTTAATAACAAACCTTCTTTCTGTGTTTCATAGTGATAAGACCTCTTGTATTGACTCATTTTTTTCCTGTAATTTTACACTGATAAACAAACACACCATCTTTTTCCAAATGTTTTACTTTTAGACCCAAAAAACATGAAGTGTATGCCACAAAATTGTTATGTGACCATCTGTGACCCTGGCTGTGACATATAAATTGTACAAAATTACATATTTGTTACCAATTCTGTAACTAATTTCAAATTGAAAACTACACACCATATTTGTTGGAGTATTTCACAGTTTATTCACACTAGTTGTACAAACTGAAACAGAAAAATAGTAGAAAGTCCTGGTCCTTTTTGTGTTTATTTTTTTAGTCTACATTAGTCAAACAGGCAACATTGTTAAGAATATCTTTTACTGTGAAATAATTTTGCACAGGTTGTTAAAATAATTTAATTCAGCTTGCTCTGCTTGATATAGATATAGAGGCGGCAGTAGCTCAGTGGGTAGAGCGGTTGTCCTTCAACAGGAAGGTAGGCGGTTCTATTCCCGCTCTCCCCACAGTTCATACTGTTGTTGTGTCCTTGGGCAAGACACTTAACCCACCTTGCCTCCAGTGGATGTAACACTAGTAATTACTGTAGAACAATGTAAGTTGCTTTGGATAAAAGTGTCAGCTAAATGAATAAATGTAAATGTAGATGTAACTGCTCCACAGCACCATCTGTTAAAAGTAAACCTTTAAATGAAAACCTGGTTAATGGTTGGATTTATCCAATTAGAGCAACACCTTCTTCTTTACGTTTGTAACAGTAAAACAGTTGCTATATGTTCAAACCTAAAACACACCAAAACCGTTCTGTGCTGCCACGTCATTGGTCACAACAAACCGGTTTGGCATGGGTTTGGACCGCGAATACTCTGCTTGGGGCAGTTCAAGATCGAGTTGTGTCATCTTGCGAGAGCACAAAGTTAATAAACCAGATCCTCCAAGAAAAAACAAGAAGTTATGTCAAGTTGGGATAAAAAAATATATATATACATTATTGAAGTCTGTATAGTTCACCAACACTGAATAATCAAAACAATGTGTGAACATATGTTGTTTCATATTACCTAGAATGGTGGCCACAATGTCCCTCCTGCTTTCGGATGCGTAAGGTGTAGTGTCCTGGCCAGAGCTGTACCAGTGTAGAATTGCCAGTATATTATCATTCAGAAAATGTAGTGGCATGCGTAGAAATGAAAGGAAGAGGTAAAACTGACAGAATGCAAATAGCTTGCAGGTGTCGGAATGGAAATGAAATGAATGGCAGAGGAGGTGTTTCTGCTCGCCTTATAGAAATACAGTGACAGAAGTGACCCAAATTGTAAAACGCACTGCTTCCAATCACTGCCAGTGAAGCCTCGCCTTGTCTTTTCCTTTATTTCATTCACACTGTATCTAAGTCTTTCCTTCTCCTGTAAATATCTTTCCACTCTCTACCAACCTCATCACTGTAATGGTCTTTTCAAAAATGAAATCTCACAAATCATCATTTCTCCAATCCACAGCTTGGTGTTTTCAGCATACACTGTGTTACCGTAGCAACAGGGAAATAATTCATCTCCCTGCTGTCTCATACGAGGAGCATTGCATGAATTTGGCATGACATGTGAGACTTAAGATATGGTTCGATCTCTACCTGTGCTGCTGGTCTTATTGGGCTGATGCGCAAGGCTTTCTATTTTAGTTATATATATGCATACATAAAGTCCACATAGTAGGTGGGAGGCTGGCACTGCGATGCTAGAACTAACCGCCGTAGCCTACATATGGTTTTAGAGACTCTTTTGAATTCTCTTTGTAACACCTGAATGTATCATGGTCTCCTGTCATTTGAAGTGAGCACTTGCTCCACATTACTCTTGTGAAGGATGAGCGGCTCTCTGCTTTGACCCTGTGTCCAGACCCGGTTGTTTACCCTGCAGATTAATATTCGCCTCAGGACGTCCGCTGATGCCTCCGGCCTCTAAATGTCTCTTTCGGTCTGTCGGCGTGATTTTCGACACCGCTGTTCCTCTTCATTTACCTCGTTTATCAGTTTGTTACACATATGAATAATGGATGAGGGCTCTTGTTGCCTCGGCGACACGCCAAGCTCATCATTGCCATGCTTTTTCCTGCCAAAAAAATAGGTGGCTTTACTCCTCCCAATGACTCCGCCCCCCCGCCACTTCTTGCTGACGGACTATAGATTGTAGAAAAATAAACAGCTGTTAAGTGGTCCAAACGATTTGCAGTGCCTCTTGATTTTATTGAGCTAAAATGAAAAGTACACATTTGATATATAGTTTCCAGCTCTTTTTAACGTATTGTCAAGTTGTCATTGTCAAGTTGTCAACAGTTAATTAGTCTTGCTGCTGTGTTGTGACATATTTTTGGGTCTAAGGCACAGTTGCAGCATCTGTATAGTATCACACCTGGAACTCGCTGGTGTAAACATTGTGTCAGGCTA
Source organism: Neodontobutis hainanensis (assembly GCA_024349245.1). NCBI lineage: Eukaryota > Metazoa > Chordata > Actinopteri > Gobiiformes > Odontobutidae > Neodontobutis > Neodontobutis hainanensis. The sequence continues at coordinate 722,923 of JALDNG010000167.1, read as the reverse complement.
AGGCTCTATTTATTTATATTTGATCTATATCTGACAAGGTGACACTATGCAGCTCTCTGAGGTAATTCAGATTGTCGCACAGCAATTTAATTTATTCATTCCAACCATTCATTTTTTTCGTACCTTTTTATTTTATCCAATTGTCCAATTATCTCCATTCATCCAGAACAATGCAGTTACAGACAGTAATTAGCAAAGGACTGACCTGGCAAGGTTTGGCAAAATGTGGACATGGGGATTGGCTCTAGGAAGTTTTGCCTTTTTCATGGTCCCTTTTTGTCAGGTCTCTGTCAATCTTGTGTCCAAATTGTGACATATTACCAGGCAAACTTCTTTTTAAAAGAGCAAAAAACATTAGCTGCAATTAACACAAAAAAAAACATGTGTGATTTCCAGAAATCCAGGCTTGTTAAACACGTGCTATTCTTGTTTTTGTGTACTCCTACTGGTACAACTAATACATCAGCAATTTTACTACCTCCTGTCTCGGGTTCAAGAGGGGACCACTTCACAAAAAACCTTATCCCTGCACTGCACTTACATCCCACAACAAAAACTGGACATAAGAGGGGCTATTGACTCCCCTTCAAGGAAGTGTCAGTTACCAACTCAGTATTTTGTTTTATATCTTGTCTTATTGCCTTATTGTTCGAGTTTTTCTTTTCTATAAATCCTTCTGTAGATTGTTGATTTTTTTGGATGTTTTAGAGCAGCTATAGATCATTGGTTACAACTAATGCTTTATGTAACATAAATAGCAGGCAACAGAATCTTTTTGTTCATCATTCACACTGGCTGAACTATAGCTGTGGCTGTTTTTATTTCATATTACGACACCTTTCACCCTGACGTCAACATTTCTGAAAAGATAAGCTCCCGAAGCCTCTATTACTCAGTGCTTGACGTGACACTTTATTGGTTCACCTCTTTTAGCATCAACACTTACAATAGGTCTATCCATTCCTTTTGAAAAGAGCATCTCCTGCTGCCACCTCATCTGTATTGTCCTCATCAGACGTTTGTGACTGCACTGGATCCGGAGGGTGTTGAATCAAATTTTCTTTTCTAAATGAAATCAATAGTTTTTTGTTGTCAGAAAAAGGCTGATTAAGTGAAAGTAAGAGAATTTATTGACCAGACAAATTGGTGGGATTATTTGCAAGTGGCAAATTTAGTAGAACTGTGTCCCAAAATGGCCCTTGGGGGTGATATATAGTCACAGTCTAGAGCCCTGTCTGTCAGCTATATTGGGCCTTTGGGGATGTCTTGGAATTCTTTGGACTTACAAAGCTGGACACAAAAATGTAATCCACAGAGAGATTTTAATGCAGGATCTAAAACAATGTCAGCAATTACTTGAACATAGCATGCCATTGTTGGGAAGTTTGTAACGACTGTTAGATTAATGCATTACATCACTAAAATGCACCTTTTTGCAACCCTACATCGACAAGTTCGGAGGTGGTATTGAGACCAAACAGCAAGGAAGATTGAGGTTTTTCAGCTGTGACCTGGCCTCAGATAGCATGATAGTTTATTGATCCCTGCGGAGGAGTTCTCCTTTGTCTGGTCTTGTTAAAGATGGGGGTCAAAGGTGATGCTCAGCAAAAGAACGGCACTCAAGGGGTTGCTTGTATAACACCGCGGGGACCCTTTGCGGATTGTTCATGTAAAACTATGATTAAATATCAACAGGTGAAGGAAATGTCTTGAGAAAATGGAGCAGCAACTCTCTAGGACTGTTTTGTCTGAGAAATTTGTGAAAGTGGCGTTGAGCCATCCGATTTACCGCCTTGTGTTTTTGGCTGTATATTTAAGCAGTCCATTTGCTTTAACCCCGTGGGACCTCATGGCATTTGAAGGATGCATTTGTTGTTACATTTTTCCCTATGATGTCTGCGAATGCCAAGTCATTACTAACTCTGTGCAAAAGTGTGTGTCTGACACTGTCATTGTGGAAATAAACGGAAGCAGCCAGACTAGTGGCTGACAGACAGGACAGAGGAAGGCTATATTGTGGAAAGCCAGGATCCTGCTTTTAAAACTGATCTAATGGCCATCTCTCATGACCTTATGTTCTAGTGAAAAACCTATGACAGCAGCTTCACCTACCCAGCAGGAAACCAGTACCACACTTTGTTTCCTGTGGCAGCAGACAATGGCTATAGTTAGTTTGTAATGTATTCAGCTGCAGTGCTTTTGTGTCTTTCAGATTTGTTTGACCAGCTACTTGACCCACAAAACTAACTTGTTACTTCTCACATTTACTTCATCATAAGGTTGTTTAGGTTATAAAGTTAGATTGTTACTTGTGCAAATACTTACTGGCCTTAGACGTCCTGCATAAAAGAGATTTATTTTCTTCTACTTTTTTCAGTAGCGTTGTAGTAGAAAAAATGGAATAAAGTCTTAGCTTGTATGTTGACTGTATTCATTTCTTATTTTTTCTGTGTGCTCTCAGAGAGGCTGTCATGGTGATGTGAGTGTTGCCCTGTGAACTATAAAACATTCATCTTCTATTGCTTTTCCTTTATGGGTTGGAAGGGTCTGGAGTGTATCCCATCTGCTCTGGTTACAACCTGCACAGTGAGTCACCGGGCTGATTTATGTTTTTCAAAATTGCTCTTAAAATGAGGATGAACTTTTAATTTTAAACTGACTTTAGATACTGAGCAAAATCAAGTTTTCAGGATTTTTTGTGGTTAGCGTGGCCTTTTTGTTAGGAGTCTGCATATTCTCATTGTGTTACCATGTGCTCTCTCCAGGTACTCCAGCTCACCGCCCAAACACATGCAAGTGCAGGTGAATTGGTGAATCTAAATCATAGTGAATGAATGTGAGAGTGAATGGTTGTTTGTCAATGTCTGGCCATTGTCCAAACTGTACCTACCTTGGGCCCAAAGCAGCTGGGATAGGCTGCAGTCTAACGGGATAAGTGGTAGAAGATGGCTGAATGAAGGTTTGTCACTGGAGTGAAGTCTAATAAACAGACAGCAATAGTTGGAAGAATTCAAGGTGATGCTTCACATGAGCCTTGAACATAAAATGAGAAATAAAACTGGGTCTGTTTAAGTTGTATGATGTCCTGAATTGTCCTGGAAATGTCATGGAAACCATTCTCGGCACACTGAGACCTGAATCAACAACCATCTTCAAAAACATCTTAAATGCACACATTTAAATGGCTTAGGTCTATTTAAATGATCACTGTGCATTTTCTGCTTCATCTCCCCGTCTCACTCTCAACCCATTCACACCTGGTGGCTAATACCTTGTGCACTCTATGTGTATTTACTTTCATCATTATCAGCTTTTGGTTTTGATCCATAGAGAAATACAATCCTCAAAACAGTGGCTCCATTGTGATACACAGTGCTAAGCAGGTCATTTCATTTTCCTGACCGTGATTGCAAAACAGAAACCGACTATTTCGTCATTGCTGCAGCATATTTTCATTAGCCTACTACTTCCTCAACACAGCCACTCTGAGGCTCATCAAAACCAACTAGAATTATTAACTAGGAAAGGTTTGGGGGAGGGGGGGGGGGGGTAGCATAGAAGCTGTCCTGTTTGAGAGAGTAACTTAGGCACATGCTGTCTGATTAGCCATATAAATAATTTATAGAAGTCTCAACAAGAGGCTCACCAATTAATATTCCCTCTTTGCCCTCGATGTGAGAAGATCCAAGTGGATGTGCAGCCAGCATTCAGTGGCTGTCAGTGGTAGAAACAAAGAGATGAGATGGAAAAGAGTTCATTACTGTAAATGCATATATGAAAGGTCTCGGAGTAGAATGGTTTGTCACTTACAGCTGTAATGTTTCTTTGTATAGAAGTGTATGTATATCTGCGTACATAGAAGAGCAGAGGTAATTATGGATGTGTAAGAAAAATCAACATTATTGGTGTTGAACAGTGTGAATTTGTTATATTTACAACAAAGGGGCTTTGAAGCATTGCATTGCGAATGGGTTATTTTGAGTTCGTGTCATCTTGCATAATGACAGTATTCTGCCTCAGATGCGATGCTCATTAAATAACCGTTCATTTGTGAGAAGTGTTGGAGTTTTTTTTTTCTGGTTTTGGCATCAGTCCTTGTCTGTGGGCAGCAGCATATCCCCGTGGCTGTAGCATTGTTAGCTTTTAAATTACCACATAGCCCTGACTCCCTAACATTAACGCCGCCTGTAGCTATCGGACTGCATCATTTCACTGCCCACTCACATCTGCCGAACATCGACGCTTAAAACCAAAATAGTATTTTTTATCACAAACAACAATGGGAATTTATATAGAAGATATTCATACAGTATGTCAACAATAGTGAGGGTAATATTTCATATGGTAATATGAAATATATTTTTAGGCATGTAGAAACATTGACAGTCAATTTTTATTTAGCTACCTTTATTTAGGATCAACACAAAAGCTAAGTAGTAACATACAACTTATACCATGTAAGTATGTACATTATGTTCACAGAAATGACAGGTATATAGAATATCAGCATCTTTTCAACTAATACTTTATGGCCAGGAACAGACCGAACCTCCCCCTCCCCAGACACCTTCACCTCAGGAAAAAGCTACCAAAATATCAATTATGTAGATATAGGACAATCTGTGTTTTGATATTGGATAGATATTTCCTTTGTAGGAAAATGACAATGAGTAACAAAATACAGTAGGGTTTTTATTATTTATGAAAAGTTTTCCTTTAGCTGGATTAAACTAGAGTGATAATAAGTAGAACGAGAACTTGAAACAGATGGGAGTCCAATGCACAATATATTTTACTATTGTCATCAAAATACCAGTATGTGTATTAAACAAATGACTGCTAAAACCCCAAACGGAAAGACATAACACTGTAATGTAATGTTCCAAATAATTAGCTACAATTAACACCTGCTTTTAATTTTTTTCAAAATGTGTTCACAGAAGTTGCAGATAGGGAAATTCCTCAACAATTCAAAGATGAGCAGAATTTAAAGATTAAATTTCTTTTTTTGCAAATCTGGGGTAAATTTCAAAACCCCAATCAAACTAGTAAATGTTATAACCTGTATTGTTTACACAGTGAGACAAATGTTGCTACTTACTTGGGCTGTCCAAAAAAATCAAATTTTGATTATTTGTTTTATTTATATATAAAAAAGGACACATTTGAATGCAACACCTGTGCAGTTGATTTTTTGCTGTGTCAAGAGGCACACGTGCCATGATGATGACAAGTAATGATATGTAAGTGACGCGGCTTGTTTATTGTCAAGGTCTTTCCAACGCCAAAACATGTGATGTGTGGCGTTTCTTTAGTTCCTGGAGTCTCAAAAGTGAAATCATTGACAAAACCAATGTGGTTCGTAAGTTGTTTAAGAAACCGCTCCTATATCACACCACGAATACGACACAGCCCATACCTTCTGCCAAACAGGAAGAAATCACCCAAATACTGAATTTATCTGCAAAGAAATGCGCCCAATAAGTGTTGTAATTTTCTCATTGCTTGAGCCCTCTTGTGGACATAGAAGACAATATTTTACTTTTCTCCTCTAACATTGAGTATTGTCTTACATTAAATTTGAATTTTGCTTATATTTCAAAAATAAATTTGCTTTTTAGCCATTTTGACAGCCTTACTACTTATTAACAATGAAAATGAGAATATACATATATTTATAGTTTAAAAATATCTGATTAAATATAGATAAACAAATCTTTGTGGCCCTTGTTCAGTTGGTCATGTATACCTTGCCATATTTATTCATGCTCTGCCTATATTGATGCAAGGTTAACCACTTCTGGGCTACTGCCATGTTGAAAGGATGGTTCCCTGCACGTAATGGCTGGTCATCACCAGTGTCCTGCTGCTCTCTTTGCCCGATGGGGACGGTGTGACTTGGCGACGTCCCAGTGACAGATGGCCGACTTGGCTGCAGACTGACATCTGTATCATCCTTCAACTTGGTCAGCCTTGCCTTCGCTGCATGGAGGCTGTCAGGGCCAACACTCCTCTGTCGACTCCCTGCTCCCTGCTTCCGGAGCTACTGCTGCAATTGGCTCCATATGCCTGCCACATGGAGGGGCTCACTCTGCACTAGTGCTGTCCAGACCTCCAAATGAAGCTAGTTTCCCAAATAGAACATACACAGTTAAAGGCAAATCTATTGACAAAACTCATTGACTTGTCTTTTTCAACATTTTATGCCCCAAGTAAGACATACCTTTACAATGCACATGTAATAATATTTGGAATACATGTGTTTCAAAGAAAGAAAGTACATAAAATAAATAAGCACATAAAAATAAATATTAGATTTTTTAAACCTGTTTCCAAATATACCTAGAGGATTGAGTCTATGGAGAATATACAGTAGGTAATAAAACTTAAGTAGCCTGTGTTGCTGTAGCTTCCATGTTGCAGTCCTGCCACTGCCTTGTTATTGTCTTGTCTCGTGTTTCACCTCCATCACTTTTTCTCCAATTAATTCCCTGTCTGTGCCTGTCCATAAGAATAATATCCGACATGGCTATTTGTGGGAAACTACTGGTGCTGAAGACCTAAATAAACTTGGTGAGCAACTGAGGCAGGGAGGATATTACATCCTGTATTCATTATTGTTGTGGGTGGTGATGTGCATAGGGGCTGCCTAGAAAATCGCTAATAAGTAGTTACTCAATGCTGAATGAGTGGGTCTTCGTTTAGAACCGTACTGGAGAGGAAGGAGGATGACGGGTGGGTGGAAGGCTTGGAACATCAATCTCCAGGCTAGGCTTCATGCTAGCTCTGAGCATGTGAAGAGAAGTCCAGCAGTGGACAGGTCCTGGATCGGGCCTAAGGCTATTCTATCACTGTGAGCCATGCCAAGAGTGTGGCCATAAATGCGTGGGATGGAGATGGTGGTTAGAAATACTGTGGATTATATTGGCTATTCCCAAAACACAGTGAAGTTAATATTATGGCTCATTGTTGTAGTAAAGGCTCCGTCCCTCAGCGGTGTTGATAAGTATTTATTGCAAAATAATTTTACTGGCACTTTAACATTGTCTATTGGATGAATTGTCATTTTTTTTTGCAGATTTATTTTTTTATAGAATCCACCGTTTTTTTATAGATAAAAAACAGATAATATTCTTGTGCTGCTCAAAATCAGGAAAATATCCAAAATGATTGATTGCAATATGAGCTGCATGATCCCTTAGTTATAGTAAAAACTGAATTAAATTCCATCAAAAATAAATCAAGGCTTTAGACCTTCTTTCACTGCTTACCTTGATACCACTCACTTTTATATTTACTCATATTACATTTTGATCTAAGGCTCATTGGGAATCATTCTGAGGGATTATCTGTCACACGGAGGACCATAATATTATTGTGTTTCAAACCGTTATTAATCTAAGTTTGTGACATATTGTGCACCCCTAACATATTCTTCCATCTTGTTATTCCAATCAATGCATGTTATCTGTTGTGACCTCCTTTCCATATATCTTGTCAAATCATGGGGGTCCATATTATCGTTCCCTTGTCTGTTAGCACAACATGAGATAACTATAGTGTATATAAAAGTAGATCACTGTGGGAGATTTACTTGGTATCTGTTTTCCGTTACCATGCTATTGCTATCAAGTCAAAGCACCTGATCGCCCTTGAGCAGTTCAGTTCACATGAAAAATCGGATTGCCACACTGACGACTTTATATCACTTTGTCTATGTGCAAGGCTTCTGTAACATTTTAGATGGATGATGGATGCCAACTTATGTCATGCTTAAGTGTTCACTCCACACCCTGCAAAGGTGAGAAATCTATTTTGAAGGTGATGCTGCGAGTTCTGCCTCATGGCAACTCGTAATTGGCTCTGTCCCACTGACCTGTTCTCTTCTACATGTGTGAGACTTACTTGAATCTCAATGTTCCTCAGAATTCTCACGAGACATTCGGACACCACTCCAAAATGGCGCCGTCTCTCCATAGTATTGTTCGCACATCTACCCTCAGGCAGGAGTTACAGAAGTGTGAAATGCAGGAAACTGAGGAACTCTTTCAGACTCTTAAACAGCTAATGAGATAATGCTCTGGCCTTGAACTACCTCAGCTTCCATACTTAAAAAGATGTACCACTTGTGTTATTGCAGATCTAGTGGGCTATAAGAGTGATAATGGAGCTTTGAATGTATATTTATGTGATAGACAAATACAGAGCGTGCAAATTTTAGATGGTTATAACCTGTTGAAAACATAATATTGACGGTTGTGTTACATTTTCTTCAACTATACAGAAATAGAACAACATTTTACACAGCGCACCATTAAATGATTTCCCTCAGCCAGAGAGTACCAAACTTTACCGGCCTCAGTAAGTTTGGCACCTATAAGTTCAGTAATGAATCCTTCATGTGTTGTACTTAGTGCCAGATCCGACTCAGTGTGCCGCTGTGTCACAGTGAGTCATAGAGTGTGGAGCTTCTCGGTGTTGGAACTCTCATTCACACTTACATCAGTGTTGCACAACAGTATCATCATTTGGCGGCCACAAATAGAACTGTCATCAAAGCACAATTCTGACTTTGATGCCGACACTTCACTTGACTAAACACGCAGCTCCTTATGTCGGAATGAGGAGAATGATTAAGTGAAGCATGGTTTTGGCTGCTGCTGTTGGTCAGAATGTACTCAGTTGGATGTCCTTGATTTGTTCCAAATGATGCTTTAGGTTTAGCAGAAGGAAATAGTAAATCCTATGGACCAATGAAATGTACCTGAAGTCAATCAAGTCTTCATTTGCACATATGTTAACGGGTGAACTTTATAAAGTATGGGACATTCTTGTGCTGCCTGTAATTTCAGTAACTTCATGTCAAAGTGTTGTACTCTCTATAATTCAAGTACAACCCATTATTTCTGCCACTGTTGCTATAATGCCTGCAGTAGTTGTTAAACATTCACAATGCAGTTTTACCAACACATAGCATTCAGTAACACAGTTGTCTTAAACCACTTTATAGTAAAACTGTGGGATCAGTTACTCTCATATTAGCTTCTGTGGATGTGACAGATGGCTAGTCAATCAAATTTAAGGCCACATCTGAGACAGTTACAATTCCCAAAGCCTCTTTTTAAAAAGTGAAATTATATTAAATACATTTTTTCATTTATCGAGGGCATCAGGTTGAGGACACAACAAGATATTTCTCATTTACAGTTTTTTTTTTGCCTTTGATGTATTTATTTATTATTTATCACAAAATTTGCCATAATTATATACATGATCGTATAAAAAGATAACATACCTTTAAGTATTGTAGCTTGCCAGTAATGACAGCATTTGCTACTCCATTGCAATCAAAAGTAATCCCTATTTTCCCCTAAAGCAACTAACACAACTTAAAGTTTCAGTTTTACACAGCATTGTAGAGACAAAACATAAATCTAAAATAAGCAATGATGGCAATGATAAAACTTATGCAAATTAAACATTTAGCTGTATTCAGAGATGTTGATGTTGAGAAATTACGCTTACTCAAAGATGCAGTTTGTTGTTTGTTTAGGTGCTAATGCAAACTCCAACCTGCTCCAACACTCTTCTCTGCTGGGATATGATTTGTACTAAACAACAAAGTCTTTATAGATGTAATTTTTTTTATCAGACCCAAATCACTCCAGTTTTTGTGATGGTTTGAAATGAAAGCCAACTTTCACAGCTCCATAGACCTAGTGTGAGCACAATTAGAGGCCACACAAAGCCAATAAGACCAGACTTACAAAGAAAACGTTTGGAGACAAAGAGGCTTCCTGAATTTGCACCTGTCGGTAGTTATTATGTGAGAACTGATAAACACTCTCTGAAGAGGACATGTTGGAGCATCCTGTTACAATACTTTCTCACATTAGAACACCACACCCTGTACTCTGGGACAGAAACCCTTATTCACTTGTTGATTCTGTCTGACGTTGTTGAACTAAATGTGCAGTGCTGTTCCAAAAATATTTTCAAGATGTAGAGTGTTGCTGTAGTTCTATTAACTCCCCCCCACCCTATCGGCTGAAGCCCCAGATGATTTGAGGTTAATGCCATTAGTGTGCACAGCTGTGAAAGTCCCGACCTAATGACAGGGAAGTCTGGGAATCTGTTGGACGATGCAGCGAAGTCTGACTTTGTGCTGATTGGAGTTAATGTCGTGGTGAGACAATTGGCCCACCTGCTAGCATGTCGCTGCAGTGGCCCGCTGAGTGAGTCTGGGCGCCCCTCCACCAGTCTGGCTGCACGGCTCGATGCACATGAGGAACCCAACATGGTCTACTCGTGTCCGCCATTATTCTGCCTGTAGCACATCGTTTTGGCAATGTGACAGAGTTCCTATGCTGTATTAAAATCTCAAAAAACATGCTTGGATATGTAGGAATATTTAGACCTTTTTTACTGAAGAGATATCTAAAAAACGCCTCTCATTTTACAGTCTCAAAATTCTACTGATGGACCAGCAGTCGTCAGTGGGGAAGCACAGGTCATTGGTTTAATCAGTGCATAACTCTGGGTCCTCCATGTGATCTTATTTGTCTTTCTGTACAAGTCCATTCATATCAAAGTCCTAATCATCTACTGACTTGTGGGTTGTCAAGTTTGGCTGGTGTAATAAATACTTGTAGCTGTCTGTCAAGGCACTTGCTGATAATCTCTACCCACTCACTGACAGCACAGCATGCACTAGCCAGTCGGATGCCATTCACCAAAATCTTTTTATTTTTGCAGAATTAGGGGTGTGTGTGGTACGTACTGTTGTCTGATCCCTGTTGCCAAAATGCACACACGGTTGTCAGGGTTACCAAATGTTAAATGATCATAATAGAGCTTTCTATCCAACTAATTTGTGATGTGAGGGATGTTTGTGAGTGTTTTCCCCCTCAGTTTTTTGTTGTATTTAAATTTTACTCTGCACTTCATTCCAGCTATTTCCAAATTTGGCTGTTGTTTATGACTGGTTGTTGTAAGCAATTAAACAATAAGACATACTGAGGTTGCTCTTAAAAAAACAGGGAAATACTAAACTGAAAACAAACCAGGCCCCAGAATGAAAACATTTACAAAGGATCTTGGTCTAAAAGCATTTTATTATAGTGACTGAAATATGTGTTAAAAAATCCACCACGTTTTGACAGGGCTTTGAGATAGATTGGCCTAAATTCTAATGCTCTTGAAAGTGTTTTTAAGACAACTGACAGTGACGACAGCTGATTCATTTCACAATATTTTTGTGTTTGAATGGAAAAATGTCATTGGTATGAGATTGACTGGGCTTGGATGGTTTGAATTTGAACTTTGTGTGCACGTTTTCCTATGTATCACGCTTTGGTCTTGGTCTGAACTCAACCTCAAACCTTCTTCTTCAGGTCATGGCGCTGGTGTTAGTCTTCTCTAGTTTCAACCCTAGATGTTTAAAAATAGCCCAGAAGTCTTGACTAGTTGAACAATTAAGGAACATTGCAGGCATCCTGAACATGTAGCATTAGATTTATAATAAAGTGTAATCCATTTTGTGCTGCCTTACATAACCCGAAATTACTGACAATGCATTGAAGTGTTGCACTGTTCTTCAGACTAGGCCACCATCAACATTCTTCAATATCCTTTCACTCACATCCACCAAAACAAATTAAGCATAATATAACAAATAATACAATGAATTATCTTGTGAATGAGGCACACAGAATAGTGGAGTGGGCCAGTAGGCAGCCTTTAGTGCAGGCAATTACCAAATCCGTTCTAAATTTGAACAGACTTTATTCTTTTCATCAACATCATTAAAACCCTCATTTACAATGGACAGCAGGAAAGGATGATCTTTAATGCCATTAGTAAAGCCAACAGCTTTGCATTAGATAGCTCCTGCTAATGGTCTCTTGGCTTATTCATCAGCAACAACAACTAATGTACAAAGCTGTTATGTCTCTGTTTAACCATGTATCTTTGCAAATTGCACTTTTTCATGCAGCTTAATTGGTGTGGATTGAAATGGGAAGCAGAGGTTGAAATGTTTTGCAAAGATATTACAAAAGTCAGATTTGACATGTCCTTTCAGCATTTTCTCTGCCCACCGATTTCACAGTGGTGATTTCAGCAAATTTGGCAGAGACATTCTTTTGTGGCAGTAAAATTAAATCTCAGAGTAATGCCCAAGTTCAACATGCAACGTCTTCAGTGACAAAATGTGTTCATAGCCTCAGGTCAACAAACCAATTCAGAACATGCAATACAACACAATATGGCTAGAATTATTGTGTGATTTTTTTGGGGTAAACTCTACAGTCAATGGGCGGCAGTAGCTCAGTGGGTAGAGCAGTCGTCTTTCAACTGGAAGGTAGTTGGTTCGATTCCCGCTTTCCCCACAGTTCATACTGTCGTTGTGTCCTTGGGCAAGACACTTAAAACACCTTGCCTCCAGTGGCTGTAACACTGGTAATTAATGTAAAAACAATGAAAGTTGCTTTGGATAAAAGCGTCTGCTAAATGAATAAATGTAAATATAACTTTAACCAGACTGCCTTGTAGCACTAGAGTTTTAATGAGCACTCTGGTTTCTCACCAGAAAATAAAGTCATACACCAAAGACCTCCCTCAGACCTGGCACTAAAATCCACAGTTATAATCAATCAAAAACCAGGGTGGAAAGCAGTAGAACTTTGCATGAGAATATGAGGAGTCAAATCTGGCACATATATATATATATATATATATATATATATATATATATATATATATATATATATATATATATATATATATATATATATATATATATATATATATATATATATATATATATATATATATATATATATATATATATATATATATTGTATACTTTCTCTTAGTTTTGACCAATGGGAAACTATATTATGTTAACAGATAAGCAAGTAAATTTGTGATGTGGCTTATTTCTTCAGGTTTTGGCCACTTTATTGTGTTTTTGAAGTTGTTTAAACACCCCTTTATATGTTTGTGTTGTTATAAGCCACCTGTGCCACTGTATTTTTCTTCCCCTATTGTTAAATCCAGTCATCTCTGTTTTTGATATATGCAAGTTTGAAGTTTGCTTTGTGAGATGGCAACGGGTATTTGCACTGAATTGCAAATATAATGCAGGCTCTATTTAAAAAAAAACTTAACTTACAGTACATTTACTTTACAGTGCAATTGTGTACTTTAACCTTGGCAAGACCCTCTGTTCGATGCCAAAATAGTTTTGTTCCCCTAATATTGTTTATTTTTTTTAAAGCTTTCAGTAGGTCTTTTAAATGATAACCTTTTAGAGCAACAATTATTATGCACAAAACCCATCAACAATTTTTCCTTTTGTATCCAATCAATTAGAAGAGGAGCGCCCAGGCAGAAGAGTGGGATGTGAGCTCGGCTGCACACAGAACACACACACGCACACCTTGATTGAAGCATCATTGCCAATTGGCCATTGAACTCGACAAATTTCTCACTTGGTGCATACAGAGGAGCATGCACTAGGGCTCGTGTGCTGCTCCGTACACATCATCAACTTCTGCTGCTGCCAGCCCATTAAACAAGAGAACAGCTCCTTTGGCTGCTTAATGGAAATTGCCATTTCAAAGGCTTCAGAGAGAGATGTTAACCTTGTGTGATACTTGTGGCATTAAATATGGATCAAAGCAGGGGAGCTTTGATGTGGATGGGAGATTTTATTTGGGTCGTGGCAGTGGGGAAGGTGTCCTGCTGACTCCTTAGCACCCTCTTGTGGGACAACCTCACACTTACACACTGGGGTTTGTAATTGTTTTAACCCTTGGGTGAACCTTGCATTTCTTTGAGTCGTTGGCTGCTACAGATGAAAGTAAAAAATTATTGACAAAAGGGGAAACAACAGCAGATGGTTTGTCTTTTTACCTTTCAGCCAGCGTGTCAATCAGGTTTTGTTGTGCCATGTGAAAAGGGAGGTGGTCTGTTTGGGGGAATAGAAATGTAGAAGGGGGTGGGGTTTCTGTTGAAGAGCTCTGAACTGGTGACCCTCAGCAGGCCGCCGATAAGAAGAAAGGACTGCCTTCCTATTAGAGACCCTACACTGGGCTTGGAATAAAAGCACTGTTCAACCAATAAGATCCTGAGCCTGTTATATGGTGAGGGCCTCCCATCCCCCACTATTCAAATGAACTCTTTTAATTTACTTATTTAGATATATAAGTGATAGATGTAAAGGTATCCTAAGACATACAACAAGACTTTTCCTCAGTGTTATTCTCTTGATGGGTTATTAATTGATTTTGTAGACAAATATAAGTATCTTGAGATCTGGTTTGACTTTTGGTATCAAAAGTCTAATCTAGAATTGGCTTTCTCTATTAAAATAAATCTTTGTTCACCCATGCAGCCAAACACCTGGTAAAAGTGATGATTCAGCCAATTTTTGACAATAGAGATGTTATCTATAGATCCACATCCAAAACCCTCCTTCACAAACTGTACTTTATATTCCACTCTTCCTTTGGTTTTGTCACTGGAGCTCCTTATAACACTCATCACTGCAATCTGTACTCACTCTACTCCCGCAGCCAGACCCACTGGTACCTGTTCATTTATAAGACTCTAGTTGGTAAAACATCATGTCTGCAGTATGATAAATGTGGTCATCACTAAAGCTTGTACATCCTTTGGTCACTTCTCCTTTCAGTTTAAGTGATTAGAATCAGCTACAACTGTCACTAAAGCTCAGTTCATTCATTCCAATCTCCACTTTATGTTGTGGTCCGTGACCAGTGCACCTGCTTTTAGCCACTATTTATGCTTTACAATGTATTTATTGTTTGTGTACAGTAACTGACAAGATTTCTGATAAGGACAAAATGGGAAAATCAGAAGTGAACAAGTTCATAGTCATCAACAATACTCCATACATATTAGAGGACCCCCTCGAAAACGAGATGATTCATCTCAAGGGATTTATCCTCACGAAAATGTGAATAAATAAATACATGAGGTTGGACAAGGTGGTTATTTCAGTAACAATATGGTTGTTAAATAAAATGATTGAGCTAATTATACATGGTTTGAATAATGTATTAGTTAATGTTGGGTTGGAGCCTTCTGATGTAATTTCACAGTGACCCCTACCTGTCACCAAAACAAGAAACATGTGCTGGATCTGTATTGTAAAAACAGCTTGAATAATGTTGTGCATGCTACGCTACAATACAAGAACATGAATACATTAGTGAACAATGAATGTAAGTGGCATATACTGTAATATAATTGCAATATTTAACTACCATATTGTGTATATTGCTGATGTAGTATTAATGGCAATTGACAAGATTTACAAACAACCATAGGACCCCGCTGCACATAGGTCACTTTCACTAATGTCCACAAATTATCCATAAAGCAGTTTCCCCTAGTCCTGTGTGGACTGTGTGTGTGTTTAACGCGGACAGAATAAAGATGCCTATTTTTCTTTGTGCTACAATATACCAGCAGACAGTAAAGCGGCAATTCTGTGTGTAGTCATGCAATTCTGTGGATGTTACATGTGAGTGTGCACACTCGTGTGAAGCTGTAGTCGTGTGTGTGTGTGAGTGTGTGTGTGTGTGAGTGTGTATGTGTGTGTATGTGTGTGTGTGTGTGAGTAAGTGTGTGTGTGTGTGTGTGAGTGTGTGTGTGAGTGTGTGTGTGTGCGTGTAGGAGACACAGCTAGAGAAAGTGAAAATACATAAATAATACAGGATAGACACCGCCTTGCATCTGCCTGCCGCCTGCTGTCTTGGAGTTTGTACTAAACAGATATTGACGCAGGGTGTTGCTTAAAAATAACGTCACCGCCTCTCAGTTCTGACCTCATTATCACATCACAAGAGGAATTGTAAAAATGACTTGTTATAAAATGGTTGGGAATATTTCCGCCTTAGATCATTTGCCAGATGTGCTGAATATTCAATCTTGGCAACGCAGCAGAAAATGTGTAAACCTATTTTGAACTAAATGGGATTGTAAATTAATTGAATATTGGCTTGTACATGCAATTTTCCCAGACTTGTCTCCGCTCTCTGGCTCCCTATATCGGTCACAAACAAGTGCTGTTTGGAGAGGCTCGATACAAGATTGACTTTAATGTTTTTAACTTTGCTCCCTCCCCACAGACGGCCTCTTTCACAGACCCATTTTCTCCGAGTTTGCCTCATTAAACCTTTGTAGAAAATCTCCATTCAGTCTGGAGGATGCGACTTTCTTTTGATTAGGCAGTAAACAAATGGAGGAGTTGGTTGACATCTCTCAAGACCGTGGCCCTCTTTTGTTTTGCTGCTCGCGTTGTTGGAACAACCCCCTCATTCTGACAAGACTCAATTCCCTTTTTTTTTCTGATTCTTTTTCCCTTCCCGTTCTTTCACCTATCTCAGAACCCTCCTCCTCCCCTCTGCCTTTGTTAAGACGGCCCCTCATACACTCCCCCCACCTCTCCCTTTCTCTCTCTCTCCACTCTCAGCTCTCTCTGTTGCGATATCAGCCCGGCTCTCTCATTATGCGCTCATCCGTTCCGCCGGCTCAGAGCTGAGAGGAGCACACATTCTATGGGGAACCAGTTACAGATAGACCAGCTTTATTCTGGAACCCCTCAAGACAAGGTGGACCGGACTTCCAGGAGCGTTTTTTCCTGTCTTGGACACCACTCCTGTGCGTTCCCGTTCACTTCCCTGTGTTGTCTCTCTTTTACGCGCGACTCACTGCTACTACTGGCTGACACCGGGACCACTACCTGCTGCCTAAGGGGATTAAGTGTGCCATGAATACTATTGTTTTGGCTGCGAGTGAATGTTGGAGCAGCTAAATCCTCGTGAATGGAACACCAGGACAACCTCTGGACTGAGACAGTGCTGTGAAGTGGAAACATACAACACACAGACGGGATTCTAGGCAACTCCAGGGAAGACTTACCTAAAGGCAATATCCGGATACTAAATGAATCTTGCAAGGACCACAAGGCAATGAGAGAATCTTTTGCTCTGATGGGATTCTCTGTCAGGGTGATGACATGAGGGAGGAAAGCCTAATATATCTTTGCCTGGAG
Organism: Neodontobutis hainanensis; assembly: GCA_024349245.1. Taxonomy (NCBI): domain Eukaryota; kingdom Metazoa; phylum Chordata; class Actinopteri; order Gobiiformes; family Odontobutidae; genus Neodontobutis; species Neodontobutis hainanensis. The sequence continues at coordinate 705,837 of JALDNG010000167.1, read as the reverse complement.
CTTTTTGGCTGAATTTTGATCACACTCAAGCCGTGTTTTTGCTTAGTTTAATGTGTCTTGGTGCTCACTTCTTGCAGCTGCTTGGAAGCAATCCACGCTGACAGCTCAAAAGGGGGTTGTGGAACTTTTTTTTCTACCGCTGCTACTTCTGACCTGCTTTTGGCTCCCGGCATAAGCAGAGTCTGTGTACCCCCTTTGACAAGGCTGACTGCAGATAAAGGTTATTGAACCGAGGAGGAGTGGCAGCCATAAGGGAAGCAAGCAAACTCTCCCTGGGGCAAGCTGCTTTCCTGCCTTTTCGCTAATCAAGCCACGGTGGACACAAGTTGTTCCATTGCTGTTGGACCTTTCTTGTAAATATATCTTTAGAAGCTCCCTGGGATTTCTAAAAAGAGGGCATGCAAAGGTCGGAAAATGAATGAGCAAGGGAACAGCTAACCAAGCTTTCCCAAGAGGTCAACAAAGGAGCTCTAAAAAAGATCCACCGCTGTCATATCTTTGGAAAATACTTCATCAGATCTTGGCTTGGGATTTGACAAGAAAAAAAAGGGGGTGCGCTGCAGGAGACCCCAAAAAACTCTTGCCTGCAGCGTCTGACTAATTACCAGGCACTCCAAGGAAAGTGGGGGGATTCCTTTTGTGGATTTATTATGGAAGTTTTCTCGCTGGATAAGTGACTAACTAACTAACACCCACGTGAATATTCATAATTTTTTTGGCAGCACACGAGTACAGTACATATTCAAAGCCCACATTTACCAAATCATTACAGCCACCCACTTCAAAGCACACATGCTCCCAATGTAAGTATAAGGCACTTTAGAAAACCTTCACACATTGAAAGCACATTACATTGTGTTTTTCCCAGTGGGTGCCTCAGAATGGAAGTATTGTGGACAGGCGGAGGGCTGTAAAAGTCCAACATCCCTGTCTAAATGATTTTTCCTGAATGGATGTTATTATCTGTAAAAATGTGTTTCCTGGAAACCACTGAAAGTCGCCGGGTCTTTGCCACGGTGCAGAGTTGGAACTGCAGCTGAAAAAAAATTACTACCACTTTTTCACTTTTGCGTTTTCTTCATATTCCGCGCCAACTCCACCACCAACATTTTCTCCAACGGGTCTTTGGGCACCCCTCGCCGACCTCCTCGTCCCGGCGTCTCCCCGGGGGTGGAGGGGCGGGGGTCCTTGGAGTGGAGCATGAACGGCTGTCACTATCCCTCGCCGCCACCGGAGCGGGATCGGAGGTACCAGCACAAAGTGTCTCTGGTGGTGCGCTACTTTATGATCCCTTGCAACATCTGCCTGATCCTGCTGGCCACGTCCACGCTGGGATTCGCAGTGCTCCTCTTCCTCAACAACTGTACGTGGGACACACACAAGCACACGACTCCACTACAACTTCTATGTTGCTCGGTTGGTCACACATTTTCAGAAACATATTCTGGATAAAAGTTTAAAAGCTTCACTCTAGTAAGTTGTGGTCCAGGATAAAATTAGTCTAGTCTTTCCATAGTTAAAAGAATTGCCTACAGTACACCAGTTTATTGGAAGAAAAATTATAGTGCCTCTATATGTGTCTATTTGTTCAGGGAGCAAGTAAGAAACTGCCAATGTCCTGCTACAACTGAACTCTTGTTACAGTAAACATTTGCGTAGCTTCACTTTATCATCATAATACTGAATTTTTCATAAAAAAACAAAGATACTCAGTATGTCTTGTTTTGTCTTCTGGGATGTTTGTTATAACATGTACTTTCATTCTTTTGCCTCAAACTCAGTTAAGAGAATTGGTTGTGCCCTTATGTTTCAAATGGAGCAATGTGGGTCAGCTTTTGGAAATTACAAGAACATTTTCCACAGTGTTTGTCCTAAGCCTTGGCATCTATTCCTAACCTTAATTTAAAGTTTCTCTGCCTAAATCTAACATGAAAGTCACTCATTACACCTTACTTAATGTTGGTCTAAACTGGGTTCACATGTTCATCATGGTCATTTCAGCTCGGACAGTTCAAAACTGTTTGCCTTATGCTTAAGTAAATCTCAGCTGTATTTTGTATTCAGACAGTGTTACGTTGTCCCCAAAACCTCCTATTTCCAAAGTGAGTCCTATCTGCACAACAAAAGTCTCCGTCCTTTTCTTTGTTGCTGCGTCCTTGATGCTGTGTCCACAGGCTTCTGACACCGCTTCATATCTTTTTTCCAAAGCCTTGGCATTTACTTGAAGTTGAAGGATGGGGTATTAAATGGAGATTAAATGGTGACCAAGGAGAGAAAGCGTCTTTTGGCCTCGACAACCTCTACACCTATGAAACGTTGGTCCTGCTGTTCTGGGTTTATTTAAATGTTATTTATCATTCATGCTAGTCTTGCCTGTAATTGGCGAACTCTTGTGAACTAGTGCATTCTTTTGCTTTGGATAGTTTTACTCCTAGTGTCTCCTCTTACCTTTCTGCCCACATTGTTTAATTCCACCTGCTCATTTCCATTATACAAGACCTGCCAATTCTTGTGTTAAAGGTGAAATTACAGACTTGTGCAACAGTAATCACTGGCAGAATTGGGAGAAATAAATCTTAATGCCAAAATTATTGGAAAATAAGGCAAAGCATCTTAACTGCCACGTTCATATGGAAACTTCTAAGCCAAAGGGCAAATTATCATCAATGATCAATTTTGAATTTCTGGGTGAATACCAATGTTCCGTTCAAATCAGACTTCTTATAGAGCATTACGTTTTTGCATTTAACCCACTGTGATACCTGTTCCTGGTCTAAACTGCCTGGATTCATGTTTATTTGGAAAAACGAGTACCAAATATTATGTTTATTAAAGCAGAAGAACACATGCAATGGTTTGATGCCATTGTTGGATATGATAAAATTTTGGGGTCTGAATAGGAAAACGAAAAGAATGTATATCAATGCCAATGTAATTCTAGACAATGCAACAATATATAATTTGTAATGTCACCAGATCAATTTTTCTTGCCATTATTGCACTACAGTGCAATCCATATATTACATCATACATGAATGTGATCATGTGAATGTGATATCATTATTGCACACAGCGTATCAAAAATCCCATTATGTGTTACCATTTGATTTCCATTTCCATTTTAAATCCATCCTTTGCATTGAAAATATCACACAGTTGCACATTGTGCAACAGTAATGTTACATCGCATACAACACCTTGAAGAGAGTTACAGAGATTGAACACTGTTGGCTGAGATGCACAGATAAGCCTTTGTACAGCCGTCAGTTTCTGCACTGCAGAGTTACCACTAACTCTGTGACTCTATTGACTTTATAAAGCCTTGCTAATACAGCAAAACAGGGGCAGCCAAAACACAGCCTAACCTTTAAAAGAGTTTCTTGTCTACGCTCACTATAGCATATCAAACTGAATGAAGCGCCACTAAACCCAAACTAATTGGATTGTGTGCTCGCTCTGATGCTATGATTAAAATGGACCATCATTAGGTACAAAGCCTTAGTCCAACAAGTAAAAGGTTGTACAAATGAATAATGTTTTTGGTTTGTTTAGTCACATTCTGAGTGAGCTGCACCAGAATGTGATATAAACTTGAGCTACCTTTTGTGCACTACACTAAAGTTTAATCGCACATTGAAAATCAATGTGGTGACTCTGCATGTCTGGTGGATACTGTATGTTTTTTCTTTTGCATTTCTTTTTCAACGTTCTCTCCTCTTCCTCAGTATGCTCCGTCTCCATCTAATTAGTGAATGTCTGTGATGGGGGGGGCTAATTCATTTGTAAACTGACCGTGCGACCAAATCAATTTGAGCCAGACGGATTCTATTAGATTTAATACCAAGTGAGTTAAAGCGAACCAATCTTCACCTCTGAGTTGACTGAGTGAAAAGAAATCAGTTCTGTAGAAATTGATGAAGTGAAATGGGCTCTATTATTCTGCCAAGAGCCCTCAGCATGCGGCCACGAGGACAGTTGGATGGGGTGGTGATAATGGCGCTGTAGTGGTGACGTACGTTTGTGTGAAGAGTGTGTGGTATAGGAGGAGGTTGTTAGAAGAGTCATACAACCGCGCATTTGCAATTTCTTCTGTCACCATACGGGTCTAAGCACACACACTTAGTTTGCACTCAAAGCCCGGCCCCTGCCAAATGAGCCCACGCACAGACGTTACCACTGGTACGGTCATACATCAGCAGCAGTGAAGGTGACTCAAGGGCTGAGAAGTATGACCTCCAATCAATAGCACAATTAAATGAACATTTTACAATCATTATTTCAAGGAAGTGACTCAGTCATTTTAACTAAGTGTACCAATTTTTGCAGTTAGTGTTGCATATTGTTGTGTGGTGTAGTGTAGTCAGTACTGCAATGACAGCACCCAAGACAAGATCGCACCAGAATATATAGACCAAGGAGTTAGGCCTAATACATGGGAAGTTGTCCAAGGACTTTTTGCGAGGACTGCTAACATTTGGTGAAGAAGTTTACATCCAGTCTTAATTCTATGAGCCAAAAAACCCGTTGTGGACCAATATTCTCTCTTCTGATTGGATAAAAAGGATGGGATTTTGTTGAAAAGCAGAGGAAGTGGGTTAGCCATGTTACTGATTCCTCCTTCTACAACAGTACAGTACAACTCTTTTTTAATAAAGATTTGTCAAACCCTGTTTTGAAAAATAAATAAATATATATCACTTAGTCCTCCTTTAATAAACAATTATTTTGCTTTTACCCTCATATAGTTTACAGACAATGTTGCACTGTCTCTATAATAAAAAGTGCATATTAAATATTAGATATATTGAAGGTATTGACACATGCAGATGAATGGTTGAAGCAATTCTAAATATTCCTATAGGATCAATATCTTTGATTGATTTGATTGCTTGAGTTTATGAATATACCATGCTGTGCATATATGGATGCATACATACTTTTCCAACCCTTTTTTAATAGTTTAGCAGCAACTTTATCATTGGTACAGTTATACATCAGCAGCACAGCAAAGGGGAAAGTGACACGCCCCCCTCTCCTGCACATGGCTAAATGTCACAGTCAGACACGTATTGATTTGTGGAAGATACAGGGTGAAGGATGGTCGTGTTGTGACACTCACACGGCCCAGGGAAGGCACGCTGGGCTCGGCAAGTGCAAAGAGAGATGGGAAGGCTGATATGTTTATGGAAAGACCTTATCTTGTCCTTTCGCTATGGAAATGTGAAGAAATCATTTAGCTGTGCTTGGCGTCGCCGTCTGCTTTGTACGGCGCGTTGTCAGAGCAGCATGTTTTGTGCTAAAGTACTGGTGTGTGTTCAGGCATGCTTAGTGCGCACAGCTGTGTGGCAGGAGTCTGTTTGGAGTTCATGGTACGCTCTCAGAAGAACTGTTGTCTTCCTTTGAAACAGATTGTTGATATAGAAATTTAGTCAAAACACTCTGACTTATCATAATTCCTGAACTTCTTATCTTTGTCCCGCTGCAGTTTGCACATTTTGAATCAGGTATTTTTCAGCTTGAATAACTTTTATAAACAAGAACTTTTTCACTGTTTGGAGTATACATTGTTTTATTTAAATATATGTAGTCCCTCCAATTTTTTAAAACATATGACAGACTGCTGATTTCTACCAGGCCTTGGCTGTTCAAATACTCACTTTAAACATATTTAGCCTCAGGTTTGGTGACATTGAGCAATATTACTGATAGAGTAATAGTACTGGCTACTATTTAGTGTCTTTAGTCTTTTCATGTCTCAAATTTCTGGATGTGAGCCAATAATAAGTTTGGAATGTGATGAAAACTGATGACAGACAGACAACTTTGCACATTGTTTGGATGACACTGACCAACATTCATCCAGCATCATCACATTTGAAGCTGAAAACAAGTGCAGAGTCACATATTTGTCACTTGAAAAAAATGCATGACAGATGTCCTAATGGCTGCCATTCTTTTAGTTACAATGGGTTTTGAGTGTTTGTCAATGTGTTATCAAAATTCATAAATTCAATACTTTATGGCCAAACAACTGAGTAGAGATTTGTTTGGTGTGAACCATTCAATTACGGAGACATTCACACACTCACATTTAGCACAACAGTAAATACAAATACCTCATTTAGATAGGAAAGACTAGAACATAAGTTAAATTAAGTGCCATCTACAATAAATACAGTAAAATATGACTTGTTTATGGTTTAAAGTGCAAGTTCTAGGGCGTTAAGAAGGCGGACAGCGCTCTGATATGTGCTTCTTTGGAATCTGGTTGTTTTAGCTTTAGTGCTAGTCTTTTGGGAGAGGGCAGAGGATTAAAAAGGGCGGTGTGCCGGGTGAGACGGGTCTTCTAGAATCTTAAGGCCTTTCTTTTCCAATCGTGCCTCATAGATTTCAGACAGGGATGACACCTTCTGTCCCATCACCCTTGTAGCTGTTTTTACCACTCCATTCAGCTGCCGTTTATCTTCTACAGACAGACTCCCAAACCGCACAGTTATTCTGAAGGTTAAAATGCTTTCCACAGCTGCTTGGTAAAAATGCAACAGCCCTTAGCCAGAAACCCCCGACTTTTTTTTTTACTTGTTTCAGAAAATTGTACTGTTCTTTTGATATTTCCTTGTGTCTGAGATGACAACAATATTGGAAGATTTTAGTGTAAATTCAGCTGAGAACAGTGGAGCATGCAGAAACCTATTGCATCTAATTATTACTTGCTTGTATCAGGTGATAACGTCATCACAAAGCAGTGTGATAGAATAGAAAGACACATAAAATAGGATTTTCACTCAGATCACCTTATGGAATAAAACAGAGATGTTAAATGTGCTTTGTGTAGTTATGGGTGGCCTATGGTGACAAAAAATCCACATCTCACCCCTTTCTTTCTGCATCCACAGTTGCAGGGACTATGAACATATCTAATGTAAAAAGGTTCAGTTCATAATGTCATAAGCATCAATGCAAAATGTGTGTTCACAAAAGAAACTAGTGTTTAGTGTGCTTCTTCTCCAGCAGTTAATCTGGAACAGGAACACTGCCTTCTTTAAGGCTTTAATGTAATATCAAAATCTCAAGTGCAAAGAGTGTGTTATTTATACTTTACACTATTAAAAAACATACTTTTGACTATGTTTTTGACCCCCTACATTTGAGTAGCACTACCTAGACTTGCAGTACCCCACATTGTTCATCCATGTTTCCAGCTGCTGAGGCAGTAAGTACAGCCTGTTTCCTGAGCAGAACCACTGTTGGGTCTTCTTCATGCCAATTCCAGCACTGCAGATTTGATATGTTTTCACAAAATCCCCCGCAGATAGAAATCGTCATGAGTGACTGGGGAAGCGCTCGAGCGGGCACTTCATTATTCACCTCTATAGCACCAGCCTCACCGCTCTTCTCCCCTCGCCTCATTTTTCTCTCTCCCCGCAACACTTTCTCACAGTCTCTTGCCCAAAGCCCCTTCTGTTGACAAGCAATTTTAAGTGAGCCTAAATTTAAAACTCAGCTGGGACGCCCGTAGCTATCGCCCAAGTCATGAGAAAGGCGTCGGCGTAGCGGTTGACGGATTCTGGAAAAAAATGGGTTAGCGGTAATTGATTTGATGTGTTTTATTTTGCTCATTATCCCACAGTGCACAGACGTCAGAGCAATGGCTGCCGGTTTCTTGTAAATGTGGTGGGTTGTTTGGTGAATCACAACTTGACTGCCACAGAGTAGAGGTTAGTGTAGTTCGTGGTGCGTAGTGCAATAATCTGTGTCAGAATGGTTGACAGATAAACATAGTAGCCCCACTGAGTCACTTTTGTTAATGTCTATCTATGTCTAAGTCGCTCAAGTGCTCTGGCAATTAAGAGTGGCAAGTATGCATTTGTATAATGTCTATGTGTGTAATGGCAACATGCATTTTGCCTTAATGTAGCAATACATTCAATTCATATGCTCACCTTCTCACAGAGATATTAGTTTAACAGACTAGAAAGCACAGTTTATTGAACCTTGTGTGATTAACTCTGGCTCCTCATGTGGTGATATGCACAGGACCAGCATCACGTAGCCCAAGCATTTAGGCACGTACCCAGGTATTTTTATAAACGCATACTTTTCTATGCGTTTGTGTCTTTTGTCCACACATTAACGGAGTTTTCTCAGGCCACAAAACGGATACTTTTTAAAACACCTCCCAAAGTAAAGACTTTTAAAAACTCCGGATGCACTAGAGACATATAGATGGACAGAACAGAAATGAAAGTTTCTGACGTTAAGGCTGTTAATGTGTGTATTGAGCATGTGTTTATAAACTACCAGCAGCTGGTCTATCTGCAGAACACATTACAGGTGAATTTAGCGTTATTACATCACTTAAGTCTGGAGCAGTAACGGATCCATTCTTTTCTTTTTAGTGTAAAGAAATATTTAACACTTCCAGCTCTGTGACACAAATCAATCACTTTTTGCTTCAGACTCAGCATCACTGATACTTTCAGAAGAGTTTAGCACTGCCTAAAACCCAACAGACTCACTGTGCATGCTCTAACGGTTACTCTGTGGTTTCTGCCATCTTGTGGTGTTTTATGTGTGTACAGTACAGGCATATGGACGGACACAGTTTATCAAACGCTCTCATCTGGACAGAGATATTTGAATAAACAGAGACAAAAAGTATGCGTTTTTTTAAAATACCTGTGTATGTGTAGCCATGGTCTTATTGACTGGAATCATGTAGATTTTAGTTGGTATGCTTGTATAAATGAAGCAGCTAAATATCAGTCCTCTTGGAAATGCTCTTTACCCACTCTATGACTGCTATGGTTGCCCTCTTGCCCTCTTTCCATCCATTAAAAATATATTGTGGTGTGCTTACCTCTTTGCTTAGAAGTGCATGCAGCTTATGTTTTTTACAAACACAGAAAAGGTCTATAGCTAGTGTTGGCATTGTATATAATGTTGTAACAACTATAATACTGATATTTATTATGTACAGTAGAGACTGCATTTGACCTGTTCCATCTGTAGTGTTTATTTTCTTTTCGACAACATCTACTGTCACATTTATCCACTCGTAGGGTGTTAAAGATGACAAAAGACTAACTATAGTAGTTAGTTCTGATAAACCTCATCATCATATATCACATTCAATCATACACTCCACAGCTGTTTTCTATTAATCTCAAATTTGTGCCATTGTTACATTTGTTACTCTTTAGCCACATTCAAGACAAAGACTTAAAGACAAAAGCCTTCATAATTTGCAATTTTTGCTAATCGCAACAGGTATGCAAAATAATTAGGCCCAATCTCAATTCTCTAACTTCTCTAACTTACCCCTACCCTTTGACCTCCAAATGGAAGGGTAAGAGGTAGGTCTAAGACTATCTTGGAAAACATTATGCTGCTACTTCAGCCTGGAATACACTCCAAATAATACCTCTGAGGGGCTTTCAATCAATTTTGAAGAACAAACAAAAATAATTCTATGAACAATGTCTTTGTTTCTAAGTTGCCACAGTTTCCTTTTCTCAGACCGTCTGTGATGCACACGTCTGTTTGATCGTCATTTGTGTAAATGTTGATTGTATTTTTCACTGGAGTTTTGTTTTACTGTTTATTTTGTAACTAATTTCTGACATGCGCTGCTGACCTCTTGGCCAGGTCACCCTTGTAAATGAGGTCATGATCTCAATGGGTTTTATCTGGTTAAAAAAAGGTTAATAAGAAAAATTATTTTAGGCTACCCCTAACAATACATAAGTCTTTATATAGGCTATACAGTATATACAGTATAAGCTCATATAGCCTAGCTTATAATATATATATAAATACATATATCCGTCATCATCATTATACAGTGTATTGTGTAGTTTATTGTGAGTATTTGACTTGTGTCTTGCTCTGAACAGTGTTACTAGTGGGTGCACGTGGCAGAGTGGTTAGCACTCCTGCCTCACAGCAAGAAGGTCGTGAGTTCAAAACCCGGCCGACTCACACATTTCTCAGCTGACTCTGGTCTTTCTGTGAGGAGTCTGCATGTCCTCCACGTGTTACTGTGGGTTCTCTCCGGGTACTCCAGCTTCCTCCCACCGTCCAAAGACATGCATGTATATATTAATTGGCAACTCTAAAGTGTCCTAGTGAATGAATGTGAGCAAGAAAACAAGATGATTTATCTCAAGGGATTTATCCTCACGAAAATGTGAATAAATAAATACTACAATCACAAAATATGTATGTTTATGACATATACATTTATATCGACAGAAAAACAGATAGCGGTGTTATGCCTTAGCTATGAAAAAGTTCTAAAAGCTCTGCAAATACGAGACAGATCTGTCAATGCGAGGCTAACGTTAGCAAACAGTGTTTAACTTTCAGATGAGAAAACAAATCAGTGCACAAACAAGTTCAAGATTAAAGGAACGTAAAAAAAGACTGTTGTAATTTTTAAATCTAAGCCCTAAAGATTCTGATTTAGTTCAGAATGCTAAAAAAATATTTATTTTTTGTAACATGTACGTATTGGCAGCTGATTGACAATTCTATTTTTGTACACAGATAAAGTTGATATAAAGATTTGATACAGTCAGAAAATAAAAGAAATGTTTAAAGAAATGTTCTCTTCGGTTTGCATTGTCTTTTCATCTTTTCAGATAATCTTCAACCAATTGTCTCAAAAGTTGCATTTACGTAAATTTTATCAAAAACCCCTGAATCCAAAATTAATTCTGAATCGCATTCTGACCCCAAAAAATCTAAGTCAAATTAAATTATGAGACACTGAAAGAGTCACACCCCTAGTAAAGTGTAGATTTGGGATTGGACCTTAGCCTGTGACTTAACTAAAAAAAAGAAGCTGGTGTTGCATAATGCATTTTAGCTTACATTAAGCTAAAATGCATTATGTGACTGTTTTGTGGTGGAGCAAAAATAATGTTGTAAAAAACAGAGTTAGGACACCTATTTAAATGTAAAATTATTTATTTATTAAAAAAAAGCTTGAGTTTTAGTCATTGTATCAGAAAAATAACACAATGTTGGTAATGGTACTGCTCCTGTATTTATTTCTTGGTTGCAGTTTTTCCATTTTGAAATCTTCCCCATAAAGTAGTAACATCTTAATATTTTGTCATAAATCAAGCATTGCTAAGTGCTTTGAGAATTGAGTCCATAAGGATATGCTGTTTTATTACAATGGCAAGAATGAAATTACAAAGTACATTCAGTTAATGAGAAAACACAATTTAGCTGCTTAACTCCTTGTGTTCACAAAAAAACATCTTATTGCAACAAACTGCTTCCAGATTCTGGCCCCATATTCCAACCACAGTCTCAGCTTTCACCAGCTTTCTCAGGGTTGTCCCTTGAGTGAAACTACGTGGCCTGGCTCACCTGATAGCACAGATCTAGTTTCACGCTTCCCTCAAACCGACACGCCTTATGTCATCACCCGCTGCTTGTCGACCAAAGAAAGTATGATGTCATTTGAAACTTAACGAGAAAAAAAGTGATTGATTTTGCATGTGCTTTCTGTTGGGGGTGGGTCTGACTAAGTCTCCTGCTGCTGTATATAATTAGTATTGTCATATTTCCAATGTTATCCGATTCACTTTTCAACCAGTGTGCTCGGATCTCCAAAGTGCCCAAATATCAGCAGTGAGGCGATGTGCTTTGGGGATCACACAGCTATAGAACAATGAGTGACAAAAGCACGATGATCCCACTATCACAGAACTCCTGTCGATTAGCTCAGCAGGGGTCCTGGGGGACATTACAAAGTCAAAAGCCAAGGCTGTGTATCTCGCTTTTGTAGCGACTCAATTACTTGGCCTCTTACCCATAGGAAGTCTGTGACTCTCCCAAACTAAAAACCCTATTTCTGTCTTTTATCTCTTTCAGACAAACCACCTCACTTCACAGTGGCACAGCCTCCTGATGGTAAGTCCTTTGTGGTTTTTCTCTGCTTGTTTTGGTTGATCACCAGTGGATTAAATTTTTAAAATAAGGACCTCGGATGGGTGCCTTTGAAGCGGCGTCCGTCTGGGTGCAGGGTGCTATCGGTATGCACATGGCCATGTCCGCTCAGGGCTTTGATGTGTGGGAAGATCTTTTGATGACTTCATTTAACCTGCTCGGCACGACTAGTTGGACTAATGTTCAATATCTGTAACTACATCGGCGCACACACGCTGCTTTAAAGGTTCATTTGTGGTGTGTGTATAATACATCACAATATGGACAAGTCTCTGTTTACCGTAGCTTTGTCCAAACTAATGCTCTCTTTTTTTGTCAATTTATCTCAAAATGTGGCGTCAAACAGCAAGTCTCTGATTAGGGTCAGTGTCTGCTGGGTTTGTTTGTGTGTTTGTCCAGTCCAGCAGAATGGACAGAAGACAATAATATTCAGTTAGAAGTCAAATTGTTTATTGTGTAAAATAGAAATAACAACAACTTAACAACTTAATGTAGTAATATAGGCCTAGATTTCCATTTATTACTGCCATACAGACATTACCTGGAGACAATAGTACAAACCATTATCCTAAGCCTTTATGAAGTGCTCAGTTTGTCCACTCTGGGCAGCTTAAGAAGCCAGACGTAATAAAACTAGAACTAGAACGATTGAGCACATATTTTTATTCAAGTCATTTGCTATTTTGTGTGATTTGTTCCTCTTCCTGTTCATTGAACTGCTGGCATTCTTTAACCACCCAGTCTGCCCACCCTCCAATAAAAACACCAGTCGCACAAACCAACAAACAAAACAACCGCTGGCTGGAAGTGAACCTTCAGAGTTTTACATAGCTGTTGGAGGGTCTCGTTCAAAAGTTCAAAGAAACTGCCTCAGCTTGTTCTCCTCATGTTATCGCCCTGCCCCTCAGACGTATAATTCTTTGCTCTCTTTGCTGCATTATTGTTTCTGTGCCCGGTAGCATAAGCTGTTAATTAAAAAAAGCAACAATTTATTTGCAAAGCGGTGCATCTCGGCAAGCTTTAATTGGAGGAAAACATCTGGTTTTCAAGCTGACAACATGAATATTTATTAGTGGCAGCACAGTCATTCTTTAGTAGACTTTGGTGTGGTATTTTTCACAACACTGACAGACAACCGGGGATGGACTCTGACTACTTCTAAAGCTGCTGTTTCATCCTGGTTACATGGTTGCCTCAAAAGCAGAAACAAGAGAAAAATGATTCTAATGATCTATGATCCTAGCCCAGTCGGTGATACCCGGGACAAAAAGCCAGCGTGCAGCCGAATCTGTTTCTGATAATTGCTCAGTCACTTGCCCCTGAGGCGGCCAGTTTCAGAGATGCAGTTTGTAAAAGATGTCATCTCAAAAAGGCATCAAATTAGAGGTGCAGTGTGATGAATGGGCTCAGGACAGGGCTAAGAAAAAGGCTGAGGTAAGGGGTGGCAGAAATAATGATGTTTTTGATGTATCACCATTTTCCAAAATGATTCTGAAACAATAGAGAATAGTGTTTAATCAACTATCAATAGCTAACTATCAGTAGCAATTCATTAGGTTGAAATTAATGTTTGTCCAAATCTTGGAAGTAGCCTACACAGAACTCTATAGGCAACTTTGTGAATGCTCAAATAGATGTGACACATTCCTAATTGTAATTGAGAAAAGTAATGTCACAACCTTGATCTATTGAGTCACATCTAACAGGCGAGACACCAAGATGGACAACACACAACGTAGTGTAGTATAAGCATGTAAAGCTTGCTCTTACCACTAACTGGAAAAGAGCATAAGCAAAAAATAGAGCTGGCAATCGTATTGAAATGTGGCTCTGAAAATGAAACTTTAATAATTTTTTTTCATTTTAGTGAATCTTTACAATCCTGTGTAATATACAACAAATTGAATCATGAGAGGACTAAAAAGTCTCCCCTCCGGCTGAAGTTTTTGGAAAATAATTGTCCCTGATTGGAGCTTTTCTCAAGGCTTAGCTCGAAGCCTATTTACCGGATTTCTGTTTATTCCATTCCTTGTGTAACAATAGAGATCCAATTGCAGCAGTTTGCAGTTGTTTTTGTTTTAATGACTCAAAATTGACTCGACGAATGACTGTGTCTCACAAAAAGGCCTGTTAGTTTGCCTTTTCAAGCAAATATTGTCCCGCAATTTGTCTATCTCCCTGGAAAATGAGCAGCAGTAAGCAGGCGGTGAAGCGGACCATTTGTGAGTGCCATTGAATTTCCTCTACCAAAAAAGACTAACGCCCGCTTATCGATCGCGCCGCTCATTTCCCATGTATTAAAGTTTTTGCAGTCTGAGGGGCACAGTTTGTTTCTGCACTAGTCAACCGTTTAAAAGCTGCTCCTAGGCCTTAATTACATTTCCAATAGTTCTGTTGGCTTTCCATCAGCAGGCCATGCTTTTTTAATGTGCCAAAGCAAACAGAAAACCAAGCCCCCAATCAGTGGCTTAAGCTTGCCTTGAGGGGCACAGTTCTCTGGGTCATTTAACGCTGCAGAGATTAGTGAGACAATTAGAGTCGGCCTGAATATGACAGTAGTCCACGCTTCTGACTTAGATGAATGGCTGTTGTGGCAGAAAAGGGGCAATTTGGAAGATACTCAACTAGATGGTTAATATAGCACGAGTGTTAGTCAAAGCCCTTCAGAATAGCAGGGCTTGTCCTACTGAACTTGTCTTCAGAGTCAAGAACGGCCGCTCTAATGCTTAATTACTGGAAATCACAGAGAAAATAGTAGAAAACTTCGGCATTTTAAACAGCCTGGTTTGTCTCTGAACTGCCGTTGATGAGTCTGCCTTATTAGCACAAGAAAAGTGAAAGAATTTGTTCTGCAAATTAGAGGGGTAAAATCTCATGACTGGCTGCAGAAAAACAGCGGTTTGTTTCAGCATAAGCATTTAGGGTTCTGCCACCCACAAATAGCTGCAAAATCCTCCTCAATGAGTAGCCTATAATCACCAGTTGAAAAGTGACAAAAGTCTAAAAGCCGTCTTTAATTGCTCTGTCTTTTGAAGCCACAACAGCAGTAGTCTGGTTCAGGGCACAGTCATTATTGCCTGTCTTCTGCTGATAATAAAACAGTTGTTGGGTGGCAGATGAGTGGGCGCCCAAGCCAGAAAAGATTAGACTTGGGTAAGGGGATTGTCTCTAAGGAATGCTTCATGTGTGGAGTCCTTGAACCATGTCCATGTGCAGTGAAAAGACAAAACATGTTTGTCTAATGGTTATTTTGGAGCTGGAGAGGAATGGTGACACAACTCGACATAAAATAGACACCGTTAAACTGTCGAAACTGGAATAGAAATGAGGTGAAGATGTGTCCCTGGATATAGCTTAGATTTGATCCCATCAGATGACCAAAGACAAGACAAATACAATGTTTTATCGGTCTGAGACTCAGGGCAGACAGTGTAAAATGGAGATTGGGCTGTCAACTGTTCGAAGGTCTCCCGTGAATAGATCTATCTGTACTGCAACCTATAGCTGCCGAGAGCCAGGACGCTGCCAATTCTTCATTTTCACACGTGTCCCCGACAGTGTTCCCAGAGGATCCTCCTACTGACATGCAGTATAAACTTGATGAACTCAGAAGTGGTTTGATATGGGATTACAGGCCTGGAAGGAAGCACTGAGGTTCACTTACTCTGTGACGACACAACCAACGAACATGTGTGTTGGGAACCAAAAGTGTGTCACAGTTTTGAGACAGATATTATCTCCAAATATTATTTTCAACCCCCCTAAACTCTGTACCAAAGTGGCCCATAAATTTGTTATCAGTGTGACAATGGTCCTTAGGTTTCTTTTCCATGTATCATGCTCCACATTTGGTTGGTTCCTAAACCTCCTGTCTAGGTTTTGGTACACACTTTTTGAGCAGAACTAATGCATTAAAACATTGGTCAAAGAGCTCTTAGAGACCACGGTAACCCAGCGTTCCCATTACTCCGTCACATGTTGGGGGTAAACACAGGCTCAGACACACACGCTGCTAATGTAATTTATTCTGCCCAAGCCATTCCCTGTGTTTTTGACAGTAAGGCCGACTCAGAGAGAGGCAGAATTAATTATAACTCCTTGCTCTATCTTAATTAAATCTTTTCACATCATAGATTTCATACAACAGAAGGGAAAATATCTACCTCATCTCTTAGCCGCGGTTGGGGGGGGGGCAGGTGGCAGTTTCGGGGGAGCAGCTGTAAACGTCTCACATCAAGATATCAAAGGTATACTGTAAAGAAGTAGCCTCTCTAGGATTAGGATTTCACACAAGAGCTGACATGTCCGGCGTTTAACTGAAAGCAGCTTGTTAGCCTGCTATTGTGAAAGCGGCTAAGAGGGAGGCGAGGGAACAGGAGGGGAGTGGGGGTCTCTGACTCTATCAAGGGGAAGTTTGTTGCCCTTTAAAAGTACACAGCCCTTTTAAATTGCTTGGCTGAACTGTGTAATGCCACTGCAATCAGTGTAGGCTGAGTTGGGGTGTTGACTCTTGCACAATCTGACGCAAGTGCTTAAAGTTTGCACTGTCAAACTTCTGTGTATGTGACGTGTTACCATTTTTTGTGTTAATTTTACTCAAATTGCGTGCTTAGTACTTATTGTGCTGTTTTGTCTTTTATGATAAATTTTGTTGCTACTGGATTTTTTTGCTGGAAATACATTTTTAACAGTGTTGTCTTTGCATCTAAGCATTGGAAGGAGTAAAATAAATTAGTAGTGGATGCACATTTTTAGTCCAGTTAACTTCTAGACCATAGTACAATAAGTGGAAGTAAAACAATCAACAAGTAGCAATGTTGTCTTTTCTTTTCTTTTTCTTTTTTTGTCAGTTTGCTTCTTCCTGCTCCGCTAACTCTGCAGGGAAGGTGGAGTATGTGCACAGTCTAGCTCCAGTCCGACTAAGGCGTATACCTAAGAACCCCATTATCTATGTTAGCTTGGTTGAGATACATTCAAATGAAGGCAGTTTCAGTAGGCGTTTTCAACACTTGGGTTAGAGTCATTGTGTAAGTGGAACGTTTCATTGTGTACATTATGTACATTAGCTTAACCAGCTAGCAACAACTAACTCTGCTATTGCCATGTTAAATCCATGGCTCTTTGCTTCATACAATTGGTAATGTCAAACTACTGTATGTATAGTCTACTCTTTATTAAAAGCAAAAGAATTAGCCCAGTCCTGCAACAACTTAGCATCTGCCTTTGACAGCATTCCCACTCAGCTCAACTCAGCTAACCCTGTATTGATCTGCAGCTAGGTTAGAAGCACACATCTATAGAGAGAAAAACACAAATCCCAGCCAGACTCAGCGAGTCAGTGCACCAGAGTTGGAAAGCACTGCCCTCTTCGCTTTTTATTCTCTGAGCTATGGAGTAATTGTTGACACAGTTACCTTTGAAATGTCCCCCGGCTGTGAAGCAACCTCTGCTGATTGTCAATGCGGGTTATTCCAGGACCTCGGACCTTGTAAGGATCAGCAGGTCTTTGATGTGGATGGACAGCACACTGAGCTATCGTTGTCTGTGATCTATAAGCTGTCAGGCCCTTTCCCTGATAACCAGCGCTCAGTTGTGTGCATCAGGCCTCTCTGTTTTATAGATGTACAAAGTGTAATCACTCATCTGAAGTGGTCCACGTCAGATTTATCTATCCTGGCCAGATCAGTTTTAAAGCTAGTTTGGATATATTTGCAAAATAACTAATTTGGCTCAAGTCCATAGAAAGTGGAATACAATGCCTCAGACAGTCTGGTGACTACAAACTTACCTTTATTTCTGAATCCTTATTGTTCGAATATAGGACATAATCACGTTAGTGTTTTTTTTTTATTTTTCAGAATGCTGTATGTAGTTACTGAAATTTAACATTTTATGTTCATATAGGCCTGTCACTGAATGAACCTGACATCATTTACCAGATTTAGTGTTAAGGAATGGGCAATGTTATTAATATGCTGTCTACTAAAGGCTCTAAGTGTAAAATACATTTTAAACATTTAAATGCATGTAATGCTTTTAAATGTCATTGTCAGCTGTTCTGGATTTAAAACAATATTATGCATGCATCAATTTAAAAACAAAAAGTCAATGTTCCTCAAACTCTGGCTTTGCGTTGCTGCTATTTTCAAGTCAACCAACACAGAGGTTTATAACAAAAGACACATTTGAATGCCACTGGGAATGAATTGGATGGAATAACATTAGAAGGATAAATAGAAGCTTTTCAAAAGAATAAATCCTCACTTGCTAATTAATTGTTTATTATCGAAGAGCTTATCAGTCAGACTGGCTCTACAGAAGGACAGTAAAAAGCCCACCCCTCTAAGCTCATATATTGGGAGTAATTAGCATGCAAAATGGCCTGATGTTGCTTTAAATTAGCTTTCTATGTTCTTCAACATTGAGGCAGACTCTTCAGCGTTCCATGTTATTTATTGGTTCAAATGAGGAATGAGATGTCACTCTGTTTTAAGATGTGATTGTCAAATGCTAATTTAATTGTTGGGCGGTTAGACAATAACCACACAGGGAAGCATAACTAACTGGAGAAATTTCATCATCAGGTTGTTAATTAGGAGGAAATGAGCGGCTCGCAGTGTCAACGTGTTGCCGAACAATATGAGGCTGTGATCCCACTACTGCTACAGTCTTGCTTGTTTTTTCTTTTTTCCCATTAGGAAGCGGACGTTAATGGAGCGTTTTGTCTGGGCACTGACAGTATCCACACTGATAACACTGTACATGTCTTTGGCAGTCGCTGTGAGAGCCAGGGGTCTGCAGCTCGGTGCCGTCTCACCCTCGCCTTCTGTCAGACGCACATACTCTGCAGTGAACGTTTCACCCTGTGCTTCTTGTTTTTCTTCACTCAGCCAGAAACATTGTTTACAGATTGCGGTTGGAGCTCGGGATACGTGCATGTGGAGGCTGCATGTTCTCAAGTGTTTTCTTTAGAACCAGGCTTTAGAGTGACCCTGACCACAAAATATGTTAATAGTTGCACATGTGTCATGTTGAAAATTTATACCATGCCCATACTAATGCATATACATTTTAAATGAGCATCGTAGAATTTAAATCACCTCAAAACTACTTCTGTCTACAGTCTTTCATGATTTACAATTAGATGTTAGCCAGTGATGCAGTTTGATTTGCTACAGCACTGGTCATGTGATAAGGGCGCAACAGCTGATTTACACAACAATGTCCAAAGATTTCCAAAAACTGTTTTGTCTTAATAACAGTTTGATATACTGCAGTGCTGATTTGAACGTGTAGACAAAGGTTAAGGTTAGGCAAGTGTATTGAGATGGTTAGTGTTAGATGTGCTAGGTTTAGAATTGAGCATTATGGTGACCAGGTATAGAGTCATTGATGTATTTCTATTTAAGTCTTGTAATCCCATCTTTTCAACTTGTTTATTCATCACTCACTGCCCGTATGGCCCCTCCATCTGCACTGAGTAGGAAATGTCATCCATCCTCCCACTCACTCAGAGGCATACATACTGTACATCTACAATATGTATAACACATAGACAGTCGGGAGCTCTCATCCTTGTGTTGCTTGCTATCATCTGCTTACATTCCACTTCTGGACCTGACGTCACCCACTTTGCATGTTGTGTTCCACCCCACTGGACCCAATCACAAGTCACCGACACATGGACCAGCAGCATGTCAGCATCACAATTTAGACTTCACTAGCACCAGGCAGGAAAGAGGGATGTATGAGCAGTGTGTATGGCTTTAAGAAGATTTATGATGGCACTGAGCAGAAGACATTGAGACAAAGGGGAAAACTAAGAGAAAAAGACTAGGAGTCACTATCAATAGGTGCTGTAGAAAGAAATACAAATAGATTTAGGCCAGAAGGTATGAAGTTTACTGCTGACTAAGCCCCAAAACCTTTCTTAGCTCATAAATGTGACACAAACCCAACATTAAAGGTGCAGTAAACAGAATTTTTAAATAGTCCTACCAATAAGTAGATGGGTAAGACATGACAATTAGAAATAGATTTTCCAGGGGAAGTACCAACAAACATAAAAAAAAAAGCCAGAGAAACAAAGCATTGCATAAAGCCTGTCTCGTTGTAGATAGACGGTTTAAATATGTCTGACCCATTTCAGTTTGTGAAATGAATGGATATGGCTGGCCAGACTAAATAATAATATCCAATCAGTGCATTGATGGTCTGCATTGGCATCAGAAAAATAACAGTAGTAGCGGCCACAGATGCTTAGCATATAAGAGTTAGAATATACAGCTCATCACCTTCTATTGTAATGATGCCTTGAAGAAGAACATTTCATCCTTGTCACACGCTCTTCATTTTCTGACTTGTCATTGCGGTAGCCGCATGATAAAAGTAGTAACAGAATCCTGCTGCATGCTCAGACTGTTCTCTTTTCATATTGTGGTGTTATTTTGTCGCCTGGTGGTCTGCTGGTGGTTTAGGATACTTGTTTGAGAAAAAGTGCCATGCAGACTCACTGTCACTGTGGTTTGCACTGGAAAATGCTGAAGAGGGAAACATTTCAACTGACTTGTTTTAAATTAAAATTTCAGCATTTGCTACACTTACATATTTGTCTAATTCCAAAAAGGGAGGAGCATTATAAACTTAATGCAATATGTTCAAGTAAGAATAAGGAACACCTCATTAAAAATGTCTGTTTATTGATTTCTAATATTCATTAAAAACAGCTCAAACGTTTAAGCTAGGCATTAGAGACCCCATAAGACTTCAAGTGTATGTCTAAAGCTAATCAAACCCCATATTCATAAAAGTGGCACAAATTGCCTACTCTAGATTTAGCTTCATTAGCAGATTAATTGGCCTTATTAACAGATAACTGTAACTCTAAATCAGCGAGTCAGTAAATCATGCTCGATGGCTGCTTTTTGAGATTCTGTGCCTGCTCTCAGTTTATTTCCACCCTATAATTTGACTTCCTTCTTTAAGATTTAACTGTGAAGCCAGTAGGAGCTGAAAATGCGGCCTCGTTATTCATCTATTTCCGTGTGACCCAGCTGCACCAGAGCTAAAAAAGACTTAATACATTTATAGCAGCGTGGCATTTAAAACACTTTCTTTTTTTGTCATAAACTTAAATGACGCCATTAAAAGACTAGAATTGAAGTCACCGCCAAAAAAGAATGAAGTCTGCAACCCATTCAAATCAAGAGTATATTTGCACAGATGGTAAATTAAGTTTAATAAAAGCCAAAGAGAGCCATCATTTTCGTGTGTAAGTAAGCTAAAGTAGTGTAAAAATGTCAAGTGAGCAAAGAAACAAGGGAGACCAACTTCCATGACCCACAGCTCTGAAATGGAACAATCCTAGTGAGTTTCCTTTATCGATTCGACCCTGTGTATTTAGTTCATAACTCCTCTGGCAGTCGGCCGACTCACACCCTTCTAAGGGCTTAACTCGAATGCTTGAGTAAATGAAAACTTTTACAATGACATAAAATACGTTTATATTTTGAAATGCTGAAAAAAATAAAGACTTTTTGTCAATTTTGGAAATACTTTGACCATACCAGAAAGAACATCTACTTAGTTTGGGAAGTTTGGTTAGTTGGTGAATAAGCTCTAGATGAGAATACTTTGTTCTTGCTAGTCCTCCACAGTGGTAAAAAGATACAGTCTATAGGGCTGTAGTTCCCCTAAATACTGTCCGCCCTTATAGCCAAATAATGTACTTATGAATGCATACTTTCTTTCAAGACTTCAAGACTTTATACGTGCTCTTCTTCTAACGCCAGAGTCAGATACTTCACAGTTTTTCAGCAATTGCCAGCACTTTTCTCTATTTATAATGCTACATAGCTCTCCACTTCAGGGAATCTTACGCAATCTTTTGCATGTATGGAAATGCAACATATCGTTAAAGCTCTCTTTGTGCACCCATAGGGTTGCTTGTTGCTCACTGTTATCACCTCAACATAAAATGCAATTATGTTTCTGTCAGCTGTGCACATATGCCACAATCTCATTTCCATAATCAAAGAAATAGAAGTTCAACGGTTTTATTTTTTATTTTAAAGCAGTACAATCTGACTTATTCATTTATTTTACAGGAATTTCTTGCCTATTTCCATCTATCTGCAATTTGGTTATGTATCACTGATTTCTGCTCTGTGAAAGTGTGTTTCCATATTCCAACAATATGATGAGCATGAAAAGCCGAAATCGGATGAAAAATGTCAAAGGTTTCCTATAATAAGCCCTGCAGCCGAGCTCTGCAGTGCACTCATTCGGCTGAGCTTGTTTTTCTGCTGGAGCTTCGTACAGCCCAGAACACTGTGGAGCTCCATAATTAGGACTGGGTGTCACTGTGTGGCACTCGGGGTTTGTTTGTGTTCCACTGAAAGTCGCTGCATTAAAAACTCACTCGGCCTGGGCTTCTATAAGGGCACATCGAGAGTTAGTCTTTAACAAGTCACTTTAATATTTCCAAGATGTTTTTGCATGATTTATATAATGGTAATTTAAAGAAAATGTGCATATGCAAAGTTTCACAGCTACAAAAGTGTAGTTTTTAATACCATGGCAAAAATGGCAAGTTCAAAAACCTATAGAAGTTAGATAGTGTTGTAATAGACACGACTGGGTTTGGACTTAAGACCATATGATGACTTTTTAAATGTCTCATTCTTATCTTTTGGTAATTTATTTTACCAAAACTGGCAAGGACTACAACTTAGTCTGTCCATGTTTCTTGTGGTTAAATGTAAAATGTCATCCTAAAATGAACTTTTAACCCTTTCCCTTTTCTCAAAGCTGAATGGAATATGCCGTGTCATTACTTGGTCTTAACCTGAATTGTTCTTTAATTACTTAGGGTTTGTCCTGTCTTGGTCATTGTACATTTAAACTAGATTTAAAGCAGAACTAAGTAAGATGTGCTACGGCTTCCTTCAGTAAATCACACTTTCATAAATACTCTGCAGCGCAGCTCTGGACATCAACACTCTTCATCTTCTGACAAAGGTTTTTTCTGTATTTTTGGTGGTCCCACCATGACTGATGATGAAATAAAGTGTTTGCCATTTTGCTATAACCTTAGTGAAAGTGCAAATTCGCACTGTGGGAGGTCGCTATGTGTATATTGAATTACCATAAAGCAATTTTTGTCAGAGACAGACAAAATCGTACAATGTAGACCCGGCTTTAGCTCTATTACGGACATGTCAGTGGTATAGCTTAATAATAGGTTTACTTACTTACTATGTTTGCTAAATGGGTGGTGTCATTTGTTTGACATTGCACATTTTTTGCAGCAGATCAGCCGACACACTAAATGCATAGTAAATCTCTAAACTTTACAAAATAAAGTTTTATTATTCTTAGTCACATTACATCCATAATCTTAACAGCTTTCTATCATCCTAAAACTGGGGATCAGTATCTTAATTAAAGGTGTCACAATCTTAATCCAAAATCTAAATAATGTCACGACCTCGATCACTGAAATCCAAGAGGGCATCATTGATTCCTTCCTGCACACTAGATAAAATTACCATAATGTCTCAGCACCAAAATGCCTCCCTGAAATGTTATATATGGTAGGACAATATATACTTCTAGGACCCTGATCACTCAACAGACAATCTTTAAGTTCAAGTTAAAAACATACCTTTTCAGCATTGCCCACACTCCTTAGTAATGTTTCTTTATGTTAATCTATATGTAAACAACTAACCATTGGCACTTCCCTCATCCCTCTCGATGTATGGCTAAATGAAGGCAGTACATCACATAGTATCTGCAAAGCACACAAGCACAGCGAGCCAGGCATACATCCACACTCTCTTCACACTGCCGTAGAACCATGCATCCAAAGCCGGTCCGCCACACATCAAATGTATTAGCTGTGACATTTCCCACTGGTCCCAGACAGCTCTCACCTCCCACAGCTGTCTACTGTCACTATGCCACAACAACTCCGACCAGTCACTTAAGCTTTAACATCAAAAATAAAGAGAATTTTGTTAGCACTTACATATTTGCTTAACCAGACACTTCTAGAGAAAACCTAATGGCCGGCCCACTCCACTTCATCACAATGCAATGATTTGAGGACCTGATTGCAAGTGCCAGTACTCAAGATTCTTGCCTTTTAGATGTGGATGAACAGGTTGAATTAGGGCTTAATTAGTTGCAATTGTTGCAGACTGCACACCAAATTTTGTACAGAAAGTTTTCTTTCTTTGACAAATCACATGCCTTTAATAATATCTACTAGCTCTTCTTTTCTGAGGCAATAATGCTTATTACATTTGAGTGAGTTAAGAATTTGTCCAATGTTGCCCATTAGTTGGGGCCATACAAGGAGGAAATGGAAAAACAACACACATGGAGAATTTCTGCAGTGGTAAAGTACATGGAATGCTTCTGCTTTTAGCACTTTACCAATGGTAACTTTTTGAAACTTTATAGATTAGCTTGATATATTTTCGCCACCTCTGCATTAAACAGTACCAAAGTAGAACAGTTACTAAAGGTGGGGATAGGGATTCTCAACCCATTTCTCTTAAACAGAAATCTATGGCTGACAAGGCTAGTTTTTGAATTTTCTGTTCTCTGAATAAGAATTGCAATCTATTGTATATTTATTTGCTACTTTTAATAAAAGTGGTATAATCACTTTGAGCATATTTATGTGACATTTTTATGTCATAGAGCTCCAAGCATAGTCTAGCATTGCAACCCACTGCCAAGCTCTGAAGCACTGGTGAACAGCATGGTTGGTGATTTCCAAAATCGTCAATGTAAAGTACAATTGTTTAGATTGATGACCTGGCAAGAGAAAAGTCACTTGAAAGAAGCAGAACAGGCGAGAAAATAGAAATTGTGTACATTTGACTTTAGACATGTCAGCAATATAATAACCTATACAACCCCATATAAAATTAGAAGTCAGAACCTCAATAGGTTGAAGATCTCTAACAGACTTAAAAATATTCATAGAAAGCACTGGTTGGGAAACAGCGTGGAATAAAGTGAAAAGAGAAGCAACAGAAAGCCATTACAGTGTAACAGAGAGGGCACTACAGGTCGACCAGCTGCACATACCCAATCACCTCTGCCATCTCGCATACTTCTCGCATACATACTGAATATTAAGTTGTCAGTTGGGATCTCAACCTAATCTGAATTTTATCTTCGATTTCTCTCGCCACTCCGTCTTATACTTTTACGTTTCTGTTCTACTTTCTCCTGCTTTCAGAAAGCCCTTCCACTTTCCTCGGCGCTCGGGGCTTGTAAGCCGAGGAGAAGGGCTTAGCGTGTGTAGGAGGGGCTCAAAGTCTGATGGGGGAAATCATTAAAATAAGTTAGGACCAATTGGTGCTACTTATGAGCTCACCATACACTTTAGGCTTTTTGAGAAAGCAATGCTAACATTTCGACCAAGCAGAACAAAACGGTTTTGAATGCAATGGAATTAGACGCCATAGAAACATCGTCAGATCAGGTGGTGTGCAAAATGTGATGAGCTAGACCTGGCTGTACTGCAAGGTATAAATAAGACTTTTGATTAAATTAGCTCAAATGTGCCTCAGTTCAGTTCAATCAGGAAACAGTAGCTTCTAAACCTTTGAATCAACAAGTGCCTGTGGATGTTAGGTGATCATTGGTTGGCCATGCGCTGCATGAGGCCAATGCATTTACACCCATAAGGGGAGAGGTTTAATTCAGCGACCCAAGGCCATGTAACCCTCATCAGTCCCCTAAGAGTCAATACATTCCCTCTTGTTCCAAATGAGACTTTTATGTGAAAGCAGACGAGAGTGGAAAGAACGTGCAATTACCTCAGTACCATGCTGGGTTCATCTGGTGCCACGCTACAATTCAATCACCCCTTCCCCTCCATTACAGAGGAGAGCAGCACCGATTGGTTTGGGGGATGATGTGAAGCTCTCTATTTTTGTCTTCCAGTCAGATAACTGTAGATTTGCCTGAATTTTTCAGCTTGTCGATTTAATCAGAGCACAGTGATGTTAAAAGACATAAAGGTAGCCCTTCTAGTTTTGCAACACTTAGCTTTTTTAGCTTTTTTGAATTGTGAACCCACTAAAGATATATGTGGAAAATTGTGATGATTGGAGGAGATGCATTGTCTCACAAGCTGTTAACTTTCCCCGTCACTTAGATTTACTTTCACTAAAATATCTGTTGAGTTGTTGCCCATTAGAAGACCCTAAGGTTCCCTGCCTCTTAGGGACAAATTTCTGCAACAGCTCCCAATGTATTCCCATATTAACTTGTAAATGTACAAGGAATAAAATGAAGCTTTGGTGTTGGACATAAACCCAGGTCAAGAGCAAAGCCTGTACGTTCAATCATCCACTGTTTCAACCTGGAAATCCATAAAAATCCTAGACACCTAATTGGAATTGACCCATGTGATGCAGGTGGGTTGACTCTTAGGTCTCTTGGAAACCTGGGGTGTCAACATGGAACACCATAATGGTTCCATCAGCCACAGTAGACGAGATAGGCCGGTGACCAAATGTCTGCATGAGAACAGGTTGGCTCTACACAGTCAGGACAAAAGACAAGCCGGACCAGATGGCAGCCAAGCCACACATTTGAGAACCTTGGGCAGTGTTAGATTGGTCACAGCAGTCCTCCCGTAAAAGATGAGATATGGGTTCAGAGATAGGAGGTAAGCAACCTGGGGAACTCTGCAGTCATCAGTATGCATAAGCACGCCCTCCAGCCAGCGACGGCAAACAAACCACCCGCGTTTGCATTAGGATGCACCATAAAGCCACCTTAAGCACACAATCCGTCTTCTTCCATGTTGCTTACTGCCCAAATATATCCCAAGACCCATCAGAATGGACTTTAGATAAGTATTGACAGAATCATATTCCAATCCAAGCCTGTTTAGTGGAACTCTTTGAAGAGCTTTCACTGAGCCCCTGTAAAGTACAAATTTCTCCAACAGTTATACATATTTATATTCTCTTTTGCTTTGAGAGAGATTTTAAAAATGTACAAGTAGCAATCTCATTACTTTTATATAATTTATCTGGTGCTTTCTGTGCTGACACACACAGTTGGAGGGTGAATTATTCAAGCTTCATCAAATCATCAGTGGATGCTGGTCAAAAACATAAGGGATAAACAGGAAGTAAACAGTTCATATAGAATGGAACGAGCGTAGACCAACAACTAACTTCACTGAATCGTTGCGCATCTTTGAAGTAATCATCATAACAGGTCGACTCCAAGCATTCTATTCCCCTACAGCAGCGAGGGAAATGGCATAAATAACTTGTATTACTACGCATTCAATATTTATAATACAAGTCAGTAGATGGTAATTGAAACTGTCAACTTGTTCCACCTACAGCTTGTTGTAGTACGATCAGAACCGGGAAAAAAACTTGAACAGGCACATGCACGCAATATACAATTGTTTTGTGTGTCATTTTCAAAGTTCATACAGAGGTGTGGCTTTATAAGAAAAAAGAAAATAGAAAGTAAAGTAAAGAAAATAGATTCACAAGAAATAGCTAAATGCTTTGATTGATTTGCTGTGGGGTTAACTTGGCTCTGATGTAACTATATTAGCAGATAAAACAAAAGATCTATTGTGAGAATATGTGGGTAGTAGTAGTATCTTTCAGTCAGGCTTTAGTTGTGTTTAGTCCTTCTTAGTTTTGTGGACTCCAATTTTCTTCCAGGTATTGCAGAGGGCCCTAAGTAGAAAGGGGCCCCCAAAGTTGACTTACATATGCGTTCATTTTTACATGTGATAAAATATGGCTTCACCCGAGAACATTTTACAGAAAATGATTGACGTGCACACACACATAAAACAATTTAAGGTGCATCAAGTTCAGTATGTATAGGGCCCTTCAGTTCCCTACTGCCTGGGCCTGAGTGTTTAAAAAATCTTTGCATCTGGGTTCTTCAACCCTTATTCCGTCTTCTTTCCACCCTTTTTCTATTCTGTGCCTGTACCTGAGTATGTAGCATATATAACCAGTCTTTAAGTACCATATCAGTATCATTTAGTAGTATGAGGCATTAACTGCCATTATCCAGAATGATATAAGCTAGGCTTGTACTTACTTAAAATATATTTAAGAAAGATATACTTATTCAAGTCTAGTTTTAATTTGTTGCTTTGAACACAGACATTTACAAAAAGGGATTTTGTTGGTGTGAAAAAATCCTTCCACTTCTGAAAGCGTTTGTTATTGCCGCATGTACAGTGTTTTCTTGTTTGATAAGCTTTCAAAGTGAAAGTGGCAGACCTGGATTGTATTTCATCCTCTCACAAATATTGAAACGACAGGAGCATATATTGTGGGGAAAACAAATGAGATATGTCAGTGTTGCGCTTGGAACATTTTGTGTCGGCAGCAGCTTGCAGATATGTGTTCTCTATATATGTCTGTAATGTTGAATGAATACATAATACTGGTAGCAGTCTGTTTTGTAGTGGTTCGGTCCAGCTGGATAAGACTGTTATATAGAAGGTTTGAGCAGAAAAATGTTCTTGTCTGATTCTGTGTGTCACGCTAGTCCTGACCCTTCTCACTGAACACATTATGTTAATGGGCAGGACTCGGGCCTGGTCTGTCAGAGAACCACTACTGCTTTTAAAGCGAGTGCCGAGTTTCATTAAGTTTTAATGAGGTGGCGGAGAAATGAGCGGAGACGTCACACTGCACTTCAATGCTCTTCTCAGGTATTTTTAGGCTTATGTTGTAGTCAATAACCAACCAACCCGGACCAAGTCATGACCAAGACATGAAGCTTAATGGAAACAAAGTACCTGGCACTGATGTAGACTTAATGCACGATATTAAGTACGTCCTGAGAGACTGGATATGAGCACACATTTGAAGGTGGCCTTAGTTGCACGTATACAGATTTGGACGTTGCATTTAAACTGTCTCCAATTCATTCCAATGTGATAGTTTATTGTGTGAGTTGAATGATTAATGGTCAATTTAAGGTGTAAAGTTTATCTTAAATTATTTAAGATGTGTTTGGTTGCAGATGTCTGCTTGATGTAAGATTAATTTAGTTTTATTTATTTTAGGACAGTGTACAATGTACATTATATTGTACATGTGAAAGGGAAACCGCAGCAACCGAAGGAAACCTTCGCAGACACAGGGAGAACATGCAAACTCAACACAGAAAGGCCCTGCCCTGGATGGGAATCAAAACCAGGAGCTTCTTGCTGTGAGGCCGGAGTGCTAACCACTCTGCCACTATGCCGTCTATGTAAAGAAACATATGTAGTGATAGTAGTAGTAAACCAAATAGCTAGGTTAAAACTTGGTAATATGTCAAGGTCTTAGAATAAACATTTGCCAGTCAATCACAAAAACACAGTTAATTTTAAAAACTCAGAGAAAATCTTGTAAACTGGGTTAGGGTTAGAATTCGACCGACCTTCAGTACCATAGCACTTTCAGGTGATTATTTGCCGCTGTCTGTTTATTTCTATTTTAAATCCTTATTAAAGACAGATAATTTGGCACATAATGAAAAACAGGATTATCACTGTAATGCTGTGCGGCTTACTAAAAAGGGAGCTGTGCAGACGGGCTGTAAATGCTCCTTGTAAGCTATCAGGATTTCTACTTTCACCTCAGAAGGAGGCGAGGAGATATAAAGCATGTGTTTAAGAAAAATGTACTGAGTTGTCCTTGGGTAAATCCCTTTAATGGGCTTGTTTGCACTTTAAGGCGATTGGAAGGTGTGGGTTGTGTGTCGGAGGTAGTTTGCGGTGCTTGGATGAGCCGGTGACGAGCCCAAATGAGGAGATCACAATACATCAGAAGCATTTTAGATCCGATAAGAAGGATTTGGGTCATTGCAGAAGACTGTGATAAGACCTGAGAAAATAGCGTCAGTTGAGGAGAAAGCAGATTTGGGAAGATTAACAGGTGTGAGTGTCACAATGCAACCAGCATACAGTTTGCACTATTATCAGAGGTGCCAACTAAATGGTTTGAAACGGATCATTAGAAAACTTCAATTGGAGTAAACTTGGAGTTTTAACTTTAGACCCAAACTTTGCAGAACTTTTACATGGTTTTAGTGCTAATGCTTAGATGGTATAATCTTGTTTGTCGGGGGTTTCTTGAACTATTGTATGTGGCAGTTGTTGCTAAAAACATGCATGCTTTGTTACACTTTAGATGATGTCCTGGAGAAGTTGAACAACAGTTCACCCACAGGAAGTTAAAAGTTACATAAACCTGGCTCAAGGATACAAGGTTTTAAAATCTTTCTTGAATTTGAAATGGCATCTCATACATAAATTGAAATGTTAACAGATATTGTCTTAACCATGCACTGGAAACATTGGGATTTTAATATCACAAAGGTGACTCCATCTTGCATGGTTTCGTGGAGCAGCAGCACCAGTGTAGAAGCACTGGTGTTAAAGTGACACTTTGAAGAGGTTTTGCACTGAGTATTCTTCACTTCTTCTCTTTAGATGATCACACATGATTAAGATATTGTATATGCCATACAATAATCCCCAGCCTTTTGTCCGGTTCGTCTCTCCAGCACTGGGCAGGTCTCTGTGTCATGTCAGGTAACTCTAACTGGCTTCATCCACGTGTGATTTCAGTCCTTTATTATCGACTTCACTATAGGTGCAAGACATACTGTACTGAGCAAATGTAATGCTGTTTCTCTGTAACCTTACTGTTACAAGACATCAACAAAAATGAGGTAGTACAAAATACTGCATTATAAAAGGCAAAGACAAATATAGACACATATAACCTGCCTCTGTGGTAGCTGGTCCCTTTCTAAAACCTTTTTATTTACAGCACAACAGGACTGTGGTTCTTGGAAGGGCAGGATCATGGTCAAATTAGTTATTCTGTAATGTCTGTGGGTCAGTTAAATGGATGTTTGCAAATGTTTCAAACATTATATAAAGTCTTACACCTTTTAGAACTTTGAATGTGATACAGTCTTATTCTTCCTTATGGATATCCTATAGAAAGTATAGTATTGTAATCTGTAAGTCTATTTTACAGTAAATGTAGATCGGTGTCAATGCCATAGACATTTATACTTTATCTTGCATCTAGCTGCCATTTTTCAGTACATTTTGACTCCACTCCAGAAAGCTTGTGAGAAAAATCAGCCTGTCATCTGGATATATCAGTGTACATATGCTCGATGTATTTCACAGCTGAATGGATATTGATTGATTTCAGTGATTCAGCTGTACGGCTTGTCTGCTTTGCAAACTGGGAGCGTGCTGACAACTATGTACTCGAGGTAAAAAATGAACTGTCCTTTTTGAGACTTGATTTTTAATGCAATCCATGCCCAAAATGCAAAACTTTGTGGTGCGTTCTCTTGGGTGTCAGAGTATGCTACATCATTCAGCGGTTGTGTAGTCTGACACATTCAAAAGTCCTTGGGTTCTCTTTGGAAAACTAAGCCATTTTTACTTTACAAAACTGCCGACTGATTAAAGAAACACATGCACTGCGGGAGTTAATGAGTCTACAGTGTACTATTGGCGTTTATGAATACTGCAGATGGAAGTGGTATGCAGCACGTGCTGCTTTCTTACGAGCGGCGGCATCATTACGCCCGCGGTGTGGTGTTGTTTCTGCTTCAGGAAATGTCTTGATGGCGCAGTTGCAACTTAATTAAGCTAAAGGGACACCAGTGTTCACGTCAGTCATTCTTTTGTTGTTGCAAGGTTTGTAAACGCAGCACTGTGGGGCTCGGTGCCTGTTTAGTCCCTGTTTATATCAGATGCGCTCCTGCTGTGAATGCAAATACATCTATGCAATGTCGCAATATTTATCATAGCTTTTTACTCTAAACTGTCATGAGTTTTATAAGCATTTTGCAGTACATACAATTGCAAAAGGATTCAGCTTAAGTGTCTGGATAAACACTCTTCATGCTTCTGGCTAAAAGGAAAAGTGGTCAATTCAAAGACTGGGTAAAATGTAATTAAAATGCCCTGAAAATGCTAATGCACGCTGCAAATCTTGGCATGACATGCCAAAGTGGACATATTTTTCTAATCCCATCTTTGTGCAGCGCCTACAAAAGAACGCTGGTCCGACGCCTGATTAATTGTCGGAAATGTCCACGCTGCACTTTGTAAGTTACTTGGTTCTATCCAGCTCTTTAAGTCCAGAAGCATGACAAAGCAGTAAAACAGATAGCGCCCCTTTTATGTGCTGTTGTATTGAGCTTCAGAAACTCTTGGAACTCTTCCCAGTCTTCCACATTTGTAGTATTTTCAAATTGAGATGAAAGATCCCACTTCTGAGATTGTGTTTGTGATTTGAAACCAGAGCGATATGATCTTTTGGCCGGTTGCTTCTCTCCTATCGGCGCCCCACGGGAAGAGAAACCATAACTCACTGTAGCCGCGCATGCACCTCACGCATTGAAGCCAGTCTGAGAGAGATACTTCACCCCTTTTTTAAGCACTTGCATCAGGTCACATACAATATGTAGCACACCAGGATGCTAGCAGCAGAGATGGTATCGGGGAGCCGAATCAAAAGCAGTGATTGCATTTCCTTCGGCAGTGCACATTCACATTCAGGGTGGAGAATAGGTAGAAAAATAGTGTATTCCACAGAGATCTGCAACTAAAACAGTTAGGGAATGATAATTGAAGCACTCAGTTGTTTAATTAAACCCTGACTCTTTGAAGTAAAAGCAGATTTTCTTTGCTATTTACACCATACAGATCCCACTGTATTTACTTTCCTTCCTTGGTACAGCCTTACTTAACATAGCCTTTACATACTTTGTATAGAGTCTAATAGGTCTCTTATTCTAAACTATCTTTTTATTATCTACCATTGACGTTCCCAAGAGCTGGACCATCTCAGTTTTTCTAAGCCTGGACCACTTATGTAAAGGGCTTATGTCTGCAGCAGTCTTTGCTCTAGAGCTTAATGGGATGGTATGTGGCATCACCATTTTTTCTTTATATCTTCAGACTTGATTTACAATACTTGGTATTGTATTGTTTCTAGACAACTCATACGTGTGTTATCAATTCATTGCCCACATCTAAAAATATACCTAAAGAAAAGATGCATCTTCTTCCAAAAGTGCTCTTGAGATACTTTACTTGGGTGTAGATGTGAATTTTCATTCATTATATTTCTACTTTTTATTGTGTTTTTCTAATATCCCACAACAGAGCTTACAATAATTCATAAAAGCAAAATTCAGTAACTTGTGGAATGGCCTTTTAACTTTCTAGGCCCTTACATTCAGATGTCTTTGCTCCCGTCTGCTTCTCCAAACATCTATCTGCTATTGGCTATCCAAAAACATCCAATGGAACCCCTTCTACAAAATATGGAACAAATTTTTTAAAAGCTTGATTATGTAGTGAAATAAAGCCACCACGTATTCACAGGCAACCGTTTTAGATGTTAAATTATGACCTTAGACTTAGGCCCATTATGTGTTTTCAGTGACATAACAGACCCATGTGTTGCATGGACCATGACCTAATAATGCTTGTCCATAAAATATATGAAATAAAATGAATATCACAGATCACAGATTGATAGTATAATAGGATAAGACGTAAACTTGTGCATTGTCAGTTTAGCTTGACTTTACACACAGATGGCTCCTTTCTGCCACTTTACCTTATCATGTTCTTGACAAACAGTCCCAGTTCTGCCCGAGGCCAGCTGTTTTCTGCCTGCTGCGCTACAACTTCACATTAGCGTCCACAGTGGGATGAGGACTATAGAGGACAGGCTGACGGTGCGCAGGATTGCTCCGCTGTTGCATAAGCTAATAGGGTCCTGTTGGCTTCTGAGCGGTTCGGGTGTCGTGGGGCCATATGCTGGCGCTTGCGGACACAACAGGAGATTGTCTCAGAGCAGGAAACACTGACTTATTAAAACCACAGGTGGAGCATTTGACATCAAGCATGGGGCGTTGTTTTTCTGTAATGGATCGCGCTATTGTCGGCTGGTTCAAAGATAAGCTCTGGTGTGGATGTCTCTGCAATGTTTTGTTCTGAATGAAAGACAAGAAACGGCGATGATGAATATTATTTATTGGATATGCAGAAGAAGGGGATGAATGGATGGATTGAATATACTGGTCAGATAATATGGCTCATAACAGGCAGATGGTACAGAGAAGGTTCAACATAAAATAAAAAAATCTCAAAACTAAACTGTAGTTTTTAACAAATCGGACATTTTATTTCCTGTATTTTGCTTTAAGGCAAAAAATACCAACAGACCTAGAAACTTAGTGACCATTATTCCAACAAAAAGGGCATTTGTATTTGACAAATCTGGGCTCATTATCTTACTGCTATAAAGTCAAACATTTATCTGTTTGTCAGCGTAGAATACTTTTCATTGTGCTCGCTAGTGTTTTCGGACAAGAAACTGAGAAAATGAGAAGTCACGAGCGAGTGAGTTTCTTGCTTACAACTTTGATTTTACAAAAGTTAGTTACTTACCAGTGCTAGTTTTTGGTGAAAAATGTATGCACTGAAAGCACTAATACGTAAAGTTGTTATGAATACGTAAAACCAAGGCATGACCCATTGAAGGACAAGATCAAGTCACAGACAAGTTCTGTTTAAAAACATTGAATGAAATGCAGGGAAGAGTTGTAAAATTCAAACACTACAACTTCGACCATCAATGACCAACTTATTTCCAATATAATATTAAACATTTAGAACTACAGTAAAACCCAAGCTAAAGTACCAGCAATCTTAAATGCAAGTCTGAGAGGATAATCGATTATTGATTTATAAATTTACAGAGTATACATTTTGACAAACCTTCTTATCTCTGTTATATTAAAAATAATGGCAATAATAATAATAATAATGATGGATTGGATTTATATTGCGCTTTTCTCCCGCCCACAAAGCGCCCACAAGCCGTCCATTATTCATTCATACACAGTCACACTGGTGATGGTAAGCTACAACTGTAGCCACAGATGCCCTGGGGCAGACTGACAGAGACGTGGCAGCCATTTTGCGCCTACGGCCTCTCCGACCATCACCACATACAGTCACTGAACATTCTTACACATTCATACGAGGCAAGGTGGGTGTCTTGCCCAAGGACACAACGACAGTATGAATTGCGGGGAGAGCGGGAATCGAACCCACTACCTTCCGGTTGAAAGACGACCGCTCTACCACTGAGCCACTGCCGCCCAATAATAGATTGGATTATTTATATAGCACATTTCAAAGCTCTCAAAGCGCTTTATAGAGTCCTTTATTGATTCACTCCACAGTCACACACTGGTGGTGGAAACATGGCAGCCATTTTCCAAGACCCGTTTTACTTCCCTAATTACTCAATTTAAAATTAGTCATTAGAAATTAGTCATGAAATTTGAAATTAATAAGAATCCTGACTATTTATCTAAAATGACATTGGCTTTATGAAATGCTTGATTGTACTGATTATATTAATATATTATATTACTGATTATATAATATACATTGTATATTAAACTGCCTCCGGACACACTTTTATATGAGTCTGTTGTTTCTGCCAAATAGACTGGCTGTGCTTCTTTTTTTTGGCTGAAACTTCACGTATACAGTGTAAAAAAGCTATTTTTAACCAGAGTGACGAACGTCTTTGAATTATTGAAAGCGCGCTGTCTTTATGAGTGGCACTGCAGGCATGAGAGAGACTGTTGTAACAATAAATAATGAAGGACAGAGAGAGAAGGAGAGCGGAGGTTTGCGGAATAGACCACTACGCAGGTGTGTGTTCTTTTACCTGGAGTGATCATAACTCACACATTTCTGACACGTCTCTGAGCGTTGACAGTGGAATGACCCGGAACATTACATCAGCCGACAGAGGACTTCCATTCCTCCGTTTGCTTTCTGATGCATTATCTCCATCCTTCAACTTGATGTGCAGAAGTGGATTCATTTGCACTTGTCTTACATTCATATCTTGAATAATGTGCAGGGATATCTTCAAACCTCTATAAATATTTCAGAATGCATAGGCTACAGTATAATTCTCAAGGTATACTTCCAGCTTTGAGATTTACATAAAGAGCAGTAATTGCCAGTCGAAGCACTTGAAATACAAAATAATTGTCAGAACAGTGCCCAAACACTAGCTTCAGAAATGGAGTTGTATTCCCAAAATTAATAAAAAATCACAATAGACCTCTTAAAGCGTTTGGTTGTTGCCAGAAATATGCTCACAAGTTAAACATGCACATTTGATTTCCTACTGATTTCATTTTCGTTTGTGTTGTATTACATAAGCCTGGTTGTTTTTGTTCTTTTGCGACCATCTGTGTTTCCTCTTTATGGTCAGTTCCAGAAAATCATAAAGCAATAAAAACACATTACATTATGAAATCTGGGCCTATCAGTGATATGGCGAGAACAAAACACACTTCCTCTATTTATCATTCTGATTGGTCTTGATTGGTTAACTTGATTGGAAATGTGCCCTTGACCGTTATGGCAGTTATTAAATACAATACAATTTCCTGAAGAGCAGATGGATACTATGTACTATAATATATCATTCTATTCACACTATTCATTCAGAGTGACTGCATTTAGTTTCCCTCTATTTTTAAAGTGTCCTTAGTGGGCTACCGGTTCAATCTGTGATGCTTTGCCAATGCAGTAATAATTATTGCAAGACATTCCAAATATACTACAGTATCTCTAAACGGGAAGAAATGCACTTCAACTGACAAAAAGCTGAAATTGTGAATTTAATTGACAATTAAATAAGTTCTAACTTAGTGCAACATTTACTTTATTTAAATACTGAATTGTGACATTTTGAAAACTGCATAACGAGAGGGAAAGTACGTGATACCGACACACTCAGTACAGTATTTTGTCCCATCCATACATTTTCTAACTGTTCTTTTATTATTCCTACCATGATCTATTAATGCTACAGTACAGTACGTACATTCTGAAATAACTGTATAGCACACACAGTACCAGAGAGGACAAGGTTAGCCATTATGTTAACTTTTAGCCAACAACCCTCCTTCTCTTACTGAATTATTGTAGTTTCTGAATATTTTTGGACAGTCTTCAAGCAATAAGGCACATTTCAATTTAAGTGGTATTTGGACAATGGAAACTGACTCACACTGACCTGTTCCACTGAAGGCTTATGCAAATAACAGCAGGAATTGGATGTTTCTACTTAGGAATTTTATAAAATCTATACGTCACACTGTACTTAATGCACAATTTTTTTCAAGTCAAGGAAGTCAAGGTTATTGGTGCATTGTTGTCAAGGCGGCCACCGTACTAATAAGTGCTGCAGGAAATGCAATGCAGAGGACAGGCCAGCCAGGAGATTGACTTTTTCATTCAAACCATCTGTCTTCCAGTAAATGTTTCTCCAGGCAAGGCTTCATTTCACTCAATCTGCACCAATCAAGGTAATTTTACTCAAATATCACCTTTTTATGCACACGCACAAAGCAGAGGTCAGAGGTCACACTCCTACTCCGTGTCACTTCCCAATTATTTCCATCCCACTTTGCCTGGATTTAAATGGCGTCCTACTGAGCTGGGTGAATAGGCGTAAGGTTAGAACATGAATATGGAGCAGCTGCAGGATCATCTTCAGGGACATGATGGACACTGAACAAGTCAACTCCGCCCCCACACTCATGTAGTATTCATGGCGACCTTTACCGGCCCGCTGCCCCGTACACACACCAGTCCAACCTGTGGCCCCTGGGCAGTTCAGGCAGGTGCTCTCAGTGTTATAGCTCTTACCGTTTTAGCCCATGCCCTACTGACTGAGCATTTGTCTGAGCAGCTGCCTCGGTATGCGGCATGGGGATTTATACAAATGCAACAGAACAACTGGTGAAGAGAAAGCTCGTGGACTGGCTAGATAATATTCAGAGTACATGTTAAGTAGGGCTTTTGTGTTTCCAATAGCTTTTACATTCTGCTGTA
Organism: Neodontobutis hainanensis; assembly: GCA_024349245.1. Taxonomy (NCBI): domain Eukaryota; kingdom Metazoa; phylum Chordata; class Actinopteri; order Gobiiformes; family Odontobutidae; genus Neodontobutis; species Neodontobutis hainanensis. Next base: position 667,871 of record JALDNG010000167.1, on the reverse strand, counting down.
GTATGTATACAAGGCAATACAATAACAACAGAGAAAGACATTATGGATGAAGCATGCTTAAAAACCTTTACTCCTGAAAATGAGCATTTGCTAGAGGAAGGCTAATGTAATCGGATGGTTTGTTCCTTCAATGCATATGTGGATAAATCATAATGGCTTTGTGCAAAAATGGCCTGGCATAAAGAAAAGTACATTGCCAGTGTTAACATGGTGATAGTGTGAGTGACGTAAAAGATAAAAAAAAAGCCCTATGTGTTCAGAAACTTTCAGATGGTCCTCAGCGCAGTGCTGAACCACACATACTTCTGATTGCTACAGAGCACAGTGGGCTGCTATTGATTGAACTGAACCAGACAATGTGATTTGTGTTGAGGAAGTTAATTATAATCAGCATCAGTATAAATGAGATTTCCTGTTTGTGTAATTTACCTTGGCTTGGGCTGAATTGTTTTGTCTGAAATTGTGAGAAAATGTATTTCTATATTCTTCTCTGAGCGTGCCTAATGGATATATTAATAACATATATTGACTAATGATTGACCCAATGAGAAATGATTTACTCATGTGCACCAGAGACGTATGGAACATTCAACATTTATGTCTTGATGCCTTGTATTGTACTGAAATTTACCACCATTTATTGCTTTTAAGTGATATGATTTTGTATTTTGTTTTGCAGAACTAACTGGTAGACATTTCTGCAAACTTCTTTAGACCCTGTGTTATTGGCTTACAATGCTTGTTTTTTAGCACAGTTCCTCAGTTTAAGCCTGAATCTCTCTCTACCCGCAAATGACAAGCTCATTCAAACTCGATTTAATACCAGTTAATGTATTTTGTCAGTGCGTTCACAAAGAGGCTGGCTTATTAACAGATGAAAACCTGTGGGAATAGTTAAGAATGAAAAGCCTTAATGTGAATGTGTTCGATGGCACTTTTTACAAATTAGCATTTATATGTCGCAGCTTAAGCACTGTTCTACTGGGGAATGGGTTTATGAGATGACAGCCGCGTTAATAAGTTTGAAATTGTCATTGGACGTGCACAGAATTCAAGCAATATTACAATAATGCTGTTTATTTTGTTTTGAACTATTACTATCACAAACAGACCAGTCCTCCAACGCTGCAACAGCAACTAGCATGCACACAAACCCACTCCCACACTGCTTTGTATCTGCCGCTGTATAAAAATGAAACTGCAGCGAGTATAATATTCAACAAGGCCCCTGGGTCCCCCTCTTTCCCGCTGCCTGTTTCCACCTTATTTCCCTAACAAAAGCAGTTGTTCCTTCCTATCTTTACTATGCAGATGCATAAATTCATGCTGCAAAAAAAATATACACACCTAGCAGCACTTACCATATGAATAGCCCCACGTTTAGCATAAGTGATTCAGCTTAATGCAGCCTGACACTCCACTAAACAGAAAGAGAATCTGATGCAATCTAAATTTCAAGGTTCTTTTCAAATGTTCTGGCTCCAAACTGTACACATTTGTGACTTCAGAGCCCAAGGAGCGCTGTCACCTTGTTCTACCACGAGGAGATGGCTTCATTAGGAGTTTGAACAAATAAGTGGAATTTACTGTATGCCACCAATTAAGTGCTTTTCAGCTTATCCCCACCTGAGGGGCCTCAGCAAAGTATGAGTAGCTTGGCAATGTTTTTACACAGCCTTCCTGACGCAACAGTCTCCATTTTACCCGGGCTTGGGACCGGCACAGACTGTGGCTGGAGTTGCATCCCAGACAATTCAAACACAACAAAGCGGGTGCACTAACCTCTCCACCACAGAAGAGCTACCAAGGCCACATGCTATTTACTTTATGTTTGTACATTAACTCAATGTTTGTGCTTCTCAATCACAGTAACCAGCATTTTCAGGACACAGTTAAGGAATAAACATTTGTCTAAGTGCAACAACAATGATGTACCAGAGATGAACACTTTGTGTAGACAGAGAAGTGGTTAACAATAGTGCGTTCACATAACATACTAAATAAAAGTGACAAACTCAATTTACTTTTTTGGCTACTTTAAAAAATTTGTATTTTGACCGGGCATGATAATATTTAACATTTGACTGTCTTGTTTGAATAATACTACACTGCCACTTCTCTTCCGCTGTATAATCAAGATGGCAGCCAAAATGTGGAAAGTGTACAGCATTACACACTGAATTATTCAACCATTATGGGTTGTATGCTATATTTCTCCCAACTTAACAACAGAAACACAATTATTCACTAGAAAAAAGGGCTCAGTGAAGCTCTGTATGTTTGCATTGCACTTTGAGAACTTATATCTTAGCATTGCTGCACACTTTGGAAGGTACACTTCACTACACAATCTACAGTGTCTGCTTGTATCGTAAAGCCAACAAACATATCTCTTTGCAATACTATCCATATATTTTTGGAGCATTTAAAATCTTCTTAAAGCAGTGGAGCATGCTTTAGATCTTTACTTTCGCTCAAGTTTTGAAAAACAGCAATTATATAATCTCTAGCTGGTTCTTTATGCCAGCTTTAAAGAGCCTGGTCCCGCAGCTTTCCAAATCAACACCACAGCCAATAAGACAGAGAACAGCCTTTTGTTACAGGAACCAGTGTTTTATCCAAGAGAATTTAAACTGCTGGCTAGTCTTATTTACTGAAGTTTAAAGAAGCTTAAAAAAGTGCTAGAATCCAATGTGCAGCCAAATGTTTCAGACAACATGAAAAAAAGACAAGAGAGACTGTAGATTGTGAATGGTGCTCTGAGGTACTTATGCATCGGGTGTTATCTGCAATAGATAGTTGTCAGCTTACCTCTAGTTTGGAGAAGACAAACTACTTGAAGATAAAGTGCTGCTGTAATTGGGGTCTTAGAATAAACTGTATTTATCTAACATCAATTTTGAATAGCACAAAAGATAACGGGAGATATTTATGCTGAGGAAGAACAAGCGAGCCATTTTTAAGCACTATGTTTTGACAATCCTAAATGGTTCTCTGCATAAGCCCCATTGTCCCAAAACACTGCCTTTCATCAACATAAATATAGTATGTCTGTGCATTCAACACACAAATGAATCACTATTGTTTAAGAGTCCATATACAAAATGATATACAATCAAAATATATTGCTGTTTTGTAGGATTTATTGTGAAACATAGAAATGCAAATAACCATTAGCAACACAATTATTTAAGCAAACTACAGCTCGCAGTAGAAGAAATTCAGCTATTTATAAATGATAAATTGCCGTGTTAAAGTTTAAATAGCAAAAGGGACAAGGTCAGAACAAAAAAGTTTCAGTACTTAGTAACATTCATTAAACCATCCTGTTTAATTATAAACCCAAATAGAGTATCATGCAGCAATTTGTTTACACATTCATTAAAAAAAAAAAAAGATCTGTAATGTATACAATGACCAAAAAAATCTAAAGTATAAATAGTTAAGAATCGGTATTATCAGTGGATTACTATATAGAGTGAGTAATACATGAATTATGATACCTCACTCCATCTTTCCATCAAAGAAAAGCTGTGATTGAACTCTGTGGTGGTCACCTGTCTCCTCAAACCTCTGACCAAACAAACCTTCAAATCTTCATCTCTCTCCGACATGGCGTTGCTTGTGACTGGCAGCGAAGTCATGCTTAGACTGTAATTACACCTCGCTCCATTTGCAAACGTGTCCGCGGCCCACCTTAGCGAGGCTGAACTAATTCGGGCTGACATGATCCCCGTTGATATGTTGTCAGAATGCGGCGTCCTAATCGGCCTCAGACATATGTCACTCGGGCGAAGGATCATTAGCGTAGCCTCCGGGGGGAAAACGTATCATGGCGTTGAGTCTGTGATGATGACTCAGAAATGAAATACCTCGCCGTGTCCTCATGAAGTAGGAATGTTAGTGAGAGCGAGACAAAGACCTGTATTATCTGCCTCGCCATATGTGTTTAACATTATGGGATGCTGCTCTGCCAAGAGAAAAAAGGAGGCTTTTAATAGATGAAGCATGCATCTTTTTCCGACATTAGAAGTGTTTTCCATATAAATTGCTTGGTGTGATAGATAAGCTCTGGAGTGAATAGGGAGGGAGAACAAGCGGTGCGTGAGAATGAGCCATGTTTTGTAGTCACGCTGTTTCATTTGTGCTCACATATGTTCACATTTACTCCTATATATTTTTTGACAAAGAGGTATCATCTTTTGGATATGAAGCGCATTAGAGACATTGCTTTTGTCAGTCTTTTTTTGTGTTTTTTGCTTACAGTATAAAGTAGATATATTTCACACTGTTGCAAGTTCTAAAACCCCTTTTAGTAAAATGTATTTCTGTAAATGCTGAACATTAGAACTGCCATGTGATCGTCTTGACCCCCTGAGCATTTTTTAATTCATCTAACTTCATCCACTTCATGACCTTTAATAAAACTGCTTTATCCCAGTGTCATTTTAGCTATTTTTGAATACCTAAATCCGCCAAGGGATCATTTTAAACCATTTTAGAAAAAATTGTTGCTAGCCAGTTTTGTTGGGCATATTAGTCAACCATTTTATGTAAAGCCATGACATTAAAATGAAACTATATGTATACCATACATACATACATACATACGTTTATTTATTTTTTTATCTTGTTTTTTTATTATATGGACAACTTGCACTTGATTTAGAGACACTACATATTCAAACGTTGACCAGGGATATAAAATAACCCTTGGATGTTCTTCTCTGGATTTTTATGGCAAAGTAACCCCTAAACAGTAACTCCAGATACTGCATAAATATTATTGACAATACTTTTACTGCTGATTATGGCCGTTCAGCATTATTGTTTTGCATGGGTCTTATTTGGCTATGTTACATTATCTTTGGCTTGGTTAGTCTTGTCCTGTCAGTAGAACTACATATATATTGTAACATGGTCCTGAAAGAGGGATTACAAGCTTTGGTTGCAGAAGGAATTTAACTGGTCCAGCCAAAATTAGGTATAAACCTGTCTCTTCCCTGCTGCAAAGTCAGGTCAAGCATGGCCAATAATAGGTTTAGGTATAAGTTTATAAGACAAAAACAACTCCCAAAGGAAAAAGAGAGATGGGATTTGTGTCTACTGCCCTTAGCTCAGGAGCACTTAATTCATCAGAGACATCATTACAAAGTGATTCTATGCAATGGCCACTGACCTTAGTGGTGTCATAGTACAATGGTGATACATTACAGTTCTTTGACCTTGAATGCATAATTTCTATATTAGCCATTTAAAAAAAAGAGAAATAACAGGGTTTTTAAACACATATTGTGCTATTAATTCATCTTTTTCCTATAATTATCTTGGATGGGTTATGGAAGCAGTAGTTGAAACAGCAACAAATAGTTACTCATAACGATTTCAAAACGTCTTTTAAGGTGAAAGTCCACACACACGCACACACACACTTGGTGGTCTCAGATGAAACTTAGATCCCTCATGATTGATGTGGACTCACCTGTAGGTGTTCCCATACCGCAGCTGTGTGTGTCCAGTTCACAGAGAACAGAGCAGCGGTAGGTTTGTTTTCTGCTCTGCCTGCACACAGACCTCCGAATGGACTTCCACACACTTGATAGTACCTAAATACACTCTTCCACACAGCACACAGCTCCGTCAGAACTCAAGGCTCTGCTGGCTCTTCCTGATACCCATCATGCCTCAGGGCGTATTGGACTCAGTTTGTTGGGGATTCAATACATGAGCTGTGTGCAGTTTGTCCTTGTAAAACTCAACTTCAAGTGTTTATAAAAGAGATAAAGTAGTAGCTCTGATTTTTAAAGAGGTATTGAATGAGGTTCTGTCAGCATGGTTCTGGTTTGGAGAAGCAGACAGGAGCACTGAAGCACAGCTATGTCCAGTTTGCAAAGTGGAATAGTTAAAATGTATTTTACTCATGCAAATAAACTCAAGACTTTCAACGTTTGTAACAAGAGCTGTATGGGCATTATGATGACAGTTCAGCAGATCACAATAGGTTTTCAGTGGACAAAATGTCTGCATGAACAAGATGGTTTGGGCAAATGCAACTGACTAACATGCGGTCAGTGAGTGGGTAAAAAGTCATGATTTTGAGTGACGCTACAAGCATTCAAATCAAAAACAAGCTGGGCTCCCCCTGGGGGATGATAAAGGGATAATAATATTAAAAATCATAATAATTTAGCCTATATTTAAAGCCTGCAGACTACATGTGACTGGATGCACTAGGTTATGCTACCAAATAACACAACATAGAGGACCCAGAGTTATACTCAAATGTTTTTAAGACCTATGCTTCCTCATTAAAGACTGTTAAACTGAACAAGGAAGACTGTCCTTTGCTCATTTCTCGCTGTGTCTGTCCTTATTTGGCTCATTGATTGTGTGTCAATAATTAGAACTTAGGATCAGAATACTCTGGAATAGTGCCATACACACACAGCTTGAACAAAACTATCAATGCCAGTTTTTATAAAGGTACTTCTAAAATATATGTTTTATGATTCCCATGAGTTCATTTTTGGCCAACGTACCTGTTCAGAGCCGCTAATGCTTGACGCACATAGCCAACTCTGACATCTAATTTCACACTATTTCTAAATGATTTATACACTTTTCCAACAAAGTGTCAGTCTAATGACCTCAATCTACTTGACATCACTCTAGCTTTGAGCCTAGCCTCCCCTCAGCCAAGATCTGGGTCCGTGGGGTGCTGGTTCCTTCTGTTCTGACACTTTCCTACATTATATGTTGAGTTGGATGAATGGAGTGGCACTAAAATTCACTCAGAGTGGCCGTTTTAATTTTGTCCAGTCTTGCTTTTAGCCTAATTTAAACTTTATAGCAACGGCAGTAAAGTTGGCCGCCCTGGTGTTTGGTTTGTTCCCCTAAATCACTTTGATCTCCATAGCAGGATTTGTGGAGCAGGCAGTTGTGTGTTTACAGCCAGTGGGAAAGAGCGCTTTGCAGCAGAGTAAAATGAGCCTTCTTCCGCAACAGATGAATGGACAGATTGTCATAATGTGAATGGACCGCTGTGAAAGCAACAGCTGAAAACCACTGTCGTCCAGTTTTTTTATTTATTTTTTTCACACAGCCCAGTTACACATTACAGTAACAGCCTGATGGGAGCTGTCTCTGCCGGAATGATAATACCCCATGAAGAGGTCGCAAGGGTCAATGAAAGCTTTGATAATTATGGATATTACATCAGTCGAAAGATATGTAGTTGTTGCACCCCAGTCAAATACCATACGATATATGCCATAGTGTAAAATATCAACTCAGATTGGTGGTGTTTGAGTCAGAATTGTGTGGCTGTGTGGTTTGTTGATTGGCTCAAGGTTGTACAATAATAGTCAGCAAAACTGCATGACCTCGAGTTTGATATATGTCTTTTCAGACATATTTTAATTAATTTCCCAAACAACATATGCATAAATGACAGCATGACATAAAGGTAATCAAGACCAGCCTGAGTACAACATACTGTCTTACCAAAATCAAGTAGGTACTAGTGGTTTAACTGAAATGGGTCAGGGTTTATGCAATGTTTCTCTGATTGGTTGTATGTTGTTATTTCTTTACATTGTAGGTCCAGAGAAAGTTTTTTCTCTGTATGTCGGTACTGCCATCTGAGTTCTGATTGGTTGCATGTCTATCCAATTACATCTGGAGGTAGCTTAATCTGTGTATATTTGTTTCACTCCGTCTCCTAAAAATCAAACTCAGATTATCAGGGGCCAGACAAATTCTTTGCATAGAATAGAAAATGAATAAGAATGACTACCTGATGGTCAACTGAGGAGAAAAAAAAACATCAAATTCCAAAACACTTTTTTCTTGAACAGAACAAAACAGAACCACTTATTTACCTGATAATTGAGGTCATAAAGACTATTATATTTTGCCACTCGTGATAATTTCTTGATTTATTTCACTCGTGCTACTCTGCTCACTCTCCTACTTGCAACTTTGTTCTGTCCAATCACAGTCATGCACTAAGGTCACACACCCTCTTTAATCTTATTTTTGTGATTTCACTTGGGGTTATTTGTGGTAAACTGACCTTTGGGGCTACCATAGCCCCAAAGGTCAGTAAATTACTGCACTTCAGCAACGACTCTCAGGTCGTTGCTGAAGTGCAGTAATTTACACAGAGTTTGACCCATTCAGGGTATTGTATGAAAAAAAGGTAATTTCATTTGAAAAGCGGCAGAAAGTAAAATGGCTGCATTTGGCCTGTGTCAGTGTTAATCTCCCGGGTCACATCAGTACAATGCTTTCGGCACACACTGCAGCCTCACTCCCTGCAACAGGAAGTCCGGCACCGTGGCAGCTATTAATTATGTCCAACCACTAACTGCTAAGTCTCATTTGTATTCTTTTGCGTGAGTGTATATTTTCCCACCATCATTTCTCTTGCAAACCGAAAGAAACTCCCATCGGGTTGTGTTTATTGGCTGTGACAGTGAAGTCATCCCACACATATACAATAAATAAGTCCAGTTAAAAAAAAAACAAAAAGAAAAAGTGTGAGGGAGAGAAGTAAACAGGGTAGTGTTGGAGGAGGAGTGTGGTTTGTGAGTTATGTGCTGGAAAAAGAATTATCCTCACACCAAAACAATAGGACTAAAGATAAACACATAATTATACATGAGCACAGATGGGGATTTATGTCTTTATCCCAAAATACTAGTAAACAAACTTACAAAATGAAACTTGGGTTTTCTCATAAGAACATGCCTGGAGTGGAGTCATTCGGCAAACTCAGGGTCACTAAAGTTTTACATATTTGAAACACATGGGGGAGTAATTCAAAGTTATCCAAATTAAAGCTGTAAAAACACACATTTGGAAAATAGTCTGCAGCTATAAGAGAATGTGAAACAAGATGCACCTTTAAATGTATCCACCTTCATCGATTAATAACATATTTTATTGCAGAAAACAAACGTTTACCATAGTTCTATTTACAAGAAGCGTAATAGCAATCTATATAGTGATGGAAACAAAATGTTTTTTAAGAAATATCAAAATAACATCAAAATATGCAATGCATATGAGAATACATGTCTGATAAAAACTAGTATCCCTTCATCAATTTGACACAGCAGTAGTCACTGAACTATTTGATCAAACACTGATCAAACACTTAATACAGAGAGAGTCAACAGTTGTGTCAAGTCATCATGGGTGGAAATAGAGTTATGGTTATGTTATAATCTAATATCCTTTCAAAGACAGAAACTGAGTGTTTGCTGATTGCAGAAGTCTGCTTTCGCCTTTTGTTATGAGTCAACATTATAGACTAGATAGACAAACAGGGGTTTGTTTTTAGTATCCTTTAGCATTTTTCCATTTGCATGTCCTACTGGGGAGTTTACTCCAGGCACTTTAGCTTCATCCCACTCTCATAGGACAATCTTGAATCTGAATTGCCCATACTAATGTGAATGTGAATGTTTGCTCTTTTTCACACATACACTATCCTCAGGACTTTATTCTGAGTTTATCTTGAGAGGCTTCATGTATGAACACAATCTACTCCTCGTGGCAACCCTGCTGGGTACAAAAATAAAACCTCCAGGAGGGCATCATGCATAGACAAAGTCCACAGATTTACCAGAGGAGCCCCAGGACAATGTGTGTTCTTGTCAGTCATGTTAGTGTGTAATAGGTACTATACTTACCATAACCTTTACTTTTCTTTTGAGAGATATGTTGTGCTAATGTTTGAATACACATTGCTTTTAAAACATGTTGCCTTCACATTGTTAATGCAGAGATTTCAGCCGTGGTAGTTACATGTCATACTCTGTTCCCACAAGATCTCCCCACCTCTCAGTACAACCCCCAGGAATATCTCCAGACATGTATGAACATGTTCCCTGTAAACATGTGCTTTTATGCATGAACACAAATATGAGGAGAAAGTGCAGATTGATTGTGAATTTGATAAACCAATTTACGCATAAGTATATATTCATTTACTTGTGGCAGTTTTGTCACAACACCATGCATGGCACTTTACAGTTTGAGCCTTGTTATTGAGCCGAATTGCCACAGAAACCTGTCAACCTGTTTATGTTGCTCTTGCGAAGGAGATTTCCCATCAGGGAGCCATAAACTATCAAGCAGTTATCCCATTACCGAGATGCGATTCCCTGTTAACCTTGTACAGTTTGGATTTAGCGCCACATCTGATCGTGTCAGTGCTCCCACTCTAAAGATTTAAGTCCCTGATTGTATTACACTACAGCCACTTATATTCATGACTGCTTTGTGCAAATAGAGCAAGCCCCAGACATGTGTCCTTCTGAAAAGTCCTTGAACCGGGAGGTGAATTCTAACCAGATGTTGGCTAATGTCCATTCACCAGACCTGCCTGTGAAGTCCCAGGAGAGGCCCGGGCCAAAAGAACAGACTTCAATAGCTCTAAAGGTACAAAGCAGGATCAGACAACACAATGGGCCTTATTACATTAGCGCTGAGGCACACACAGGCAACATCAGTGTCTTTAATGATATCATTAGACAAAGTCTCCCCGGCTCTCCGGTGGTCTGTCGACTCAGAGGAAGCTTCATTAAAGAGCAGTGCACATTCTCCGCTGCCTTTGACCGAACAAAATCTCCAAATGTGAATTTACATAATGGAGTTGGACTAAAGGCATGTTGTGTTCTGGCGTCGCACTGTGTTCCAGGGTCTACATTTCATTCTTGTAAAGCAGAATGGAGCTTAGCATCATGCACGGGACGGTTCTGTCACGGGAGAATGGTGTCATAAAAGTCGTTATGCAGATAGGACGTTCCTCTGCACCTTTTCCTCCTTCCATGTCCGTTTTATTCACGTTTTTCTATTCCCAATCCCTAACACATTTGCATACCGATCCCCCATTTTAAGCCCACTTATAATAGCTATACATGTGATGTGTCAAAAACCAAGTGGATTCAGAGCCTCTATAGTCAATTTAAACTATAAGAAACGCCAGTATATTGATAACTGACTCACCTTTATTACTTTATTAATGGGCAATATTTCTTAATAACGATAAGTACATTTGATTGAACAAGGATCTCCAGCTCTCAATGCTTCTATTTTAATACAATTTCATGTCAACAGCACCCAGCCCATTTCCATTTGCCTATACGGTTGGTTAATACTTGGTTTAGTATGTATGTAGGTTAGATGGGGTGTTAAAGCATGTCCTATTATGGAGCAGCATATTGAGAGCGGAATGTGGTGTAATTTGATAAGCGCATCCATTGGCACGCAGGAAGACAGGGGGATGTGTTGGAAAGGAATGGTATGAATGCGTGCAGGGCTTCACAGAAACAGTTGCCCCGTTGCCCAGGGTTACCACATTACGCCACTGTCACCACAAATGTAGTAATGTAAAAAAGATCGAGATGATTCAGTGGGAAAGGGTCTGGACTCATCACTTCAAAGCATATGCATTAAATCTTATTTGAGCGATTAATCTTGAATAACCTGAATAGTATCTTTACATTTGTCTTAAGGCCTTCACTGTGGTGACACAAAAAGCACATTTTTTTTAGAGAGGTGTGCCATCAAACGTTTTACTATATTCAGTTTTATAAAGGCGACACATTTAATTGCTAGCCATCACAAAACACAAACAGAATAAACATAGCTTGTCCTTTTTGGCCCCAATATCCATTGTTCTTCCTACGGCCATGATGGCACCTTTATAGTCCACCCATTCCATCTTACTCAGCCTTGTGCCCCATTTATCCTCAAGGAGTGACACAGCAAAAAGGCCACCCTATATTATATATATATATATATATATATATATATATATATATATATATATATATATATATATATATATATATATATATATATATATATATATATATACTTTATATATATAGACTTTTAGAATGTAGTTTGAGGTATATAAAAAGTCCCTGTTCCCCTATACATGTGCTACCTATTTTCACTAGCCAGTTTATTATTTTATTACCGATTGGATTAAACCCCACTTTAAACCTGTTGCTCTAAGCCATCAAATTCAATGTAATTACATTCTACTAACTTTCATTGTCACCAAGGGAAAATTTAATTGTCAAAACCTTAAATAATACTATATTGAATACAAAAAGTTCAAGTGCAGCCTTGTGGCAATGGGAACTCTTATTTTCCTGTAAAGATTTGTTCATGTAGTTCCATTAGGCAACCATCCACTGACACTTACATCTGTTGTGCTCCAGACTGACAGACAACTCTAGATGAGGTTTAATGCACATTTTTCCAAAACTGTGCATTTAAATTAAGCAAGAACCATGAACATTTGGAACTTCCAATCCAAATCACAGTGAGAGAAATGAAGTTAAACATAATGGATATGACTCTCATTACCGGAAAATGGGGCATAATTACACAGCGGCGCTATCATTCCATTATAAACAAATAAAATATGGCTGCCATTCTGTCATTTGTGAAACAAAAGCCTAGTCACAGCGCTGCCAGATCATTTTCAAACTTCCTGTGTTGTTTGGTAGTGCATTTATTTCCAGGCATACATAAACAGTGGTTCATCCAGTGTAATGATAATGCCTGCCTTCAGATGGTGGGTGCATGCTAATCTGCATACTGTAAGTGTTCGCGAGAGTTTGTGTGTGTTGGTGGGCACAGCTGTCGTGTAGCTGAGCCACAGCGGTGCGGTCAGGATGGGCTAAGTGTTCCGAAGAGAGGGAATGAAGACAAATGAAGAGAGAAGAGCTAAACACTCTTCCAAGAGGCTCCATATTACTTACCCCACCCCCACCTCATCTTTCCTCCTCCAGCGTTTTCACTCTTCTCTCCCTCTTTTCCCTCTGCAAGAAAATATTACAAAGCCACACACAAAGACTCCCGGCATAGTAATGAAAAGTGCAAAAGCGTGGCACTTTTTGTGCTACTTTGGCGTCAACGGCAATTAATTCCAGCGGCAGAGAGCGGATGCCCACAGTGCTATAATACTGACGCTAAAGCCAGCCATGCAAGGACGCCACCCATAAATTTGAATCAGGTTCTTTTTGCCTCTTTCCCGTACATTTAGCCGTCCGCTCATAGTGTACATTAGAAGAGCTTATGGCTTCCTCTTGAGACCGCAAGTACTTACCAGAAGAAGTTCAGGCTGATGGATTGGCAGCTGACTCGGTGCTTGGATTTCCTGAGAATAACACAATCATATGGTACATTCACCTTTCAGAACGCTTAGCAAAGAGGAGGCTGTGTGAATTATAAGAGCAATTTATGGATTTGAAATGTGATATAAAGTTAGTGCTTCTGCCATGATATATTGTAACTTTTTCCTTTTTCACATTTCAAAACTTGAATAAAACTTCTAGAAAAGGGAGTTTGGATGGATCCATTGTTTTATTTTATGTGATGTTTTTAAGTGATGATATATATATATATATATATATATATATATATATATATATATATATATATATATATATATATATATATATATATATATATGCTTTATTTAACCAGATGATATCCTCATTGAGATTAAAAATATCTTTTCCAAGACTGACCTGGCCAAGATGACAGCATTAAGGCCTGTTCACACCGGGACGAATTTCGCGTGCGATATTTGCCAACTTGGGGGCGTTCAAACACAAAACGGTCTTGCCAAGCACACATACTTAACGGCGAAGAAGATATACGCCAAGTAGCGTCTACACTGCCGGGAAGAAATAAGACGAAGAAGATGCAAGGCAAGATGAATGTAGAGCTGCTGGTCTCGTTGGTGTCGGAACACAAATAACTTATGACAAACACGACATCGATTACTAAAATGACTTGCTCTCTTCTTCTGAGTGAAAAGCGAGTGTCAGAAGCGTAAAGTTGCGCAGCACCACCTTGTGTACCGGGATATTTCTGTTTTTTCATTAATCGCCATCTAATGTCAGGGAATGAATTTACATGTTCACTTGGCTCATCGTCAGTGAAAATCTCTTGGGTGTGAACACAAAAAACGCGTTGAAAAACGCTGGCGAATAACGTGCGCCAATATTCGTCTCGGTGTGTACAGGCCTTTAAACACAGTTTCTGACAAATACATATTTAGTATAGATTTAAGTTCTCCTAAAGTAACAAGTTCAGATAGATTTAAGTTATTTTGCAGGTCAATCCAACAAGGTGTACACACTGCGTTCTACCTGACCTCAACACATTTTTTAAGCTGTTCAGCAACAATTTTCTCAAAGACTTTTGCCAGGATCCATAACTTTGATATCGGCCTGTAGTTAAGATCGGCCAAGTCCCCTCCTTTCAGCAGGGGAAGAACAAAAGCAGACTTTCAGACAAGAGGGATAACATTGTTGGAAAGGCTAAGGTTAAAAAGATATGTCAGAGGTTCAGTTATAAAACCTTTTGGGCTGTTACAAGAAAAAAAGGATCAAGATTGTCTGGACCTGCAGATTTGTCTGTTTCCAGCTGCTTGAGGGCTTTGTAGAACTCTGCCTCAGTCACGGGTCTGAAAACAAATAAGCCAATTGAGGACGGTAATGGAGGGGGCAATGAATTTCCTTTTTGTTCATTAAAGGTTTTCGAGACTGGATGCGATGTCTCATATAGACAACCCAATGAAAAAAAAGTTTGTTATATTAGTTTAAGTAAATTTTTTTATAATGCATGTTGGGAGTTTGATGGTTTGTATGTTTCCGTAAGAAGATTTTATAACTTTCTAAAATTTCTTTGGGTCATTTAGATTACTTGTGGTTTTAGACAAGTAGCATTCAGGTTTTTAATAAGGGAAGTGCAGCAATTTCTGAAAAGGAATGAATGAACAATAAACATGTGCCAGAGGCAAATGCTACAACAGAGTTTGGGGTTGAGGGAAAGCCATAATGTACTGCATGTGCACGTAGCAATATATAATAGGATATTTCTGTTGATTCCCAAGGTTGCTGTCACTTGGTTGCTATCAGTTGCTATCAATGGCTCCTTTAACAATGAATAATTGGAGTTTATCACTTGCTTAGGTGTTAAGCGTGAGTTGTTTGTTTCAGAGCTTTATCATAGTAGCCTAATATAAACACAGAGCATATTATTTAGAGTTTGCATGTGCTCCCCACATAACCACGGGTTCTCTCTGGTCACTCCCATGTGCAGCAGAAAGTCAAAACGTATGCCTACCAAACCCCTCCATGGGTTTGTTATTGGTCAGATACAATAGTGTTCCTATAGGTTTGTTAGTCTTGGTCTTTTGAATATTTATAGCCCTAGTCTGGCACACATACTCAGTCTCTGTCCTGTCTCAGTGTTGCTTACTGTGGTCTTTACTGAAAAGATTCAAGATTCTAAGAGTGAGGTGACTTCATCTCATGATACTGCTCCGTCTCCTTCAGTATTATTTCCCTTTTTACTTGCTGGGATTGAAGCCAGAGTGGGAGAAAATGGAGTGATCTGTGGCCGTATCGATCGGCAGGTCAGGGCTATTGATCAGACTGAGAGCTCAGGGAGATGGGATGGAACAGCTGGGGCTCGAGGTGGAGTGTGATCAGGTTTTGGTCCGGCTGGGGGATCAACTAGATGGGAGAAAGCGATGGGCTTCATAAGGATTGGCCCAGGGTGCTTCCCCTCAGGAGCTGCGTTTATAAACTCCCCAAGATTGGCTCAATATTTGCAGCACCCTTTTAGCCAGACCCATCAATATAAATCCATAAGCTTTAGAGAGATGATAATTCCCTCTTCCACCTGCAATCTATTCTCAATGGAAACATCTACAAGAATTAAACTATTATCTTCCCCAAAGTGTGATATAGGGTGCACTCACACCTGCCCTGTTTGGTCCGCTTTAATTAATCTCTAGCTCTAACTCTAACCTTTGGTCCGAAAATCCGGTTTGTTTGGGGAAGGTGTGAATGCGCAATCCACCTCTGATTTGGACCAAAAAAGCGAACCCTGATCCATCTAAAAACATAGGTCTCACTACTACTACTACTACTACTACTACTACTACTACTACTACTACTACTAATAATAATAATAATAATAATAATAATAATAATAATAATAATAATAATAATAATAATAATAATAATAATAATAATAATAATAATAATAATAAGCATAAGTATAAGGTTCTTTTCTGTGTACTACAGGATCTTCGCTCCAGTTAAAAAAACAATGTCCATGACGGCCTCATTATCTTGCAAAAACAAAACAAAAAAGTCTGATACTGTTACATAATTCCTTTTTGTAGCAGAAAAGATAGTTGCCCTGCGCTGGCCATTTGAATTGGCTTTTTCCTATTCTATGTGTTTCTTGTCCTCTACTTCATTAATTATTGCTCCTGCACCACCACAGGCGACGAGGGTAACTGCGTTATTCAGAAGGTTTGGTTCAGATGCAACAATGTTTTGTCCCCAATCCAACTGAGTCTACCAGAGTCAACACCTTCTGCGGACATTACCACCTCTGTCACATCCCAAAAAACATCATATACATATATAAATACAATTGCCTTGCCATGTCTTACCGGACTATTAGTTGTTAAAACGACTATAGACACATAACTTATTCTATGCAGATATTGAAGGACTTTACTGTAATGCACAGTTTTGTACCATTGTAGTTTTCTTTTTTTTTAACACTGTAGCTTTTTTTTGTTAGTTTTTGGTTTGTTTTTTTGCTCGTAGCACTTGTTTTGTTCAAGCTTTACCTTTGTTTTGTTCTCTTTTATCTCTATCCTATTTACATTTAGCATTATCGTGTTTTTCAGCCTTGTTTTGTTTTACCTTTAGCACATTTTTTCCCTATTAGCCCTGTCTTGTTACTTTTCACATTTCTCAGTTCTCTGTTAGCACTGTTTTGTTCCTTGTGCCATTTTTTCAGTTTTTGTCTTGTACCTGTATAGCCTTGTTTGTTCCAGTGTTTGAGACTTGACGCCTAGCATTCACACTATGTATACTATGCTATGTTCTGATTTGGCAAGGGGCTCAAAGGCTCCCCCGCTCTACTTTCACTGGTCCCATATGGTACCACTGAATCCGACTGCCAAACTCCTGGTTGGCTCTGCATCCCACTTTAAACACAATTCAACGTGCCTTTGAGTGCGATATTGCTCAATTCTCATCCAGCTCTTGTGAACAGTTCCCAGCAACGGCGATGAGTCCGTGGGCACCTCATCGTGATTAGGCAAAGAGATGACGAGCATATGGAGCGGGCGGCCCCTCTTTTATCCAGCGCGGACCAGCTCAGCACTTGAGAGCTGCCGCTTCCTGGCTTTGCTTCCAAGCCCTCCCCAGGTTGTCTCTGAGTCTCATCCCGCTGCCATCTGCCACCGAGTTGGGCTACCTCCAGAAATCCTGGAAAAAGCACAGCACCCTCTCCTGCTCACACCGAGAGCCAGTTTGGAGCCCCTTTCCTCTGACGCTCTTCGCTTTGAAGAGACCGGTGTAAACTGCAGCTCCTCCCAGCAAGAGATGCCAGTAATGTTGCAAACTGGTCAAATGGGAATCATTGGGAGGTGGATGTGACGCTTCAGGAAGTGACTTGTACTGGTTTTACTCCAATTCCCTCATCCATCTACTTGCACTTAGCAAATAATTTCAGCTGACAGCAACGAAAACTCTAGAACATCTTGTGTGTTAAAAATTCAAGACAATGTCAGTTTATAAATACCTACAGTCTATTTGGTATAATAAACACTTTTTACTAAAATTCTGAGCAGAATCTAAATTTAAATTCTATTTTTCACAATTTCGCCAATAAGAGTGCATCAAGGCAGATAGTTATACCATCTCACAAGAAGCTGGCTTAGTGTGAGGTTGACATCATCATAATCTGGAACAGCAGCATTCAGTGTAAACAGTGCCTGAACTCTACACTCTGCTTTTTCCACGTCTGAAGTAGGAAAAGACGCAACACTGACAAAACATTTGATGGTGATAGTGAGGGATTGGTGAGAGACGGCAGTGTATTTGACCAAATCAAGGCTGGCATGGAGAGGCCTGGGATTACATGAGCTCTCCACGTCTGTGCAGTGAGTGTCTCTGCGAGGGTGAAAGCATGCGTCAGTGCATGGACGCAGTGGTTCTTTTGTCAGAGGCGTCCCTTACACTCCCACATAATGTCTTCTTGCAATTACTGAGCAACAAGAATCCCACGGTGTAATATAATGACCTCATAAGTACTTGTCTGAAGGTTTCCACACAAGAAAACAGGAATTTAGTTCAACAAAAAGATTGGAATGCACTGAAACATTTGTGTATTCTTAGAAATATTTATTAACAATACCAGTTACTTAATTCTGTGTTTGTTATTTTTGATGTTGTTTTGTGGCATTTTACTGTTGATTTGATTCAGTTTGTTTTATCTCTCTCTTTAGCGTAGTTCTTTTTTTTTTTTTTTTTTTTTGGCTATTTTTAACATTGTTACTTTGAGCACTGTTTTGTTATATCCATTTCTTTTTTTACCTTTAGAATAGTTTTAGCTCCCTTTATCCTTGTTTTATTTTTTTTAGCTCTGTATTTTTGGGCACTGTTTTCATTCCCCTTTAGCTCTGTTCCTTTTGCACTGTTTTGTTCATCTTTTGCACCATTTTATTCCCCTTTAGCTCTGTTTTGTTCCTCACTAGCACTGTTTCATTTTCCTTTGGCACTGTTTTGTTCACCTTTAGCAATGGTTTATTCCTCTTTAGCACTGTTTTATTCCCTTTTAGCAGTGCTTTGTTCTCCTGAAGCACTATTATATTACCTTTTAGGTCTGTTTTGTTTTTAGCCTTGTATCTTTCTAGCTTTCTAGTTCTTGTTTGTCAAAGTTTTATCATATCATTTACAATGTCCTTGAAACCTTATGAAGTGAACCTCCTGATCCACAACCATCTTTGAGGAAGTGAACCAAACATCTCTCTGCTTCACAAAACTGGCTGAGCTGAATAATAGAACCCTTCATGTATATTGCAGGCCAGTCTAATCTGTGCTGGAGAAGCGTCATGGCTGCCAGCTGCGGGGGGCGCAGAGGAGATGAGAGGTGACAGAATCGGGATCCGTCACCACTGTGTGTCCATTATTGATAAGATGGGCCGAGGGGGAGCTGCCGAGAGATAGAGAAAAGTGTGAAGATTCAAAGTTTGTTGGATGGCACTGCACAGATTGAGCTCGTATTCCCATGTGACTCATTAGGCGGCAACACAAGCCGTCAGTACTGGCAGAGAGGGGGTCTCGTTCCTCTCATGTTTGTGGCAACACAGAGGGTTTTCATTACTCTTTTATGATTCCATTTTTTCCCCCTGTGCTAATTTATCTGTAATAACATGTATGTTTTTGTCGTCACACCTGGTTATTTACAGTGATTTTTTCAGTACATAGGATGCAAGTTGCAGTTGTTAGATGGGACATAAAATATAGGAGTTTACTTAGAAGCCCAAGTATTTTGGCTTTTTGACCTTTTCCGGGAGTTTTTAACCAAATCATGTTAAAATCTCAAATGAGCTTGCTTCTCATTTCCTACTCTTTTGACATCTTTAATCCTCACATATCTGTTACTTGTTACATAATATCCATGTAGACTGGCCAACACTAATGGGTTTTAGCCATTTACCCCACAGTGAAGGTGTTAAATGTTGACCATATTATGACTTTATAAACTTAATTTTGTCTTTCCTATTGGTTAGGTCTTGTGAATTTGTTTGTTTGAAGTTTTTTTGTTCATATACCATTCATCTATTTCCTTCTCATTACAAGAATGATTAAGCAGCTGTTACTAGCCGTCAAGACCTGTCATGTTTAGGCCGTGATTTATGAAGTTCCAACACCTGCTGTTATCTAAAGTGAAGGAAGACATTTTATAGATTCAGTGCAACATTTGGTAATTTTGGCGCTACTAAATGTCTGGTAATGTTGTCTCTGTTTGATTGTCATTGATGTGTTCCAATATACGGACCTACATTTCGACTTAATTCCATCTTCTAAGTGTCTAAATGCTAACTTGTGAAGCACGTATAAGTCATTTCGATCCACATTTTACCATACCACTTAAGGTTAATTGCTGCTAAAGGCTAAAACAAATGTCATCGGTTTGAAATGTTTGGTCAATGCAAACTTGAACTGGTGGCATTATGGAGGTAAATTCATTAGATCAACAGTGTTTATCCTGAGGGTGACATTAGTGCTAGAGTGGCTGAAAGTCAATAGAAAGTTATGGCTTGAGATACTAAGGCTATGTATTTATGTAGTTACTAAAAGTTTGAGTCTTTTTTTTTATTTTTCTATTACTTGAGTTGTGTTAGAATTAAGTGTTATTCAGGCCCACAAAAAGCTCACCAAAACTAGTATGAGCGCATCTCTAATTTATATGTTAAAATCTTACTGAAAAATATGACCAGAGTAAAAACCTAATCAAAATAGGAACCCCATAAAAAAAAAAAAAAAAACATATTATTGCGCCTCACTGTAGCTTCAGTCTGCTGTGTTTATTTACACGACATGCCGGTGGGACTTCATTAAAATTAAATAAGTGGCCCTAACCTGGGAAAGGCTGGAAATAGCATCAAGCGAACCTCAGAGACGGCAACAATAGCAGCGCGCCGAGGTGACGGAGCAACAAAATCAGCAGGGAGAAGATATATACGCCTCACCAAGCTGTTTGATTAGTTCGAAACAGGCCTCTAACAAGCGCCTATTCCACACTCTTCACTGATGACCTATTGATTTGAATACACACAATAGCTATTTGGATTTAAATTGGGTAAACACAATTATTTTTTTATATTTTTTTTATGTTAATACAGGTTTAGAATAAACTCCCTCTGCTGAAATTATACTCTGCTGTAGAGAGACAAGACATTTAGTATGTTTACCTGCTATAGATGCTATTGAAATTCTGGCAATAGTCCAAGTGAAATCCAATGTTTGTGATTTATATTTGACTTAAAACTAACTCCAAATAGCAAACCCCTAGAGAAATGTTGGAAACAGGCCTCAGGTTTCCAGGCATCAAGATTTGGCTGGCATACATAAATAATAGAAGACTTTCAACCTGAAACATTGGCAGACCATTTTGACCAATTCTCTTCAGTCTAACTTTGCAGCATGCATGTACTGTATACACCTCATTCAGAAGCATACTAGAATAATGTTCAGCCTATCCTCCACAGTTTTCTTAGTTGGCTTTAACCTGTATGTTCAACAAACATAAAAAAACAAGAAGATGAAGACAGCAAGTGCAGCAAAATGTTTTCTCCATCATTGAAATTACACCCTTTTTTAACAAACCAACAAAATGTACTAGGTAATTTTTATTTTTTTTTCACTGGATTGGTCTGAGACATAAAGCAAGATATGTACCAATCAGTTGAAGTGAAGAAATATTGGACACAAAATTCTTCATAGTTTTCAAAGGGACAAAGACAGTTATTCAATTTAATGCTGTATTCAAGTATAACCATAGCCCTGATCATAAACATACAGACTACTTTCTTGTATCCTCATATTCACTCTGGCCTTTAATTACTTGTTCTTTAACTTTTTCTCTGAAGGCATAGAGTGGTACTGGGTTTGCTGGAGGAGCTGTTGTCCGGTAAATAGGTTTATTGTGTCTATTAGCCAGGTCAAAGCCCAGGCGCTGAGCTGTGAGAGCACGTGTGTTGCGTTCAGGAAACACAGGCAAAATAGAATTGATAGAATTGATTGCTCCCTTTATGTGAAGGAATGAGAAATGACTGACCCAAACTCTATGTTCATACCACAGAACTTTCTGAAAATAATAAAACGCTCATTTCAGTTTGTTTTAGAGTCTCTTTTTTGCACCATGAGCTGCTACATATGGTAGGAAGCCCCTGTGAAGTGCACTCACGGTCGTTGTTTAATGTTTGTCTACTGGACTCAAATAAAGCGCACGTTCTAAAATACAATGTCAAATTAAATGTACTCATCACTGGATGTGCAAAATAAGATAATATGCTTTCTGTGGATGTAAAAAAAGGTTCTGGAACAAAAGGGTGACACCAGACAGATATGCTTGTTAGTGAATATGTTCTAAATTCATATAAATGAAGCTACTTATGACTAACATTAGACTGCCTTAGCCATTACTTCTCTTCTCACAGTAACAAGAAAGAAGGAAAGCTATAATCCACTAGCAAAGACTAGTTTTATTTATTCACATTGGAATTTGTATTTATCACTTATTTCTATTCAAGTTGGATGGAGTTGGATTTAAAAAGTCACACTGTTATATTCTGTATCACCCCAGTTAGATCTAGAACTTATAATTAGTAATTGTATAGCAGTAGAAGTAGAAGTTGTAATAAGATATTATTATTTACTACATGTTATTTAAACTGAGTTAAAAGCAGCAGTCTTGATTGTTTTATGGTTGATATACATATTCTTAGGCAGTCCCGCGTTCAATCTAAGTTCCGTTAATGTAGCTTCCACCTGTTGTTATTGTTATACTTTGCATTTATGCCACTATTTGCATGCTGTCCTCATAAAGATGTGCACCAAACTTTAAAAACTAAATTCCCTGTCCTGACAGTACAATAGCTGAACCAAAACTAAAGATTATAGTCAGTTTTTGGTCCAGTACCAGTCCAGGTCCTGGTATCTAGGAAGCTTTAAAATACTTTGCGTCACAGCTGAAAAGGATTTTCTCTTATTGAGCCATGAAGGTGGGCTGTCCCTTTGTGAGCAGATGTTTTCTTTATTTCGCACCAGGCGTTCTATGATTGCACCGAGATCAATAATCAACTGCATCGGTCTCCCCGGGGCCGGTAACCGCAGATCGATACAGGCTTTGTTGAGCTGCGTTCTTTCTTTTCTAGCAGGTAACTGTTGGCCACTGTAGCGGTGCATTCCTGTTGCAGATTTATCAGCAGTGGCATAGGACATGAATTGTGGACTCTTTGCTTTATAATGATATTGATGAGCAGTTAAGGCTAGCTCTGAGCAACCAGTAATCAATGGGTCAGCGATCTGCCGCTGGGCGCACATCCTCTCCACACACCTACGGGCCACCGAAGAGTGTGGAGAGAATTACATTTTCCAAATTAGATCCTCAGCCCCAAGTACAGAGCAGAGCGAATTCACCGAGAATGATATTGAAA
Organism: Neodontobutis hainanensis; assembly: GCA_024349245.1. NCBI lineage: Eukaryota > Metazoa > Chordata > Actinopteri > Gobiiformes > Odontobutidae > Neodontobutis > Neodontobutis hainanensis. The sequence continues at coordinate 644,791 of JALDNG010000167.1, read as the reverse complement.
CAGCCCTTTTTCATCTCTACGACTGTAATATGAGATACACATCAAGAGTGATGCTATATACAGTATTACTTTTCTGGAAATATACTTTTGATATTTTACATTGATTTGATAGCATTAAGACTAGCATGACAAAACTAAAATTGTATAAAATTAAATCCAGAAAACAAACCATGTTAAAAGTGGTTCTGTTAAGAATGGTTAAGTTCGTTACGTTTAGGCAAAGAGGGCTAATTGGTTCTGCTTCTTGTATCATTGGAACATTTTACTATTATGCAGTGAATAGGAACAGTAGGAATAGTTTATCTTGAGTTTTGACTAAAATTAAACTTGAAATCTTAGCTCTATGCATAATTCTTATACTTTTTTGTTCTCAGCAGAAAAAGAAAGGGTTTATTGGAGAGTTTTATCCAGTCAATGAATCTGTGATTGTATGTTTGATTTGCAGCAGAGTCGCAATGTAAATGAACAAACAAAGAAGAGACTGGACCAAGCTGCACTGCCATATATACAATACCACATAAAACTTTATATTTTTATTTAAAGTTAATTTGAGTGGAAAAGTACCCCAATTATTGTCGACTAGACTCCGGCACTGACTTGCCGTGATAAGATTATTTACCAGAAATATTGGCAAAATATAATTTTTTTTTTTTTACAACAGAGCTGATTAGTTTTATCTTAATAGTTATGTCCTATAAGATGTCCAAAATGAAAGACTACATAGATTGAATATGTATGCTTTAAAACCTAAAGAAATAGACTTTAAATGTGGTGATGAAGTGTATGAAGCCTACAAAGGCCCATATTTTTCCCTCTGAAATATTGATATTTCATAAAAGAGATTTCTGGTAACTTTACATGGATATATTTGATTTAGGAGTCGGACTTGACAGAAATGGATTATACTTTACACTGGGGCTTCATAAAGCATGGAGAAGTGTGTGTCTCAGTGTATGTGTGCAGTGTGAGCCACCTGTGTGGATGACAGAGAGTTTCCGCTCCCAGACCACATGAGGCAAGCTGCTCCGCGCCGATTGCATCACCGGCTGTTGCCATAGCGACCAGTCCCCTCACCGCCAAGGCCCAGGCTGACGGAGAGGCTAAAGCCCTCTTACAGAGCGGTGGGAGCGAGCCAAGAGCGGGGAACACATCTGTATTACTTAGCGTCAGATCCAAAGAAAGGCGGGCTTTATTAGGAACTAAGTGGAAGAGGTCCCCCAGGAGTGCTCGAGCATAATGAATTTAGAGTCATTCAACATTAATGTGACGTTGCACCGGTGCCATCGAGCTGCATCGCCTTGTATCAACTTCACTATTTCCTGACAGTCCAATAGGTCATCAGTCAACGCAGCAGCCTTACTCTGAGATTCAATCTGATCGCGCCACGGTGCGATAGCTTTTCAACATTTGTCTGCGACTGGCCCGGATCTCCCGCCAATTCATCCACGATTCCCGTCGCCTATGTAAAGTTCACAACCCTTAATTATTCATGCACACCTTTCCGTTTTTTTTCCTCGGCCCTCTGCAGCTGGAGTGAGGCTATGAAATTATTCACAACACACCAGCCCCCAATATACTTGTGTTCAGTCCCACGAGCAGCCACTTCGAGTCTGTCAAGGTGATTCTGTCAAGGTTTATTGGTTTCGTACTACTTTAATGTTGGTCTGTTTTTTGTTTTTTTTATCTCAGTTTTGGCTTTGTGTGAAGTAAATGCAACAAGGCAGCAACACATTGAAACTGATAGAGCGCTCGGCTGCAAACAATGGCTATAGGGAGAGTTTCTGCACAAAGGTGTGGAAACAATTGCAATGGAACTGTTCTTGTGGGTTGCAGTTATTGTAAGTGTCTTTTTGAATTGGTGTGGGAAAGAGAAAAGAATTGGACAAAAGGTGGCACGAGCAACATATAAGAAACGCTTAGTAGACAACACAGTATATGAGTTTTACTTTTGAAACCTTGTGTACTCCTTTTCCTAAACTCAGAAATCATACTTACATTAATATTTGCATCAGATTAAAAGCATGGGACCAGGTTTTGTTTACATTGTACTGAAAATCCTGCATAGTGTAGTAACATTTACAGTAACTAATAAATCACACTCATCTATTAGTTTTGAATTAGTCACAACTGGAACATATAAATCACAACAGATATTGTCAAACATAAAGCTCGAACCTTTACGCTTAAAATAAGCTTAGCTTTTGATCTGAATAGCAAATACCAAAATCCCAGTAGAAAAGAGTAGCCACAGAACTCCTCCAGACTTTGTATCTGTCTCCTTTCTTGTGACACAATTCACAACTGTACAATGGCTTTCTGCTCATAAGCGCAGATGCACCCGTCGCTCCCTAAGGCTTCAGCAGCATGTCGTGTTTAATGGTTGAGCCGTCCAAACAAGGACCAAAAGTGTTACCTGGACGAGACGCTAGGCTTGACAAGCTCAAACCGGACATGCTGTCTTTTCTCCCAATGGGATTTTCCTCCTCAGCCTCCGAGTCGAGAAAATAAATGCATGAAAGTGAGGCTTTTAACGCCACAGGGATGGAGAGAGATTACCTTACACTGTTACATGGGCCAGCACACACATATATGCAACTCTCAAAGCAAGTAAAAAGCTTTCATTCATGCTGCAAATGGCATAAGCTGAAGTGTGTTAGCACAGTTTGTTCATAAAAGACCCACTGTAGAAAATCCTGTCTTGTATGTTGAAGACTATTGTTGTTGAGGCAAATGCAAAACAAAGAAAATATATCACTTTTGGTCTTTTGCGAGATTGTGTAGCAGCTGTTTGTACCACACAAAATACAATAGTGCTTTGTGCCAAATCAGCAACAAATCCACAAACCACTGATACTTGGAAGATCCAGATTCTGTTGCAGATCTACATTGCTTTCATAATTTTCATCATATTCTTTAAAATAGTTTTCTTGTATGGTGATGGTACAGCCAGTCCATACAGTTTGGAGCATTTCTTGTTTGTTTGACTGTATAAAATGTAATGTGATGATTCAAAATATGATACTTCAAAACGTCCTTTTTGTTTAAACTAGGACCACACCTGGTTAAGTTGTTAGGATAGATAAAGAAAGCAGTGCTTAGTTGTGGTATGTCATTTTGGGACATAAGAGCAGGTGAACATCTACGGTAACCCTGCAGGGACACACTGCGTTACTATTGCATAACATCATTTATTTGCAGAACTTAATCAATTTCCCTCTATTTCAAAACCTCATTTATTGACTGTAGAAATCAAACGTAACTGCAATGTTAGGTTTGCGCAGATAAAACCCCATCACATTGTGTTGCTGGTAAAGTAATGCCTTTATCTCCGGGACATGTCCTCATAATCCGTGCTGGGTATCACTTTTTACAGCGTTCCCAGAGACCACCTGTCAGTCAAACAGGTTCATGACCAGTGCAGCTCTTATTACTTGTTGACAAAGTTTTTTCTTTTTTTCTTTACTCTGGCAGTGAACTTGGATTTTAAGCCCCTGCAGATACAGCTATTTCTGAGTCTTGCTTTTTTCTGTAAAAATCGGAAGTGTCAAATGTACGTGTCCTGGGGAGCCACAGGATTTTCCCAGGAAAGAAAGTCTCACTACATAAGTATGCAGTTTGTAGACTGGGTCCAGGCTGCACTTGATACCTTGACTTTGACAGAGCCCAGAGCTCTAGTGTCAGCTTTTTGTCAGTCAGCTTGGCTCCGGGCTACAAGGAGATTTTCTTATAGGAAAACATTGCACTGGAGATGTGTAACAAACCTGAGCTGGTGTTCTCATTTTTATTCTTTGCAGATGGTGTGTTGACTCTTAGTTCAGCAGTTCTATTTGATTTGAAGCAGTAATAACAGTGTGTTTTATATAATGCATTCTAATTATTATTTATTAAAACTAGCCAAATTCTTTATAAATGGTAAATGTGTTTATATAGTGCTTTTTTGCACCCTTTTCAGGCACCCAAAGTGCTTTACATGGTGCTTCCACTCACCCCATTCACACATTCAAACCTGAGACCAGACAGAGGGGGGGCTGCCATGGCGCAAGGGGGGTTAACTGTCTTGCCCAAGGACACAACAAAAGTATGAACAAGGGAGAGGGGGAATCGAACCGCCAACCTTATGGTTAGAGGACAACTGCTGAGTTGTCGGCGCCCCGATGAATACTGTATACAGTATATATATATATATATATATATATATATATATATATATATATAGATATAGATATATATATATATATATATATATATAGATATAGATATATATATATATACTGTAAATGTTGTTTAAGGCGCAGATTTATGAGCTCTCATTTGACATGATAGCAGGTTGAGGTGGTGGATGAGAACCATAACATAGGACAAGAGAACTGTGAAAACAAAAAAAGAGATAGTAACGTGAACTTGACTTATAAATATAATATAAATATATAAATATAGATCATGGGATTAAGGTCTCAAATATTAGTGAGGGAGCTGAATTGGAGAACAGTCTGATTCAACATGTGTTAATTGTTGCCTGTGAAAATATGTCTCTAAGCGTTAGACCTGCGATTAACTGGTGATTGACTTAACAGGATGAGTGGTTGAAAATTAATAAATGAAAGACTAAGGCAAGGCAAGGCAATTTTATTTATATAGCACAATTCATACACTGGGTAACTCAAAGTGCTTTACAGAAATAAAAGACAATTAACAAGAATTAGATTTAGAGACATAAGAAAGATTAAAAGCATTATAAAAGAAGAGTGCAGATAAAAAAAACATTTTAAGTTGTGGTGTAGGCGGAGCTAAAAAGGAAGGTTTTTAACCTCCCCTTGAACATTGTTAAAGTTGAGGCTTGTTTTACTTCATCTGGGAGGTTGTTCCAGGTTTTTGTTGCATGAAACTTAAACTAAATGATCCACTACTTTGCAAGCATTTAGAACGCGCCTCTGACCCAGCTCCTTCTTTTGTTTTGTCCCTTCTTGTCTCTTGTCTTGTTCTACCTATGTTAGCAGTAGCTTTCCAAAACATGGCAAAGACAGATATTTGATTTGGCAGACTTGGTTGTCATAAACACACACGACATATTGTTGGAGATTAGTCTGGATTACTCACAGTCCCAGCCAAAAAAATAAATATATCATGTTCAGGATGGTATCACCATAAAAACTATTTTGTGATACAATCCAAGATAAGTGCAGGGCCAAAAGGTAGTATTAAATCATATTCTTGTACCACAGTCTTGCAGTAATCCCATTTCAGAGTCTTTCCATCCCGTCTCCCTCGTACACATGTGATGGCGTTCGATTGAATCCCACCTCTTGTCACTCCGCTCGCATGGCTTCCCCTCCGAGCCACGCTGACGCCCTCACGCTCGACACCACACAGCCAGCATCGGGGCCGGCCGTGACAAGGCCTTCACGCACCTCGCACCTGGACCTGCTGGTGTGTGAATGTGGTGTGCGCGTAATGCCTACAGCTCTCAGACACACTGCGCTGTCAGGAATACAGATGCCGTCCATGGACAGCTTCTCTCGCGCTCACTTCCATTTTCCCCGCCACAACAGAGAGCGGGCTCAGGTAGCTGTCAGTGCGATCCCACAGGGAACACTGGGCAAGTCAAAAACAGCCTCATCGCCTGTCACTCCACGCACAAACAGAGGGAGAGGGCTGGGATGAGAAGGCAGGCGTGGGTCCAGTTGTCTATGTTGCACATGAACAAGCTCTTTGCATCACAACTGTTTGAAAAAAAAATTGCAGGCATACTGATATGGGGAAAAAAAAGAAAAATATTGTTGTATGCATGCCAAGTCAGTAGGTGGTTTTGTGATTTATTGCAGCAATATTGTAGCCTTACTTTAAAATACTATTCTATGTTGCAAAGATAACAAATTAGCTGTTTATAGATAGTGATAATAATGTGCCCTGGTAATAAGTTTGTTCAAGAAGTTTTTAAAGCATCAAATCATTGTTTTTGTTTATTTTACCACCCCTACCAATAAAAACTGCACCAAAACACTTATTTAATGAAAGTATTTAGTGAGCCTCCACACTGGAGTCCAGTCCAGTTTACTGTCACAGGTCCAGTTCAGGGACATGCCACATGCTAGCCTGTCAGAGTGGACATGCCGCTGTGCTTCAGCCCTGGCCTGGGAGCCACTGATAAGAAAAGCTGTGGTGTGACATGTATATCCTGAGCAGTTCCAGTAATTGTATGCCTCTCCCAGAGAAGACAATTTTATAACATGGTTTTTATGTGCTTCCGGCCATAGATTTCCAATCAGGTCTGTTACCTGTGAGCGCCTGCCATCTCTTTTAACACCCACCTCAGTGCTGCGGGGGGACGTCATGCCAGCTGGCTTTACACAGCTCTCAGAGTGGGCACCAAGCCCCAGCAGCTGTAGCTGCCACAGCACGGCTCTATTACACACTAAGTTGTGTACTCACAACTCACACTAATACAGCTCAGGCTGTTTGAACAGTGTCAGACAAAGTTTACAGTTTGTTGTTTCACACCTGATCAAAGCTGAAGAGTCAGTGGGATGTTACGGCTCAAAGTCTTAGGAGTTGTGCGTGAAGCTTTTAATGTTTGTCTAACCTTGACTTGTCTTCGTGTTGTGTTTTTCCTGGACGACAGATCATTGATGTTTCAAAGTTCGCACTGTCTTTGGAGGATAAAATGAACTGTCCACAGGCCTGGGTATCATCTGCTTGTCTCTGCATTGATTTTTCTGGGGTTGCTGAGTTAAAAAAAAAAAATCTTACATTGGAGCATTTCCAAATTCTTCAATAGACACAGCAGGCGAGCAGCGCAGTGAGCTCGCTGTGCCTGGGTGGACAAATTCTCCCTGAATGAATAGACAGCATCTGTTTGCTTTACGCCAGGATCACTTTTAATCCCTGATGCATTTGTGGCGTTGAACTATGTGGAGCTGTGCACAACAGACCCATGGCTGGCGCATATTGAGATGAATGTGCTCAGACGTGCCTGTCTGGTAGTACAAGTAAAGTTTTACCTCGGCTAAAGTCACTCATTAAAACTTTACTAAGGACAAGTATAGAGCGGAAAAACAGCAGTAGACTTAGTGTGAGTCTATAATTAGTTCACATAGGATTGGGTCGATTGGAAATGACTTTAATTAATACAGTGAGATTTGGTGTTTACTGGCCTGTGCACTTGAGAAACTGTGGCAGCATGCTTTTTGTGATTATCGTTTGCAAACGGGCAAAGTTAGATGTGGACTGAAACACGTTAGTTTAAATACAACAGCTTTTGTCTGATGGTGTCAAATTGTTAACCACATACTGCCCACGAGGAGTTTTTACCAATCAGTTTTGAAAAAGCTAGGGTAAATAACTTAAATACATTTGTATTTTAACTTCTTCTATTCTTTACATAAGCCTATACAGTATGTATGCAGTGGTGCTTAGTCAAAAACAGAAAGACAAACATGAGTTACATTAGTAGTCTAGTCTTAAATAAAGATACACTGCAGGAAATGAAAAATAGGGAATGAAGGAAATTACAAAAATGTATTTGTTCTTATGGACAATTTTAGGACAGGCTCCAAGAACATTTTATTAATGCCTGTGGGGAAATTTTGAAATGGTAAATCAATAAAAGCTTATTAATGTTACATAATATATCATTCATCCTTATGCAAGTTATGCGCCACCACATCACCAAGAGTTTAAAATGGGGTAACCATCTTGATTCTTATATATCTCCATTATATGTAAATAAAAAAATTAAAAATAAAATTCTTTCCTATCCTTAGCTTTGTAGACTGTGCTGGGTTCTAACTGACTAGTTTTTTGTGCACTTATGCTTTTTTGTTACCTTGTATTGTTGAAATTGCTTCCATTGTTTTCCTCACTTGTAAGAGGCTTTGGATAAAAGCGTCTGCTAAATGACTAAATGTAAATGTAAATATGTCCATCAATGTTAAAGCCAACCTAGCCTCGATGCTTTAACTTCCTGTTCTATTTTCAGGCTGCAGGGGAATGCTGTGTGGCTTTGGAGCTGTCTGTGAGCGCAACCCGAGCGACCCGTCCAAGGCTGAGTGTGTATGTAAAAGAGTGGACTGCCCGTCGTTGGTGGCTCCCGTCTGCGGTTCCGATTCCTCCACCTACTCTAATGAATGCGAGCTGGAGAAGGCCCAGTGCATCAACCAGCGTCGCATCAAGGTGCTGCGCAAGGGACCCTGCTGTAAGTAGCATATCTACACACCCACTCTCACACCCTTTAAATAGATCACACACTCATAAAGAATTCGGTTTGCTTCTATGTGCATTTTCGATTTCAATTCCTATCCAATCTTTTGATTTACTTTTCTTATCAAAGTGCTGTTGTTTGTCAGGTGATAAAGACAGCATGTTCCACATTTTAACAAAGCCAGTGATGATATGGTTAAATTTGTTAGTATGCATGTACACTAACTGGCTCTAATCAGTCATTTTAGCCTGAGTGGCCTAATTTCATTTCAATTTAGTTCTTCAATCTCCATGGAAAATGCACATGCTCCTGTTTATTTCTTAGCACACATTCTTGCATAAAGGTTTATGACATTTTTTTAAAGCAGCGCAGTGTACCTTTCTAAAAATCATTTTGATGGTTCATAGACATGATTTCAGTAAAATGATGCGTATCTCACTGACACGGTACTCTCAGCTGGACACAAAGTTCCCTCTCACCGGGACAAGGATGTACGTATATATAGTGTATGATATATGTATATAATGAGACGAATGGGGCGCGGTGGCTCAGTTGATTGTCCTGTTCAATTCCCACTCTCCACAGTTCAAACTTAGGCTGCACAATATTGGGAAAAAAATTGGGATAACGATATTTCTTATTGCAATATCACATTTCCCTTGAGAAATGCTAGATTTATTAGCTATTTAAAAAATTTTAATGTAACAATTAAACTAAAATAAACAGGTAATAGATAATCTTCTGATCTAATTAAATGCACTGTGAACAAAGGCTTTTTTTCCTTTTTATTTAACTGTCAAGCACAAATGCATGGCACATTTTTTATTTAAAATTTTTTTTATTTATCGCACCTCTCCGCGATACAGATATCGCATATACTATTATCGCAATGGCGATATTTTTTTGATATATTGTGCAGCCCTAGTTCAAACTGTCATTGTGTCCTTGGGCAAGACACTTAACCCACCTTCAGTGTCTGTGACACTGGTGTGTGAAGATGTCTGGAGGTCAAAGAGTCTGTAGGCACAAAATGGCTGCCACGTCTCTAACACCAGCGTGTGACTGTGGAGTGAACGAATAATGGACCCTGTTAAGTGTTTTAAAAAGCCATGGAATTATTATGGATACACTGAACCTTAGCAGAGTCATACTTTCATTTGAACCTAGCTGTCTCATGTTTAGTTACTAAAACTGTTCTCTGGTTAACAGACAGTGACGATAGACACACTGTAGTAATTTTAATGGTTGATAAAAATTGTTCCACACCACAAGGGAGAATAGAATGGAAAAAGAAAACACTTAAAATGTCATTTCTCAAACAAAGCTTTCTAATGCCTGTGATAAACAGCCACGGCAAGAAAACAAAGTGCTCCAGCTCTTCCATTGTTGCCCTTTGTTTACACGTGTCACTGTTTTCTTTGTTGAATTTATTAGTCAGCTAAATGGTGGCTGAATGATGTCACACCGTTTTCTGTAGTCATTTCTTTTACACAGTCAAAAGTACACACAGTACACAGTCAAAAGCTTCTTCAGACTTTGCCATGCCATTTGTGCTTATTCCAATCTGTGCCATTCCACTCTTATTGGAAACATGCTGATGGAATTTTTCAGAGTGCTAGGTTAAGTTTCCAATATAAAGCAACATGTCATAAAAAAAAATCCCTTGACGCTAGCACAGTGTTCATTTTAATTAAATCACTGAATATACTCAGCAAGCACTTCTGCTGAACAACTTTACATTTGACACTGATATTTCAATCCATTTTTTTTCATTTAGTTAAAGCTGTGTGTTGTAATGGCACCAAAAGTAAATGTTTTGTTGATCTACCACAAAATCCGTGAAAACATATGGCTTTCTTTATTGGCCAGTGCTGTAAACCTCGGGTGAGTGCGTGTTATATGAACTGTTGCCATTAGTGTATTGAGTGCTTTGAGAGATGAAATTGGTGCCTTTGATCCAGAGAAAGATCAATGTCAGTATTGGATCAGTGAATGTACCATATTTCAGAAAGTAATCTGACCCGGTCTGGCAGTCTCCATTAAGCCACAATCAGAGCCGTCTAGAAAGGCTGTGGAGTGTAGGTGTGGGGGAAAAGTGGAGGCTTTGTGAGGCTCAGTCACATTGCAAGAACCGCAAAGCCCATGTTTGTCGCAGATTGTGTGAATTGAACTGTCTGACGCCTTCCAAAATGAAGTAGTCCTAACTACAGGGGTTTATGTCCAGGCATGTGTTTTTGGTAACACATCTGTGTTAGTGAGGTTTGAGTTGGGGTTTTGGGTTTGAGTTGACGTGGAGGTTTAGGAGAGGAAGTAAGGCAAATATGCAGTCCTATGAGAGAGGCTAAAAAGCTTGTTATTGTGAAGAAAATGGATTTCTATTCTCCTCACACAACAGGCTTTTCTTTCTGCATTTATCCCTAGAATAATAAAACACATCCCCATTATGTCCAGTCTATTGTCTTTCCAATATGGCCACCCTCCCAGTGCTTAAGCGCCACCTGCACTCTCACAAACAACAAAGTGTGCCACTTACGGTTCGCATCGGTGGTCGTCCAGTGTGTATTTTCTCACCCAGCCCCCGGTGGGTGCCTAGCTCACATAGCCTCTCTTTAGAACAGCCAGCCCCGTTCCAGCTCGTGGAGGGAGAAGACCATTCCTGCCAAAGCTGTAACACTGCAGCAGCTTCACTAATAACGATGGTGTTTTGTCAGCGGCGTGCCTTGGCTGCCAGTGTGGGCCCGCTGCTAATTCTGGGGGTCTGATTACAGTACCTGGCACTAATGACAAGCTTGGTGAGTGCTTAGAGAGGAAACACAGGAATAAAGGGGGTGAGAGGACAGTAGGACCACAGTCATTTGAAATAATCAAATATGTATAGAAAGAGAGATACAGAAGGTCAGTTGCATGAAAATAGATTTGTGCCAACAAGATCAAACAAACTTTCACGTTCTTTTTTTTACTTTGTGGTTATGTTGCCAAAGCTTGTTTATGCAATTCTGGAAGAAATATTGGGTTGGTCTTCTAATGCGGCCTCCATATTGGCTGATGAATTATTTATTCATTATCACTTTCTGTCAGTTTTTGGCCAGAGTTATTCTGAATTGTAGTTACCACCAATAAGTACATCCATGAAAATCACCCAGTGTCACCAGAATTATTTATAGCCTAAATGAAAAGTGACCAGAAAGTTTAGTCTTTATTTGTTGCAAGGCAGAGGGTCTAGGACCATCAGGTTACTACCTTCACACTCTAGATAGTAATATCTGATTTGATATGTTGAATATTAATTATTTTACCAGACCACTTGTAACATTCCTCTATATTAGAGTGTAAGAGTATCTACGGTAGCCCTGCAGAGACATACCGGTGGAAATATAAGTCAGCTGATAGGTTCCCTTTGATCATTATGAATGCTAAAAATTATCCTATATGCACAATTGTGTGTTTCAAAATACAATAAAAGTTTATGTAATGCACGTAGTCTCCAGCAGTGCTCAGTTTGTCGGCTCCAGGCAATAATAGATTGAATAAAGCTTTAATTTATATTTATTTCATTTTCTTCGGCTTAATCCCTTTAGTGGTCGCAGGTGACTGGAGCCTATCACAGCAGCTGTGCCTGAGACAAACCATATATATCTGTATTCTACTTTATCCAGCAGTATGGTACAAAATTCCAAGCTATGCATGTTCAACTACCAGCAACAACAGCAGCACCCAAGGCTCTTTGCTGTGACTCATAAAATCATTAGCCTATTCGGCAGGGGCGGAGTGGGGTACGGAAATCCACCCGGAGAGGTCTCACAGTAGTTGCCCACCACTACTTGCCTGGCCCCTGGACTTGCGGTGGGCACAACAGTGCACAATAGTTCACAATCTCAAACTCTATAAGACTGCATGACAAAGAACTGATAAATGTGATAAATGTTTGTCTGGGGCACACACCCTGAATACCGCTTTAGATAACATTCCAGCCAATAAGCAACCCGGCCCCTAGATGGCAGTAGTAGAACAATACTACATGTTTAAAGCTTTTAGGGTGGTTTGTCAGTAGTGTAGCAAAAGTGTAGTGGATGTGAGGGGGGACTAATACAATTTTAAGGTAAACTGAGCACCTCATTACCCAAGCAGAAAAAAGTCACCAAAAGAAACATGGTAACACAGTTCTGGGCGTGGGGGGTATATAGGAGTTCATAAAAAAAGATGAAATCAAATTCCAAACTCTGGAAAATATATCAACTTATTCTAGCTTATGTTTGGCTGCTTACTGCTGCTACTTTAGTTTTTTTTTTTTTTCACTGTTGGTGGTTAGTTTAGTGAATGTTTTAAATGTTTATTTTACAGATAGTCCAGCCTTATACTTTATACTGACAGCAAAGGCTCTACTTCACTCCTGGGTCACTTTTAGGGCTGCTAAATCCCTAAAAATGGTTTGGCAACATCTATGGTATGGGGCCACCCAAAATTGGGGCCTTTTGCCCTGAAAACCCATCACATTGACCCGCCTCTTTTTGACAAATTCCCCTCAACCGGCTGCGGCTTTAGCCTTTACAGGCCTTTGTATGAAATATCCGTAGTTAAGGGCAGTGGCCCCTCTCTGAGGCCAGGGCTTAAAAGTGAGAACTGTAATCACAGTCTTAAGCAGTTTTACTTATCAACAACAGAAGGAGCATAGAACATATGGTTTGATAGGGTTTATGTTTATAAATATGTTCTGTGTTTATGAGCTTTTGCTGACTCAAGCGCTCAGACAACATGCACACAGACCTTAAAATAACTTTTATCTTTGACTTGATCCTTCATGTAAGCATCTAGAGCCATTTTAATGTGTTCTTCAGTTCTAACTGATCTCATTTTAACCGGTCTCTGCAGCTTACCCTGTCTCAGGTACAACGGGCACCGGCACTCTGGCACACCCAGGCTATGACAGGGCTGTAGAGGCTGTCCTACGTCTACAGATACTTTGTGTGGGAGTTTGCTCTGTTCGGCCGCTGTATTACGCCGTGACAGTGTGCAAGGTTGTTGCTGATTTGGTGCCACAAACATAAGCCTGTCAAAACTGCCAAACAAAGCCACGAGGCTGCACAGAACTAGCAAGGATTTGTTTATATAGGCCTACTTGTCCCACAGAAGAACTGAGTGGCAATAAACAGATGCTGAAAGCTATAACATAAACATCACACAAGACAGATCAATTAACACAGAGATGCTTCTTTTGATAAATAGAAACACAGGAATATAGAAACAATCAACAAAGTACAGTTAAGTAAACTGATAACTATAGTAAAATAAATCTTGGCTTTGGGCGCGCACAGAGCGGGGAACACCTTGCTGAAGCCCTGCTGTCCTCAGTGGCCCGGCCCACATCACGCTCACAGAGGCAGGGCAGTTAGTGTGTGGCTGTGTGTGTGTGAGCTGCTCCTGCTGCAGTTACCTGTGTGTCATTGACAGGACCTAATGGGATGGTCCTCAGGGCCTCCTATAGGTGGTAGTATAGGCTATTCTCTGGGCGGCTTGGTCTATTTCAAATTCTGGACATTTGGACTGTGAGACCACCGCACCGGCCCACCAGGAAAATTCTTGAGCGTCCTGATTACCACTCGGCCCTTGCTATTCAGAAACCAAGAAAAGCTAAAAAGTTATGGACAATTTTTACATGATTATACCACTATAATATACAATAATTGATTTACAATATTTTCTTTGAAGGTAAGCTTTGGTTATTTGCTTCAGTTAATATATTTTTACTTCCATAAAAACATAGCTGTGTGTTTTGTTCATACAGCCTGAGTCTGGAAGTGCAGTAATAATGGAGTATGGAGGTCTAAGGCCATCAAAAGCACTATAATTACCTCTGCCAACTCCAGCGGCCAGACACTAGCACACAATAAATAAGTACAACATAATAATAATGGCTGGGCTAATGATAGTATTGCTGCTGCTAACAACATGTTCAATGCCAGATTTTCTCCTATCGAGCATCGCAGCTGTGATGAAGAACCATAACCATATTTTCAGTCCTTTGTCGGCTGCACTTTAAATGGACCATTGTAATTGGTGGTGACCTACTGGTAATAAATGTGTATTTTTCAGGTCAGGGCACCAATTGTAAATAGGTTCAGATTATTTAATATACATGCAAAGGCTACAGCTATTAACCTAGAACTACAGCTGGGGTGGGTTTTGTCAGGCCAGTGTTGTAACATATACATGTATTGTATATCATTTTGGCATCATATATTCAGTAACTGCTGAACAACTGACCACTGGCTTCATCAGTTCCTCTTTCCAGTATATTCATGTTATTGTAAAGGATCCATAACCATGACCTTAATCTTCAAGATTAGCGTGGTCGGATCGTACCAGCGATAAAAAACACAGCAAAGTAAAAGCATGTAAAACCACTGCAGACGAACAATGTAACAACACCTCCTCTGACCCACAAATGACACTTAATAATTTAAGGGATAAACCTGGAATTATTGTGACAAAACATTAACCAATCTAAACCGGTAAAACATAAGTATTCATAGGCAGCACGTATCATAAGACTAAAAGTTATTGAAATGGTAAATCTTAAATTGTGAATGAATGAAAAGTGAATGCCTGTCTTTCATTATCTGAGCCCTATGAATAACTGCCCCCTGTGACCCCTAATGGGATAAGTGGTAGAAGAAGAATGAATGAATAATTAATAGGACTATTTATTTCTTTTAGTTTTAAATAGGCAGCTGATTTTGTCTGTTAGTGCACTTGTCAATTCAGCTCAGGAAACAGAAAAGTACTCCCTCTGAGCAGATACTAGAGCCAGTAAAGGTATACAACTCAAATTTACCCAAAATACTAAAAAGAGACACACACAAATAAAAGAAAAATATACCAAAAGTAACCAAAAACCAAAAAGCTGTATTATACTGAGTTTCATCTATACACAGTGATCAACATAATTTGTCATGCAAATGTGACGTATTTATTAACCACGCAAGCTATAGTTATACCCGCGGTACCATGCTGATAAATTAAATAATAGATACCTATGATACTTATTTACATAATTCATATAGGGGAACAGCCAGAAGCAAACATACTAGAACATACAGAGAAAGATTGGAATCATGCAGAAGATGAGATATGCACATGATCCCACATTTTCCTTTTGCTCCAAGATTAATACCACGCCATTACCATACCACTTATGGTGCTGCAGATGATTTTGGTAAAAAATAAAGACATTTTCCAATCAGTTGTGCTCACAGTTACACATAATGTATGTGTAGTATTTTTTCTGCAGAATCTGCTTTCACAAGACTGAAAAAAACAATGATATTACATAAAAGCTAAACAACAAATGATAGCTTTCACTTTTTACAATGATGTCCCATTCTCCTAAGTGACTACCCATCTCTATTTATATGTGCTACTTATTTTCAGCTGCACTGTCTGATGATGGTCAACTCAACACAAGCAATTACCGCCAAGTACGTGCCAACTACTTAGCCAGCTGTCATCCGCCGGTTTATTTACCTTAGCCTTTATTGCAACAGCCCCGCTAAAAGCTCCCACGCGCCGACAAATGACTCCTGTCAAATGGCAGCCAGATGAAAAATCACAGCGAGCCGGGCTACAGTGGGATGAAAGGTTGCAGCCAGTTGTAAGATGCGGTGAAACTGTTCATCGAGTGGTGTTTTGGGGTTGAATGGAAGCGTATTGGCATGTGGATAAGTAGATGGTGCACATACATGTCAGCCTGGAGGACTGTTTGAATGGGAAGAGGTCATTGGAAGCCAAGTGACAGATTCTGATTCTCTTTCCAATAAATTTAACCGGTGCACTGGGTCTGGACAGGTCACTCTGCCTGAGATTATGGAGTTGTCAGGTCTGATGGAGAAGCGTTGAGGAAAGGCAGGGAGGAGGCAGGAGGATGAGCGAGCCGGAGCCCAGGGAATCCAAGCACTTTTAACTTTAAGAATAGTGTGGGTGGTTGGATTGGTGCTTTTGTGCACAGCCTCGTTTGACTCATTCGATTTGAATGGCGGGGTAAGTGAATTGGCTAACGTTCTGAGAAGCTGTCATGTCCAATTCAAATCAACTCCCTGAGTCTTATCTGGTACTCAGGAGAGCAGACAAAAGAAGTTTTCTCTGCCAGATTATCCCCTTTTTACCGGACAGCTTTTGTATGGAGCGTTTTGTTAGAGCAGGAGCAGGTTCTTCGAAACCAGACTTTGGAGGAGGCTTTGATAGCTCTAATAGTCAAACTTCCGTTAAAGTCTAAATTCAATCATTGCCCAAACGTGTGGATTTCTTGACTGCCATGCTGACCTAAAGATTTTTTAGGTGAAAGCTTTTAATTGGAAGGAGAAAATTTCCACATCTGACCCATCACCAAAGATAACCAGTCCAGACGCCGACTGAAAATGCATGTTATTTAGTGCATTTGTTACTACAAGACATTTCATTGAATATGAGAATGCAAATATCTAGGGGGTTAATATTGTCCTCCAGATCTTACATGCAATCTCTTTAAAATGGTTTAAAAATTCCTTTATCACAACATAAACTTTATGTTTATGTGCTTTCAACTGAGAAAGTTTCAATATTAATGTGATATTCTCGAAACATTTTAATTCAGGTTTGTACACCATACTTTCATAAAGTTAGAGCATCCCCTGAAGCACATTTCTGTCTCTGTACACTCACTTTGAGAACAGGCCAGAGCGTCAGACTAATAGAATCAGTTGTACAGTATATGAGCAGTCTATGTCGATCCTGAACATAAATTCCTCTAGAAATCTACTACTTAGAGCTTTCTTACAGCAGTTTTTTCTCATGAGATTGAAGTTATGTTGGTTGAATAATCCATGTGCTAGTTGCAAAAAATACTGCCTTGGAATGCAAACGTGTGTCTCAAAACATAATAATGTTCTGAATGAATATTGAACTGCCCAGAAAATACTTTTTATTTTTTGTTATTTTTAGCACATAACACATATAACAAGTCAGACTTAACAGTACCTTTTTTTAAATAACAATCTGAATTCTACTAAATGTTTCCTGGTTACCTTTTTTTCAACTTGAGTAGCATTTCCCAGCTGTGTTTTTCGGAGATTTCAAGGACCATGTAAATGCAGCATAACTTGTTGTAGCAGGGATAGTTATTGTGCTAATTAGGATAGTTTCTTTGGGCAATACATGCACATTTTCATTTACACAATATAACAATCTTTAGCCCACACTTCTTATTCCGTGGTCGTTCAACTTTTTAAGAACATTACACTTCCCTTCTCCCTGACCACCATGTGCTGCCTTCACACCTGATTGCTTTGGCTCGTTTGGTTTTGGACGATATCAGAGGCGTCTCATTGAGCACTCGTGTGCTTTTAATAAGCAGTCTAGGAAATGGGAAATTCTCAGCTGGTTTCCAATAAAACTCTGGCTTGTTTTGTTTGTGGTGTGAAAGCAATGCAAAGCAATTTTCACTGGTTTAAAAAGAGCATATGTGCTTTTACCGGGAAGGAGATTGCTATTAAATGTGTTTATTCAGTCATGCAAATATGGCAACACAGGAAGAAATTGGCTTGGGACAAAAATAATGCATAATATTCATCTGTGTCTTGTCCAAAAAAACATTTTAAGTTTAAAACTTTATACTATTTACATGTATCATTCTACTGCACATTTGTTTATTGATATGCCAGATCTCCAGTCAAAGAAAAATAGTCCGTAGCCTATTTTCTTCTACAGTGTGTCCAGAGGTAATCTGTCTGGTGATCTATATGACCAGTTTACTCTCTCATGTCAGTTGTAAGCATCATAAGATGGGAATAAAGTGGCTAATGAGAATAAATAAAAAGTAGCTGACGTGGGCTAACTATAATATTGTTACAGTAATATAAACTAGCTTACTGTTTTTGCATGCATTTTAATGGATAATGTGCAAAAGACCAAGGTACAAATTAGAATTTGCAATTAAAAACCGCCAATTGTCATTTGTTTAGATCTGCTTTTGTTTTTTGATTTTTTTAAATACACTAAATGTTTAAATAGGAATTATAGGCCCTTTTCCACCGACATTTCCAGGAATTTATTTACAATATACATGAATTCCTGGTAATCTGTGTGGTCTGCGTTTCCACCATAAGTTCTGGGAAATGTATTCAGATCAGGCTAATGACGAATGCACTACACCAGTCCAGCACACAGCCCCGGCCCTCAAGAATTTTAAGGAATCTGAAAAGTCCTACGAAAATCAGAACGTAAGCTTGTACAACAGGATGTTCATGGACTACTATTTGTCTAATAAGTGCTGGAAAAAGTCAAGACCTCTAATTAACACAACATCTTAATGACTGTTGAATATTAAGCAGTAAGGCCATGTTGTCCTACTCAATATTGTTATGCCAGAGAAAATTTATGTTTTTTAATTATTGCTATAGCGATTGTGATATTCCTTAAATAACACGTCATCCAGTTAGTGTAATTTATGCTCATACCAGTAATATCCAAATCACAGTCCTCTCTTGAACCGCTAACAGCCTGACCACACAGTTTAGGTTCATTTGCCTCGACAGGGCGATTATCTCTGCACCTTAGTCATAACACTGAGTGGGCAATTACCACATTCAAATGCAAGAGAACATTGTGAGCCTTCCCCTGGGGCCGGGACAAAACATGTCACTGTGTGACAGAGGTTGTTGGACCACTCGTCGCCCCCAGTGCTCAATTCTAATATCCACATCACCTTCAGCTTTACTGCTTGACGCAGGCTCCCAGCCCACTCTCCATTATCTTCCTTTTGTTCTATACGGATGATTCGGGATCGGCAGGGTTACATTTCCGCCGGTCAAATGGGCCAACGGTGAACGTATAATGGTCCCAGATAATATCAGAAATTAAAAGGAAGTGGCGGCGCTTTAAATTGGCCCAGCAGGAGCGGCAGATAAGAACACGAGGCGAGAAGGCAAAAGCGCTCAGTTAAGAAAAGAAAAGGGTGAGAAAGCACTTTTTGCAGGAGCACTTTCCACCGGGGAGAGACGAGAGACACGGGGGCAGTGGCGGTGAGTGTGTGCGTCCGTGCACCATTTTGGCTCTCTTAATATTGAACTTGGAGGCACGTTGTAAATACACTGCAGTTCCCAGAGGGAGCCGGAAAAGTGCTGCACAGGTCATCTTGTGTGGCCACTCTAGTGGAACATGGACTCTTTTTTTTTTTTACTCCACTTTTTCTCAGGAGTGCAACAAGTCAAAAGCGTGTGCGGCTGGAGTTTGAGAGAGTAATCAGTGCAGATTGATTTTGACTGAGGCGCCGAGTGTGTATTGTGTGCTACCTCCTTCACTATCAGTCGTCTGTGTGTTTTATCTCTCCTCTGGCTGAAAGGAAGCGTCCACAGCTGCCTCTCAGTCTACTCTGACACACTGCAGCACACAGGACGCTTGCCTCTTAACAGCGAGGTGTGAGAGTAGGGCTTCCCGAGCTGCTGGATCCATTCAATACATCCGCTAGTCACTGCATAGTCCTCACAAATACCTTCTGGGCCTTTTTTATGTCAGTTTAGGACAGTTACAATTCTTTCCTCAACACATAAACACAGAAATGGGGTGAGTCTGTTACACCTAAAGCTATTTCTAATCAAACCAACATGACTTTTTCAAGATTATTAAAGTGTCAGAGTTTGTGTTTGTCTTTCAGAGACAAAGTGTTTCTCAAGAAGTTTTATCATATGCAGGGCTCCAGGTCTACTATATTTGTCCTCGATGTATAATGCATCATGTTTAAGCCATCCTAGAGCAAACAAAATCCATGCCCAAATGACTTCTACAGTAATAAAAGCAACAGTAACTTTAAATGAAGTGCATTAAACATCCATTCACAGCTTATGTTTAAATATCCATGTCTGTAGAGGACATTTAACAGTGTTATTGCAGACCACACCTATACTCCAGACTCCTTCTGGTCCAGACCAGGATGACGTCATGACTGGCTGCCACCATAGCTAAATCCCAAAATGATCATAATTGTGATTTAGGATCATGGCTAACAGAAATCTATTTTCCTTCATTTGCTCACTCCATATCTGATTCCTCTAATGCTTCAGTGTTAACTCCACTCCACAAACTACAGTAGCCTCAGAGGGCCAAATCCTAAACCTAGGTTTTAAACTAAACATACAAGTAAGTTTTTATCTAAATAGTGTGGGGTTCTATACAAAATATTATAGATTATTTACAAGATCACAGTTGGCAAACACAGTAAATATAAAAATGTTGATCATTGGTGGTCCAAACTTCTTCTTTTAAAATTCCAATAAGTCACCCATAGAACCCAAATCTGTCAGTATTATATCTTTTGAGGTGAGTTCCCTGCCGTGTGGATGTAAGCTCTCGAAAGTTTGATAAAGTCAGTAGAGGGGACAAAAATGAGTAAAGTAGAGCATGTCAAAAGGGTATAAAGCTGATAATGTGTTTTTTTTTTTTTTTTTTTTTTGCTGGAAAGAGTTGGCATTGTGGACATTAATTGACACTTGAAATTTCTATCCTTGAAATTTATATCTTTATGTCACGAAGATGAAAATAGTAATTTTGACAAGGGCCAAGGCCACCTGTCCCATGGCTAAATGGAGCCATATCCCACAGAGCACCTTCACATGACTAATGGAGTTCAGACCTTAAGGATGTTCAGCATTACGATGACCATGAGGTGTTCATAATGTAATGGCTGCTCAGTAAAAGCACCACATGGATCTCATCAACACTACTTTATGACACTTTTCTTCAAACAGGATCTGGTTTCAAGATTACATTTAACGATACCCTATCCGTTTGACGCCCCAGTTGCTTTGCCCTTGAAAAGTCTTATTCGCAGTGAAGCCTCGACAGCCCTGGCCTGTGCTTTCATCCTCTGTGCTCTGCTGGGCCAGCAGGTTGTTAAGGTGTCTGTGCTGGACCGGGTAAAGCACTGATTTATCCCCTCATCCGGTCCAGAGCTGGCCTAGAGGGGGGCTTTCAGGAAGTCTCCGGCAGACCCTCTGGAAGTGGACTGCAAAAGTAGCAGATGAAAGGAAGAAAACATGTATACGCCTCCTCCCTTGGTTTTTCTCCCTAAAAATTTCTTCCATTGTGGCCTGTTACAATGAGCCTGCCTAAACCGGGTTCAAAAGTGGAATCAAATACGATGTAACTATCTCAAAATGATAGTTGGTTCTGGTTTTATTAATATCAGTTAGTGTCCAAGTCTTCACTAGCTGTAACCATAGAATGTAGAAACATGTCCCTGCTGATATTATACAGTTAGTCTCTTCAATGCCTTTTTTACCATGAACCATTTCACCCTTTGTGTGTTCCTTATACCTTATATCTTCCACTATTCTCCTCTTCCTCACATCGCCTCACCATGCCTCTTTCTTCATTTACTGTTTGTCAACTGAAAATAACTCTGTCAAAGTCTCCTCTATTTCATTTGCCTCACTAAACTTTTACACCAAATTTGCTCTTTCTCGCCCGTCGGATTGGACACGTACAGTCATCACATTCCTCTCGGGTGATTGCTAAACGCATTTATGCACGCGCGCTGCACGCACACACGCATATCGATGCGCACGCAGGCCGAGAGGTCATTGTAAATAACTCGCTTTTCGTGCTTTTTATTTCCCTGGGGCATTGACTGGTACTTGGTATTCATAACCATGGCATGCACAAGCTGCCAGACGCACTGTGTCTACTGTAGAGAGCTGATACTGTAGTTATAGCGCACCAGGCACACTCAGTGATGTATAAACACACCAGGGGCAGTTACACACGGACAGATTGAAAAATATACTGTCTTGTTACCCGCACATACACATCGGAAGATAAAATGTCCTGCTGCAATCCTCTCTGCATTCTTACCCGTACTTCTAACTGGTGACCTCTGATACTTCATCTTTTTGCTTTAAACTCATTTCTAAAGCAAAAAATATGTAGTAAATGCAACATTCTTACCTTAAAACAATTGTCTTTGAATCATCCTGATAGTTTCCTGATTTGAAACAGGAAGAATAACAAATTTTGCTTGTAAGTTACTGCTACAGCATATTTTGTTTTATGGCATCTGCCACATGAACAGCTCTTGTTTTTTTTTACCACGTATATCAAATTTTGGCATGTGTATTGTGAGATTTGAATGTGAAAGCATGAGGTTAAGCATTTTAGCCAAAATAAGACGTTTATAAATTGGAATGGTCATTCACAGATCACAGCAACTTAATTGTAGCACTTTATCATTCATTGTGACCCTGTTTTGATTTTTTTACTGCTCCTCTTTACAGTACAGTTTAGGACTTGAGTTTAGTTTAGTCTGAGCCCGTGATGTCTGATACCATTTAGTCTGTAGTATAAGGCTTTCTAAAATTTCCTAAAATTTTCCTAAAATGTACACAGGAAAATTTTAGGTTTTAGTAGTTTTATTCCAGGGTTTGATTGCGGCACTAAAATAGCATTAGTCTACTAGATAACTAATTAGCTATTCATGCCAACAGTAACACTACACGCTAACAAAGTTAACCTTGCAAAAACTCATAGTGTCACTTTACTATACAGATGTCTTTGCAGCCTTTCACCCAGTGGTCTTTAGACGGCAAATAGACCAGGCAAATCCAATATTATGTTCACATGTCCATACACACACACACACAGACCTGTATCCACACAAATCCTACGTCAACTCTTGTGTTTGAAGACTTTTCAATGTCTTCTGTCGAATAATTCATGCTTATGTTATTTCGTTAAGGAGCAATAGAGAGACGGGAGAATGATAAAAACGATGCGCCGTTGAAAATATGAGGATAACTACCAGCTCAGCACACAATGTGGAGATTTGATTCGTGTGTAACAAGAATTGGACGGCGAGTGTTGGAAGTTGGATTTGAAGAGAATGTTTGTGTGTGTGCGCGTTGGCTTTGTCGCTATGATAGGTGCTGATGTGTGTGTCGTTGAGCTGTTTGAAAACACGCACACGCTCATTTTACTGTCTAAACTGCACTCTCTGGGGCTCAGCGTGACTTTATTAAAATAGTGACAAAGAGGAGAAGGAGACACTTTGTGTACACGACAAACAGAGTGTTCATTTGCCGAAAGCAGCCGTCAGTTAATTGATTTAGTCGGTGCATACTTTGTAATAGCAGACATACAACAAATTATATTTTGAGAATGGGAAGTTTTCTGGTACAAACATTTATAAAGGCTGATAAAACTAAAAGAAACAGTATGGTAAGGCCGCCAAAAGGGGACAATAAATGGGCAGTAGGCTTTATACCACTATGCAATAACGTCCACCTACCAATTATGAAATGATACATTTTGACAGCAATGATGTAATAAACAGTTTATTCTTTCTGCAGATGAGTCTACTATATTTTATAACTCTTCAAGATTGTATACTAAATGAGTTAGTCATTAAGGATGCCACCTTGTTTTATTTATAGGTTTTGGTGCATTCACATTTGTCCTATTTTGTTGTTTATTGAGATCTTAGAGAATCATAAAGCTACAACAGTGCAACACTAGTTTGTGAAATGAAAAACTGAACTGCCTCATGAGATTTATGATGGCTGGTTACTGTGGAAATATCCTGCCACAGGGAGTTTTTTAGTCTAGAGTTCTCCAGAGGATTTAGGTAAATCACTCAGTACTTTCTCCTGATTGTCTTTTTTGTACGTATACACTGCACAAGACAGAGGAATGTCCATGTATTTATGTCCACGTATTTATACAAGTTAGGAGACTGGTTGTTTTTACTGCGGGGTGTGTAAAAGTGGGTTATGAAGCTGAAATTTTCATGTTGATTACACACAACTCAGGCATCAAAAAAGCCAACTCATTCCCACAAATTTAATACATACATTCCAATGTATGTGCAACTAAACCTTAAAGTTGAAAGTAATACATAAACAGAGAGTAGTGGGCTTTGTGCTCACAGTCACATTCCACTTGTACTCACATGATGTAAATGTTATTTCACGACATGCCCACCATCGGCAGGTCTTTCCACCCATCTAAAGGGTTTACACAAATGCAGCCCCTCTGGATAAAGTCAGGATGAAGTAGGTAGTGCTTTTGTGAAAATGGGAGTTTTTTGTATTTGGGTTTTTAAATTATATCAGCTAATGTCAGGTTAGTGTGGGATATTATAGACCCCAGCGCATTGCAATTTGTCTCTGCTGTAATATGCTCAAGATTAGTTCCTTGGTATCACTCACATATCCACTTGGAACTACTAAAAATGCCATTACTTGTTGTCGTCAATGTCTCTGCTTTTATCTCATCTGTGGGTGCATTTAAGTCCCAGTTAAAAACATATCTATTCAACAAGCATTTCGGATAATCACAACTATATGTATTCTGTGCTGTGTATATATAGATGTATATGTAAGTGTTTGTATGTACTGTATTTGTGAAATGTAAAGCGACCTTGAGCTACGGAAAGGCGCTATATAAATAAAACTTCTTCTTCTTCTTCTTCTTTTACTGTTCCCTGTCAAAAGCCACATCGATGATGTGTAGAAATACGCTATGGGAAGAATTCTTTGTGTGACCAGTTGTGAAGCACGTATGTCAAACACGGCAAAAATTGGTTTATATAGCTTCTGTTGGTGACGTGGCTTGATCACGGGCATTAAGGAGAAGAGCCATTCTTTCCTCTTCGATGCCCCCATCTCGCCTTCCAGCCTTTTTAGCAACGTGGTAGACGCTGTCGTCACTAGGTACTGGGAGGCGCACACAAGAGTCGGGACTGGGTGGCCAACAGTTCCAACCAGGTCCGGTTTCACTAAGGTGTGAAGTCCAGAAGGAGAGTATGGTGACTTGTGCTCCTCCTCGTAAGGACTGGGGGGGCGGCTCATCGTGCTGCTCAATCCACCTAGAAGAGACCGGACCTAACGGAACTTTAGAAAGAAAAGGTCCTGAGATTGGCGAGGTGGGCCCTTTCCCGCACAAGATAAAGTGTCAGTTTTGATGCTTCTGCACTTTTAAATTACATAGTCGACTGGGTTATTTTAGCTCAGTCGGGATGTCGTGCTGGCTCATCTTAAATCTCTAGGGTTAAGACTCAACACCAAAAAAACTCTCTCCTGCCCAAAAGACAACATAATATGGGGTTATTTAGGACTCAGTCATAATGCAGGCACGTCTGTCTCATGCACGTGTCTAGTTCATTCTGACAAGAATATCAGTTTAGGCCGTAAAATTACTGTGCATTTACTTTAAAGAGGTCTTGTCATCCTGCCTAGATTGGCACCTGGGCTGGTTCAAAGTTATTTTGCACCCTCACCCTACTTATCTGTCCTCCACCGTTTACTATCTTCCGTGCGTGCTCTCCAGATTTACGTCCACCGCACTTGGGGTCCCTTTGGAACAAGTGTGGGATGCAACGGGCTCCACACACTTTTATAAAATTTTATAGTCTAAATGTTTGTTCTACCTCCGACTCTGATGTCCTTTGTTCAACATCCCGGGCTCATGTCTCAGACCTTTTTGAGGAGTGTGTACACACTACCCTCATAGCGTATTTTTGTGCAACATTGTGTGTAGCTTTTGAAAGGCAACGTCTTAGGTTGCTTGGTTGTAGAAAAAGCGGGAATTGACCTGAAGATGCTTTTCTGTTGCGTGTTCTTATAGCCTCTGGCAAATTACCCAGCTGCGCTCTCACGCAATCAAACCACGTCACCAACAGAGGTTATATAAATTCTGCCAGGGTATGTAAAATTAAAAGCACAACTGTATACCAGTAAATATTCTGTATTACTGTTGGATGTGTGTAGATTTTCCTGAACATTCTGACTACCATTTAAATACTTTTCTTTGAATCTACATCCATTCTATCTTCATGTTGCAGCAGCAGTGGACATATTAGTCTGTCCTGTTGACTGCAATGATTGAGGGGTCTGCCTTTGCTGTTTTAAAGAACAAACCTCAAATCAGTGTCAGAAATCAGTGTAGCACATTCGGCCACATACAGCAGTGTGAATCAGCTGGTATTGTGCCTGTTATCGATCTCCTCTGTGTGCAAGTGATATAATGAGGCTCTGAGTTCACCTGGGTGGTACGCTGTTGTTCCCTGGACAACACACTATTTCAAATGACAGGAAAAAAGGAAATTTATGATAAATGAAAATTCATGATAAGCTTAAAAGTGTGTTTAAAGCAATGACCATTTACAGTACCTTACAAAGATCATTTAATATCATTCTGAATAGGGAGATCAGCCATTTCAAAGACTGCCCGCTTATAAGATTTTATCATTTATTTCAAAGTATCTGGTATGGAGATACGTAAAAATGCCATACTGCAAAGGTCACAGAATTTCCTCTCATTGCTTTCAGAGACCCGAGGTTAGACATGGCTCAGATGTGCCATTTATTATTTTAATGCTGTTTTGGGCCGTTATTCTTTATTGGTAAGACTTTTCCACATTCACCTGAACAGACTCAGGATTGACTGAGCTCATTTTCAAACTCAACAACTGTGCTCTGTGATGTATTAATATTACATGTCAATACTTGCATATTAGCTATGTTGAGTTAAGTTTCACTTTTACATTATCATTTTTTCTTGTCAATTATTCCTTACGCTAAGATAAATACACATTGGAATTGCACTTGATGACACCGGAGAGTAAAAACACAGACAGGTTCATGGAGATTGTTTGTCTGTCTGGGTTATACAGTAGCGCTGGTCTCAAAGCAAAATGTTTTGTGCTAGACTTGCCTTCCAAATGTTGGTTATAGATCAACTTAGAAAAAATTGAAGCTACTCTTTGCATCACAACCTGACCTTAGGAAAGTCACTCTATGCTTCTATGTACTATATTTGTATATTGGCCACATATACATGTGTTTATTGCTTCTGTACTTGTATACTACCAGTAAAAAGTTTGGGCACTTCATTTATTTTCTTATTTTCTTTATTTTCATGACTATTGTATAGTACATTGTATATTCTCACTGAATACATCAAGACTATGAATGAACACATATGTTTTATATTTTAGATTCTTCAAAATAGCCACACATGACATTCTCCCTAAATGAGCTTCATGAGCTCGTCACATGAAATGGTTTCCCAACAGTCTTGAAAGAGTTCCCAGAGATGCTGAGCACTTGTTGGCCCTTTTGCCATCCCCTTCCATCTAATCCCAAACTCTCTCGATTGGGTTTCTGGAGGTGTGTTTGGGGTCATTGTCCTGTTAAAATTTTATGTTGGTCCAACTAAACGCAAACCAGATGACATGGCATGTTGCTGCAAGATGCTGTGGTAGTCGTGCTACTTCAGTCTGCCTTCATTTTTAAATAAATCCCCATCATACCTCCTCCTCAATGCTTGATGGAGGGAACCATGCATGTAGAGACATCCGTTCACCTTTTCTGCATCACAGAAAGACAAGGCGGTTGGAACCAAAGATCTTAAATTTGAGCTCAAAACCAAAGCACAGATTCCCACGGCTCTAATGTCCATTCCTTGTGTTTCTTGGTCCAAACAAATCTTTTCTGCTTCTGTCTTTTCCTTAGTAGTGTTATTTAGCAGCTATTTGACCATAAAGGCCAGATTCATCAGTCTCCTCTGAACAGTTGATGTAGAGATGGGTCTGCTACTAGAACTCTGTGTGGCATTGATTTGGGCTTTAATCTGATGAACTTATCCTCAACAGCAGAGGTGACTTTTGGTCTTCGTTTTCTGGGGCGGTCCTCATGTGAGCCAGTTTCATCATGCTTGAAGGTTTTTGCAACTGCACTTGGGGACACATTCAAAGTTTTTGCAAAACTGATTGACCTTCAGTTCTTAAAGTAATGATAGACTATAATTTCTCTTTACTTAGCTGATTGGTTCTTGCCATAATATGAATTTTAACAGTTGTCAAATAGGGATGTCAGCGGTTTACTACATATTTCCATATGTGTTTATTCATAGTTTTTATGTCTTTAGTGAGAATCTACAATGTAAATAGTAATGAAAATGAAGAAAAAGCAATAAATGAGAAGGTGTGTTCAAACCTTTGACTAGTAGTGTATGCATCAGATAAGAATGCAGCACAGTGTGATCCTGCAGGTCTAGTTTGCGTCGGCCTGAAGGCGTTAACATGCAGCTTGACGTCATGTCTGGCCGCATGACACAAACCCCATTACTGAAGAGGTCCTACTTAACACGGCTGCCTCTGTGTGCCTGGAATGGATGACTCTGGTGGAGCTGATCAGAATCACTTGACCCAGGCCCTGACCGTGACATCTCACATTGGAATATCAATGTCACTCTGTCTCTTGTTTACCACCATCCCATTAGCCTCGGGAGAATATATCTTTATTCTGCTGATTTGTTTGCTCACTTCTGCACCTTCCTCCCAATTTTATATCCAATTAACGCACACCACACACTGCAATAGTAATAACTCAAGCCTAAAATGTGTTTTTTCATCCGGCGTTGCTCTGAATAAATGTCATCGTTCCCTTTCTTTCAATTTCTTATCAGAGTTGTTCAAATTGAATTGTCATGTTAAACAGGGTCCTATATTGGAATTATGTGCAAGCTGATTTTCAAAACCAATTTTGGATTGCACAATAGAGAAAGAACAAATACAAGTTGATAAACAGCACCATGGTTGTAAATAATAATCTTGTTGATCAAATTAAGCCAGACAGCAACTCATTACTGAGCTGTATTTTGTCTCACGAGTCAGACTCCTTACTTCACAGCTCAACATGCACTTATTAAAAGACATAGGCCTTTGAAGCTACAGTAAAAAAACATAAAAATATTCCATCATAATACAGGAGAATGGTCAAAAACATATTGCAACCGTAGGCTTCACAGTAAATAACTGAACTTTTTTAAGAGCAAAAAAATAACTTAAAAATGTAACTGTATATTTTGTCGCTACATAGGTAATAAAGGTCATTTATTTAAGGTATAGCATGATGATATGTGTGAATATATTAGTTACCACAGTGATGCAAATATAACAGCTAACAGGATATTGGAACACCACCCTAGGACTGTCAATAATCAATGTATCAATAAACAAACAAACCCTAGGCCACCTGATGTTTGTGTTTTATTAACATTAAGAGTGGCAGGTAAAGCGACGATTTACCTAATGCTTTGTCCACCCACTTTGTTAGCCCAAACAAACATTAAATTAACTACTCTTACAATACAACTACTATCACTGTCAGAAATGAATGCCAAATTCAGGAGACAACATGGCCATATCAAAATTCTCTAGGTTAATCTGTGTCAAGTTCTTGTAGCAGAGTTAGACAACTCTCTGGTCCTTTTTTACACTCACACTGCCAAGTGAGGCAAGCTGAGGCATGAGAGGCATCATAATATGGGTTTAATTAAACCCCTATTGGTGAGTTAATAATATGAGTCCTATTGTCTTAGCGCCATTGGTTATACATTGGTACTACATTCACCTGAAAAGACTCTGGAAACTGTCCCAAATACCTCCCTATTTTGCTGTGTTTGTCTTAATCTGTAAAAATTAGCCACGTGGAGTTAAAATTCCATTTCATGTAACTTTTCCTTGTTATTATTGTGTTTATTTTACTTAATGTATGTTTATGTAGAGACTATTGATGCCAAATTATCTCAAGATGTTTAATTCAAACCCATCAAGTTCCTCATTGAGCTACATTAGAAGACAGTGAAGAATAAAAACAAAAAAAGTTACTCTTAATGAGTCAAAATTTCTGTGTAAATATCCCTTTAGTCAAACCAGAGCTAAACTAAGATGGAGGCGTGATTGTGTATTTATTCTATACATAACTCCACTGTTAATGTAAAGACAGGTAAGGTAAAAGACAGTAAAGATCAGTCATCACTGGGGTGTTAAACCTGGGTGTCGTGTTGTGTCTGTGTGACAGCGCTGTTAGCGACATGTTAGCAGCTCTAAACAGCTTATTGTACCCAGCAGCCATCACTCATTAACAAGTGTTGATGGCAAAGGCCAAGTATTATTAGCCCACGCCTTGCTGCACACCAGCAAACACTTCTGGCTCCACATACTGAGTCTGGATCTGTTCATCAGGAGCTAATGAAAACAGACTGGAGGCACATGAACCAGTGAGTCCACATAGGTCCTGGTACAGTTTATGGGTAGGAAAAGTAAAGCGTAGATTAAATCCCATTCAAAAGACTTGCTGAAAAGCTGTTCAAATATGTAATTAGAGTGTCTTATATTTAATACGGTCATTTGTGGCAATCTATCAGTAGTTTTTCAAGTTATTCAGATTGATTGCTAAGAAGATTAATTTCTAATCTCCCTGAATAAAGCAGAAGTAACTCCATTTGACTAATTTACTTCCTGCAGTTTTTTTGCAATTAGTATTTTTTCTTTAACCAAAACATTAGTAGAGAGTGTGGCCCATTAACCACTGACAGCAAACCTGAGCAGTCTTGTAGTACCTAAGAAGGTCTTGATCTCGACATTGAACTTTGGACCACTTTTTAGTGGTTCACTCGTTCTCCATCTTAGACAGGTAGGTCAAATAATTATAAATCAAGATTGGGCCACTTTTTTCTTGTGATTGAATGAAAACTTGGTCATAATAATGCGGTCTTGGTCAGGACCATGTTCTTGATTACTATTTTCAAGCTGTAAAATCCAGTTCTGTACCTGCTGCTAGCGTTCACATACTACACTACACTACTACACTTTTGATCAAAGCATAAAGCCAATTTAGGGGTTCTCTCTTCTGATTGGTTAATAATAATAATGATAATAATGGCTTGAATTTATATAGCACCTTTCACAATACTCAAAGTGCTTTATAGAGCTCATTATTCATTCACTCCACAGTCACACTGGTGGTGGTAAACTACTTTTGTAGCCACTGCTGCCCTGGGGGAGAGTGACTGACTGGTTATGAGGGGGCGGCATACCAGATGATGTATTTTCTCTTGTTGGAGCCAAGGAAGTGGGGCAGCCATGTCACTGCCTGAACACTCTACAACAGGCATGTCTGTTTGAATATTGAGCTACTGCCAAAATATATCACATCTTCCTTTAACTCAAGAGTGCATTTTATTTATCCACTTCTTTTTACTGATGTTGCAGCCAGTGTTAACTCGGCACCGCCTTCTGCTCTAAAGTTTGCAAGGCAACCTCTTTCTGTTTTTCATAAATGCGGCTTTATTGTCAATTAAGGCTAATATACATAGTGCAGTCAAAATACCTGATGAAAACCCATCTTCTCTGAACCCTAACCGCTCTATAAACACTCTCTGCTTTCATCTGACTGTGTTTGATCCAGCGCTGCCTTGCCAACTTTAAAACTACATAAATGCATTATTGATTATGTGTGATCTCAACCTTAAGAGGTAAACAAACGAGCAGCTAATAGCCTTGCGACAGCACTCCCCGCTGCTTTGGGACAGCAAGGTCCGCTCTGTTGCTTTGGAGATGCCCCCGCCTTAATCCAGGAGGCAACTCCTGACACTTTTCCGATAGGTAATACTCTGTTTTTCCCCACGGGCCATTAGGGCGACAGCAAAGCCTGGAGTAAAGAGAGTGTCCAGCCACACACTGCGTCTTTTACTTTATCTAAGATGATCTCTTTAGCTGCGCTTTATGAAGTCACTGCTGCAATAAACTGAGCAGCGATGAACTTGTGGAAGGCAACACAGAGTTACCACAAGTTTTTACTGGAAAGTATAATTATTAACTGACTCTAACTTACCTGCCTACCTGCCTTTCATCTTGGCTGTGCTTCCTCTCACTGGCTAAACGTCCAGTACTTCTATGTTTCTGGTTATTGCCATAGCTCCTCGAAAGCAATTTCTGACTAAGACGCTTTTGTGAGTGAAACTTATTCCAAATGTGGTAACCTCCCCTTACTGGGAGTAATGTGAAATTCTGTTGTGTGTGATTATATGAGACTTAACTAGTGCTGCATCTTTCTTCTCTCATTCACACTTGTAGCCTCTTTTTGCAATATTCCAGTATTCATGTGTAAAAGGTCATGTGTGAAAAGAGTTGATTTCCCAGGATTTCTGCTCTGGCATTTTTCTACATTTAGACATCAGAACATTACTGGGAATTTACTGGGAAGGCTGTGAATGAAGGCAAGAACATCACCCCTGTGTTTGGTCTTTGATCGTTTAGGCACTTATAACCTTATTACTGCCATTAACCTCACCTTTTTCCAGCCTTGTCGTTTTAAATGTGAACAGAAGTGATGAGAATGTTAAGCAGTGGGGTTCCATGTGTGCCAGTAAAAATCCCTAACGTTGCTGAGAATTTATTCCTGGTAATTCACTGGGAACTGTGTTTAAAAAGGGGCCTTCTATTTGGTTAATGACATGGCATGCACTAGTCTGGTGGCTTTTACATAAAATCAATGATTGATGTAGTTGCCATCTATTGTAGTTTTACCTGCAACAGCAACTTTAAATGTACTTTTTTATGGGCGTCCAATACTAGCATAACTGTGCCTTGGCTATAATATAAAACATTCCTCTGGTTCCATGACTGACAGGGGCCCATATTAGAATTTTTAAGATTTAAACACTTCAGTATAAAATGTTTTCATGAAAATGCAGATGTAAATGGGCCAAATGTTGCCTTTCACTCTTTGCTGATATTTGATTTTGAGGAAAATGTATTTTCAAAGAGCCGTACGCCTCGGTGTGCGTTAAATGCCACATCTCGATTTGATTCCGTTCCGCCTCGTGTCAGTCACCCAGCTGAACAAATTGACTGTGTGTAGTCACTCTGTTATCTGCCAGTGCAAAACGACAGCTACAGTGATCAGCTGGATAGGCCTGTTAGACAATGGCGTTTCACATCTCATTTTTTAACATGGACAGTAATGTAATTAAAACTTTAGCACCATTGTCCAAATCTGACTATATTTGTTACACATACCCCCCGCTTCTTTTCAAGTGTGACCGGCACAATGGCGAATGATGTCTCTTTGTGGGTCCATGTCCCATTCCACCAAGTGTGTAAGAGACAGTAACAGCTGCAGCTCAGTGGAGTTCTTTGAAGGAACTACATCAAACACAGAGAAGCATCTCCCAGCCTTGGGCCTCGCAGCAGTCAGCCGAGTGTTTGCAGTAAGTGTGCAGCCCGTTGGAGAGGTATGTGGGACTGTTAATCCGTTGGCCCTCCCTACGTCCATGCCTGCTGCTCCTCATCTCCTGCTCTCTCCATTTGGCTGCACACTGACGTCCATATTTAGCTCTTGGATCCGGGGCGGTATTGATCTTGTTGGTTAAGCTTGTTTAATTTTTCAAATTCTCCTTCCCTCAGTTTTCATCATGCAACCATTTCTTGCCTACTGGCTCTGGATTAAAGGCTACTGTTACTAATAATGGGATAAGTGAATAAGCACACACAATTATTCAGAGCCTACTAAATTTTAGTTTTATAGCAAGAGAAACTTTGCCTTGAACTGTGCATATATGTTCTGAGATATAACAGGTCAAACTGACAACAGCTGCCGGCCACCAAATTGGACATTTTTGGTCCGTTTAAATTGAACCTGTTTGTTTCCTTGGAAAGTCTGCTTCATTTGGAAAGGTGTATGTGCAATTAAACTCACCAAACAATCTAACTCTGGCTAAAACATGGGTCTGTTTCCAAATATGATAAAACAATAAACCAAAGGCAGGAAGAGAAGCAGAGTGCTGTTCACTGTCAGGCAAAAGGGGGCGGTTAATGAAATGAAAAGATGTGGCATCTATGTAACAGTTGCTTGTGTACACTTTCAAAAACAAATGGTTTGGATTGGATTAGGTTAATATTGTTGTATAATAAAATGACATGTTTTGGATCTGAAGGGCAGACTTTAGACCAATGACAAGGTCTCTTCTTTTCTTTTGACCTTGTTGCTTCTCTTTATTAAAACAATGATGCAACTTTTGTTCCTTAAGTCAAAGTAACTATAATGAAATATGGATTATTCCCTAATGCAATGCACAGATTTTAAAATGTACAAATTTGGGGTCTCATCTTTTCCTCAATTATACTGTAAACAGTGCCACTAATAGATGATGGGAAAACGTGGTAAATGGCATGTATTTATATAGCTCTTTTTTGTACCCAAAGTACTTTACATCGTGCTTTCAGTCACCTAATTCACCTCCATTCACACACACAAACACTCACACTTTCACACTGTGGTGGTGGTGAGCTACTTCAGTAACTGCAGAGTCATAGAGGCCAACCACCAACAAACTCAAATTCACACACCAGTGCCACAGACACTGGAGGCAAGGTGGTTGAAGTCTCTTACCCAGTATTGGCTTACCTGAGAGTGACAACATTCTGCGTCTTTCTTGTCTTGCAGAAAGTTTGTCATTTTTGGTGACACATGACTTTTCCCATTCTCTTATCTATCTTATCTCTGTATTACCGCTGCTGATAGGGGGTCCTTGATGAGAACTCATACTGCTACACCCCCCACATGGTTTCATTGCATTTGATTAGCTCCAACTCCCAGTTCCCTCCCTTGTACCTACTGCACAACAGGAGACCGTGCAGTCACTCACAGACACAGACGTACACATATCACAAACTGACTCGCTGGTGGCGGGGCGGCGGGGCGTCAGGCAAAGCCAGTGTGGCGCTGACAGCTCCTGGACCCCAATGAAGACTTAATAAAGTGCCAAACAGTGGATCTGAGAAGTGCCTGGATGCCTGTCTGTGCACTGCCGGGAGGAGACACGGTAATCCTCCTTTCACCAAAACTCCTCTGGCCCCTCTCGTCTGCTCTAAGCAATGTACAGAAGCCTCTACTGCTCACTCTGCAATGGTCTCTAACCCAGATTTCTTCAGAATAAATGGAGCCTAAACTGTAATTGCACAAAGACCTTTCCTTTGACTTGTTAACTGTTAACTGTTAGTTAGTGGTAAGGTGTACTAACAGTAAACTTGTGCAAATAATTAGCCAGTCCTATACTGTATGGTAATGTTGCTTGTTAGGTCTTATTTATCTGGCAGCAGCAACTGTAAAATAGGCTACTTCAGGATGTTCCATTAAAAGCTGTCTTGGGAACACTACCCTCTTTTACTGTTATTAAGTATAAATTATAAAATACATTACATTATGTGGAGAAAAGGTAAACTCTGCAACAGCTTAGTGCAACATTTTTTGTGCTTTGGGACTGTTAAGCGTCAAAATGAATAATAAAAATGTGGCCTTGCTTGCATAATGAAGTTCCACACCATCACAAATAAGGATTTTAATTAGGTTAGGATACACATAAGCATAGACAAAAGAAGGTTGTGAAAGGTAAAAAGCTTAATTAAAGCAAAAACAATGCTCAAAAATGTCTGTAAAGGCAAGAATAGACAGTTGAGGAACGCTTGACAGCTTTTGGTTATTAGCTGCCAGTCATCCTGCTGTTTATACCAATAAAAAAGAAAAATATGAAATGCTCTGTTGTATTTGTTTTATTCTCATTTTCATTTATTGAGTCAGAAAAATGAGACCAAAATTTCCAACCAGCTGATTTTGGTAAAATATTATTTTGTTATTATAAATGTTAAATTATCTAGTTCCTACTAAGCACTTGACAAGCATTCTTCTAATTAAGGCCAATAGATCCTCCTCACTTCACATGTATCACTCGGCCACACTGTGCTTTATTAACCAGTCCCCATACATGAGACTGGTGGGAGCACATAGGAAGATGTTATTAAGTTAATAGTGTAGCTAATTACAAGCCAGTTAGCTACCATTACCTCCATTTTATCAGGGACAGGCAACAGAGAGAAAG
Source organism: Neodontobutis hainanensis (assembly GCA_024349245.1). NCBI lineage: Eukaryota > Metazoa > Chordata > Actinopteri > Gobiiformes > Odontobutidae > Neodontobutis > Neodontobutis hainanensis. Next base: position 608,850 of record JALDNG010000167.1, on the reverse strand, counting down.
GACGGAGACAGAGAAGCGAAAGACGTAGCATTAGCAATACCAGGTAAGAGGCCAGCAGAATAAATACGGCATACACAGCTGTAAACCATTAGGTACCTAAATGTGTGCAAATGAATTAAAATTATAACCGCCTAATGCTAGTTTGCACTAAATTTAAGTTTAACTACAGCGCAGCTGAATTATTTACATGTTATTATTTATTTATTTTTTATCATTGGGGGCCAGAATTATTATCTAACAGCCAACTAAATAATGAATAAACATTTTTAGCATAATTTGTAAAAAAGTTATAGTCAGTAGTTTGGTGAACTTTTAACTTTTATATTTTTAGAACGTTTATATTCACTCTCTGACCAGGTGTTGTTGTTTTTTTTATTTTATTTTATACTTTAACTTAAATTTGACTGCATTCAGATGAACAGTTCTATTTTATTAGTAGTATTTTTTTTTCTTTACTTATCAGTATATGGCCTTATAGCTGCAGTCTTGGCTAGAATGAGTTCTGTCCCACTTGAAGCTACATTTGAAAGTTACCATATAAGTCCACATGTTACACTTCAGTAGTAAGCTCTTTATCTGTAGTCACCACAGCACATGCCGTCATAGTGAATAGTGAATGTGGAATGAAGCAGAAGTGCTGTATAGAGTGTATTGTGTAGTGCTGCAGCCATTGTTTGACTAAATTAATCCAGTCAATTCTAGATATAGCTGTTACGAAGCTACTGAAAACACTAATGCTGGCTGTCTTCCTCTCTCATCAGAAAGCCAATTTTCAGCTGTGTTTGTGCAGGAATGGCATTATCTCAATGTCACTTTGAGTCTTTATCTGTGTCTATCTGTCGCCTTATCTCCTTTTTCTCATTATCCTTTTCAGAGTGAGCTTTACTCCGGTGAGGGAGACCGATCTAATTGGCATCCGAGATCATTCTAATTCAGCAATGCCGACTCTGCTGACTTCTCCAGCTCTGTGCTTTCTCTGCGTTTTCTTGCCCCCTTTCACATGATAATAATAATAATGAGAAAATATAAGTGAGAACTCCCCGAAGTTTGCTGCTGTGAGCATGTTTTCATGAATCTACTTGTTACACCGCTCACACTCACCCAGGCAATTTGCCTGCTTGTCTGAGTCAGAGAAGGACGGCTTATCAGCACTAACGCCCCATACGTCTCCAAATCGGCCCCTGTTAGTATTCAAATCGAGAGCCCCCACCACCTTCTCGTATTCTACCTAACTCCGCTGCCCCTGCTATCACCCCCAGCTCTCATTTGCTGTCGACGCACCAGCCCAGCTGAGCAGACGCACGAGAAAGCCCAGGTTATTTATTTAATGAGATCAAGGAGTGTGAGAGGCGTGCTGTTTACTGTCACAAAGCAAACAGGGGGTCCCTCCCTGCAGACGTGGAGCAACACTGGGCTCCTCCTGTGCTTCCCAGCCTCAGAGAGACTACCAACAGTGCCCTAACAACTAGAACTGTATAAGGCGCTGACAGAGACTCCAGCAGGGGCTTTCTTCTCAGGTGGAGCCTTAGATTCCAGAGGTAGGAGGATAAAAATAACCATGAGCAGCATGTTACAAAGAAACAAGTAGGCATAAGATTACAAAACTATCATGCTCACGTACATGTAACAGTGACTAGTATATCTGCAGTAGTCACACTTTGCATTTCAAAGTAACGTAAGCATTTTACACAACTGATGAAAACGAAAAATCAAAGTGTCCTGGAACTGTTCTCGATTGAAAACCTGACCTTCACCATATATTGCAAAAAGGGGAAATTTAAAAAACAAATAAAAATATGCCATTGTCCAGGGTGTACCCTGCCTCGGGCCCAAAGCTTCTGGGATAGGCTCCAGTCACCCACATCCCCTAATGGGACTAAGCAGTAGAAAATGAATGAAATAAAAATATGTATATAAAAACTATATATTTCTTAACATTTTCACATTGTAGTTTGCATTTTGCCCTGTGGATTTTAAAGACATTTCTGACTTAGTAACCAGTTGTCATTAGCTTGACAAGTCATAACATCTGACTTCATACTAGGTGTCACTCTATTGAGTAACTGTCACCAGTTTGTAAGAACTGAACTGAGAAAGTTGGTGGGTAGAGTTTTTGTTTTTTAGCTATAGAAGATTTTTTTTTATTGTCCAGCAATTTGTAATAAATGGACAAATATTATATATATAGTTAAAGATATTAGTCAATAATTAGTGGCCAGGTGTTTGTAGTTTAAACCAAAAACCCTAGTTCAGTTTGGTCCAGGCTGAGAGGCCTCTTTCTGAACCAGGTGACATTTCACATCCACATTTGGATTGGATCAAACAGAAGTCTGAACCGAAGTGTGAAATCACACTCAAACAGTGTCGGGTGAGAGCATTTTGAAAGAAAGTGAGCTGCAGAGGTTTTAAAGAAGTGCTTTTACCTGCCGTGCTCTGACAGATATAATATTGCTGTACCTTGAGGTCATCAGTGGGTATTATTCATGTGATTACCACAGACGCGAGGCCAGGTGTCATCGATGCCGCCTGCTCCAACACCGACATCCATTACGCCTCTATCAATGTCTGACAATGACTTCTGATTTCATTCTTTTGCATTAGACTCCTTTGAGTGAGAGCTATAATTCCGACTTTGTTTTGAAGTTCTCTTTTGATATAAATTAGGTCTGGAGTTGTGCAGCAAAGACGGAAGGAAACAGAAACGTGTTCGTTAGCGAGTCAAACCTCAAAAGGACTTGACAGGAGAGAAAGACTTGGAGAAATGTGTCATAAAGACGAGGGAAGCGAGGTGGGGGAAGTCTTTTGATCAAGAGCACTCCGCGTCGCACTGCTGTCTCTTAACATCTATAATATATCTGTGCTCACATTGCAGACTCTTATTAAGCAGCCAGTGGTGCCATTCCCCCAAGTGTGGTATCAAATCAGGAACAGACAAACCTGGAGCCCACATAAAACCACACGCACTGACATTCAATATATGCACTCTTCTTCTCAATGAGATTCATGACTGTTTGGTCTAACAAAAGATGCTTTAATATTGGACATGGGTAAATATTTATTTTAAAGTGGCAGGCGTAGGAAATGAAAAGGCTGCCAGTGACTGAAGCGTACATTTGGCCATGATGATTATAAATATGTATCACATACCAACAAGGCACAGATTATAATCTCAAGGCCGACTTTTGTTGAGAATATGAAACCTAAAAAAGGGCATCGTCAGATAAATTGCACACCGTTGTATCACTGCAATGAGAGCGTAAGGGGATATTCCAGAGTCTTTAAGGAAGTGTTTTATGTGGCTAAAGAGAATATGTCTTGCTTTAAAACTGCATGACGAATTATATTACCTAAAATGTTTTTTGTAAAATCCTTGTTTGCTCATGTGGCCCTTCCAGAGTTTAAGTTTGACCATGCTGAGGCAGGACTTCATTTGATGGTTAAAAATGTTTATAGAAGACCCCATGTAAGCAGTAGAGTAAACCTGACACCCCAGGGGACTTTCTTGTGGCTTGTTTGTGGACCTTGGCAACCATCGTCTAATAGTGGTAAAAGACTGTGTATCTAGCAGAACGCCTGCTGAGGAGAACCCAAAGTATCCGTTTAAGTAACAAGTGGCATGCTGTTTAATTACACTGGATACAAAGTCCTGAGGGGGGTAGCACTCCCTCCTTTATTTCTCTCTGCAGCTCATTTGCAAAAGGTAAATATTCAGAAGGCCGCTTTTCAGCCGTGCCGATTAAAGCATGCCCCGGCATAGCAATCCAAAGTGTGTTGTGAATGCAAAGCTCCTAATTGAATTCACGCCGCAAAATGAATCTTGTTTGTACGAGTAGACAACTGTGACAGGGTTGCTCTTACCCAGGGGTGGCCAAGTAGTGCTTCAAACCCTGCTCTGGGCTTTGAAAAGTGCACCAGCAGCCACTTAAATGGGGATCCTGTCAGTCCTGATGCACTCCGGAGTACAGTAGAGCCCTGACAGGGAGCGGAATGACAGTTGTAATAACCTCTCTGCTCTGTACTAAAGCCTGTTATTTCTTTCTGTCCCCTCTTGCAGCGCTCAAAGACCCCTGCTCTGAAGTAAGGTGCAGCTATGGCAGCACCTGCGTCCAGTCGTCAGACGGCATGTCAGCCAAGTGCATGTGCCCTCTGGGCTGCGAGGGCAAAGCGGAGAAAACAGTGTGTGGCAGCGACGGAAAGGACTACCGCAACCAGTGTGAGCTCCACCAGCACGCCTGCCAGAACCATAAGAACATCCGAGTGCAGTACCAGGGACACTGCGGTGAGTCCAGCACCGATTCATCAGACCTACTGTATATCTGGAGTTTGAACGCCTTTAATAGGCTTTTACTGCACATGCCAACCCCTCAGTCACCCTCATGTCCATTTACAGGTTGTTTTGGTATTAAAACCTTTCTGACCTGATACTCTGGTCATCAATCTTATATGAAGGTATGACTTGCTGTGTACCAAATCATCACACTATTTTCCTCAGTAAGACAGAAGTGTTAAGGGTAGGGTGTGCATAAAAAACTACTGATATGGGACATGATTTAAAAATCATCAAACTACTCCTTGTTCTTTTGAGCCGAGTGTAGAAGGAAGTTTTGGTCTTCTTTTTTAGCAACTCCTCTACTCTCACTACTTAAGGTGACAAACATAAACTGGGTTCTATGCAGCAATATTATTCAGCACACAGTCATACCTAGTTTCTATTGATAGCTCTTTAAAACAGCTTTACACAGAACCTTGTGCTGGTTATCATCTCTTTTTTTTTTTGTTTTTTCAGTGGTGTTCACAGCAATGTAGTACAAGGTTTTACCAGCCTTGTGTGTAATACTTGATATTATTATTTCCAAGCTAAGTAAAAACAAGATAGAAGAATATTAGTTAATAGCATGAATTAGTTCAAAAATTCAATGTTTTGTACAATGTTATACACAATTCCTAGAAAAAAAACAAAACATAATTTGTTCTTGACCTAGGTCTTTAAGTTAAGAGTGTCTGGGTTTTTAGAAGAGCCATTGAACCTCCTTGTACTATTTTATTGTAAGAAAACTTTCAACTCAATGTTTTTTATTTCTGTTTGCAGTTACTTTTTTCTTCTGGGAGTTGTTGTCTCTCACTCTGCCCAATTTACCTAATGTATTAGCTAATTCTCTTTAGTCATTCAGGTAGCATCTCTTCACACAGCTCCTCCTGCTGTGTGAATTGTTTTTTTTTCCAAGTAGGTCTGCAGCGTTGTCGCATCTGAGGTGCCAAGCCTTTTTGTGTCTTTTTATGCTCGTCCTCGTTATCGTCAGGCAAAGCTTGTTTACTCCCAAGGCGTCGAAGTTGAAGCTTTGTGTTTGTTGTTGGAAACCATATGGAGGGGCTCTTAGCAGCAGGAGCCTCGGGGAGACGGAGCGGGGTGCTAGGCAAAGAGAGATGGATGGGCTGCCCCGTGAGCGGAAGGCTGCTGGTATAAATCCAGTCTGAGTGAGCCAAAGTGACCTGAGCCGCCCTGCGCTCCCCGGGGAGGCGCCGGGCCCCAGAGAACCAGTCAGCACTGATGGCCCTCTAAATCTTCTACAGCCATTTCTACTAAAGCCTGGGCCGTTTGGAGTCGCTTGCCCCGGCCAGACAAACACCACAGATTTATCCACTCTGCTAGGCTCAGAAGATATGAGACCATTCTTTTAGTAATTAGCCTGGTTGCTCAGAGTGTCAAGGTATGGCCCCTGGGCCCAGTTCTTCTCCGTTAATGGAGGGTAATAGTCTTTGTAGCAACCAGTAACATACAAGCACAAATCAAACAAATACAAATCTGTTTTTTTGTTGCAATATTACCACATATTGTAATGCAGCACCTTTTATTTGTGTTTGTGAGAAACCAAGAATAAAAATACATACTACACATAGGTTTGTAAGCAAATGCTATTCCATTTGTGGAAAATATGAACATAATCTACTGTTACAAAAAAAGAAGAAAAAGTCTGGTCCTACAGGAGTGGAACAGCAGTTACACTAACAATGTTCTATGTCCACTAACAAGGAATGTTCAGCTTTAACATTACTTTAGCTTTAATACTGCAGCTCTAAAACTTTTGGTCTATAGATAATCTGGTGATATTGAGTCACCCTGCTGCTTTAATCCCTAGATTAGTTCATTAAATCTTGGCTTAGTTGTGGATTTATCCTAGAATCACTTGACTTGAGTTTTCAACACCAACTGCACAACTTTGCTAATGCTTACAACTAATAAAAATAATAATAATATGTTTGATACTATTAGTTTATAGAGAGAGCTGCACAGTACTTCCTTTACACTTCTGGTTAAGGAAACACATATTGCAGTAGGTTTGAAATTATACAATCAAAAGCTACAGATTTAATGTTGTTGGTGGGCTGGTACTATGTTGCTCCCTCTTTGATAACATTTGGCTGCAGGTGTATTTTACAAATGCCCGGCATAAATAATGGTAAAACCTTGTTTGTTTGGTGCTAGCCCCTGCAAGTCCCTGCATTGTGTTTTTCAACAACAGTGAGAGACTTGGCCCGAGCGGAGCGTACACACTCCGCCCCCTCAGCCTGAACGGCCAAAGCGCCCTGTCCCGTTTATGTACACACTTTGTCCCTCTCTGTATCTCTTCCAGAAGTCTATGAGAAGCATTATTCTCCTTGTCTGCCTTTGCGCCTCCTTCCCTGATGATCGGGTGCTTCATCCTCGGTGTGTTTTGAATGAGTCGCCAGCAGCTTGGCAGAGATTTAATATGTCACACTGCTATATAAATCCTTTGTCTTGCCGCACGCCGACAGCATAGCGAGTGGGGATGAAGCCCAGCAGTAACACCCCATCCCACACATCCACAAACGAATTCCATTATGATCCCATCCTGATAGGGCCGACCTTCTACAGACAGGGATATGCCAGGGAGTAAATCAAACACCCCGTCTTCTCATCTATTTTCTAGTCTGGCCCTCGTATCCCAGGTCCCACTGTGAGTGTCTCAGCTGCTGGCCTGAAGATAGCATCTGAGGAGCAGCCATGATGGAGCGTCATGTCTCTGCTCGGACCTCTTACCCTTCCTTTGTCTTTCCTCTGCCCTTACTTGTGGCTGACATTTATCAAACTTTATCAACATATTACACTGCAACTGAGCGTTTACTAAAGACTTGCTTTAAAAAGTTTTATCTAACAACCTGTGCATGATTTGAAGGAAACTGTTGCCAGTACTGAGGCTGGCACACAGTGTTTCCAGATTTGTCAGAAGCCATAAGCCTTCATATTGTTGTTTATTTAGCTCAGAGGACATATTGGACATACAGTAGTGTTAGAACTAATTCATTCATGTTTTTTTCTTAATTAAAATCTTTTTCCCATCCACTACTGTAGACTGACAGTGTGTCTCTCCACAGACCCGTGCAAAGACAGTGAGAACAGTTTGAACAGCCGCTGTCGCGTGGATGGCCTGACCCGACAGCGCCTGCTTTACAGCCTGCCCGAGTCCTGTCCCATGGGTGCTGAGCAGGTCTGCGCCAGTGACGGACACACCTACCCCAGCGAGTGTGCCATGACCTCCACCAGCATGCAGAAGGGAGTCAAGCTCACCAAGGTCCACGCAGGACGCTGTGAGAAGAGTGGTAAGAGTTCAGAAGCATTCATCGTCAAGAAACAAACCTGTCTTTGGAAGAAGGGTTGTGCTAAAGATATTAAATAAAAGTCTCCTGTTCCATCTGGCATTTTTGGTTTATACTTCACAGTTCATGTTTCCAGCAGCTAGTAAGCAACAGTTGTCCTTTTTCCTGCTACAGCTTTGTGAGACATGAGTATTTAGTTTAGTACCCCCCTCAGGGTGTAACTCTGAGCTTCAGTCAAGGATCTAAAGGCAAAAGCCAATCTGACCTACATGGGCATGAGTTACGGATTTTTAGGCTAAAGAAAAACAAAGGAAGACACACTGAACATTATGCACTTGAGCCTTTTCTTTCTACAGTGTGTAATCAGCTGCACTTATGTATCATGTATCATGTGACACTGTGAGACATGTGAGCAGTTACAGTGCAGAGAAGAGCAGCATGACTTAGACATGGAGCTGTCTGTACAGTATGTGTGTGTTAAGTGTCCACAGATAAATGAGTGAGGTGTCCATGGCCACAGAGCCTCTTGAGCCGATAAGAGCCCGTAGGCCTGTTATCTCTGCTATTAGAACAGCCTCTAAGCCTTAGTCAACAAAGAGCTGTCAGCCGCTACTGTACTTCTGATAGCCATCACAGGAAATCCAATTTCCCTGCTGGGTCGTCTCCAAGCCTGGGCTGTGTGTGTTTTATGTCAACGGGCCATCACCTTTTTACAGACGCACCCTTGACCAAGGCAAACGGGGACAGTGCTCCACAGGACATCCTTTTGTACATCGTCTGCTCAACTCAACATTCTGAAAGTTTGTCAAAATGTGTGTGCTAAGCCGTAAGCAAGCACTTCTTTTTTCAATTGAAATTAATTCAGTTTGAGACAGAGATCCATGAAATCATATCCCAAAGCAAATTACAAATTGGTAGCTAATGAAAATGGCCATTTCGACTTGTAACCATGACATTGCACATCCTCAAAGCCCTCTCACTCAGATACAGCAGCGATGTAATTAAGTGTGGCATGACAGGCTTTTTAAGAAAAGAAGAAGCAATTGAATTGCTGTACAAATTCGATCCAGTGATCAGGAATAAAATAAATTCAAAGCATAGCAAGCGCCTTAAAATAGAGGTCTGCTTCAAATTGGATTTTCTCACTTCAGTAGCAAATTTACCATTTCATATTACCACTGGTTCTTTCTTTTTCTTAATTTCCAGAATGCATTTCTGCTTAGTCAGTCAAAA